>OZ010602.1:80627061-80647061 GCA_963932145.1 Acanthosepion lycidas | reverse complement strand
AGTAGCAAGTTTGGAAATGATGTAAGATATGGCGGAAAAGTAGCGCGAACAAAAAATGGTAAGAACTGAAGAAAAGGTTCACCAAAGCGTCGAAGATGAAGCGGTATATGGTTGGGAAAGGTAAAGGCGAAGTTTTCGCGTGGAACGCACGAACCTTGCGGGGGCGAGACGAACAGCCTACCAATCTAGCGATAATCAAATTAGCGATCATGTCAGGACATTCAATATCCCGTTGCTTTGGCAAAATAACCTTTCCTCTTTGAATGGAGAAATCGCTCACTAAAAACACCACCATTACCGCCTGCTCCTCTTTGTAATTCTGTTGCTGAAATGACGTTCTCCCACACGCTGCAACACCCATACTTAACTTTCTTATCTCGCTTATTCGTACAGTCGCAACATAATGACCCTCAGTAAACAAAAGCGGTCGCGTATGCTCGAAGAAAGAGCGACACTGATAAAGTTCCCTGCCGGAAAACTATGGCTATAGAGTTTTCTTTTGTAATAATCTTTTGCCTCGTCATTCTGCGTTGCGAAAGATTTTCTCTCTTACTACTTTATTTCATTTGTATTTTGTTGTTTCTTGTTATGGGACCTTACCCATAATAACATAATGGACTATTCCATACGGGCTGGGAAATCCCACGTTAAACCGGCCTTGTGCCACATTATGCCCTCGTGGGGGGTGACTAAATACTGTTCAGTCCGAAGTCGGTCGACCGGCTGATCGGTTGAACTCTCTGCCTACGGGCGGGGAGGAACCCGAAGGAGGCTACGCCGAAGGGCGGAGTCTCTTTCGGGGTGGTAGACCGACCCTGAACCCGTTTATACGGGTTCAAAGGGCATATTTTTGCCCGAGCCTACGGGCTCGGAAACCCCACGTTAAACCGGCCTTGTGCCACATGATGCCCTCGTGGTGGGGGTGACTAAATACCGTTCCGTCTGAAGTCTAGAGTTCAGTCTGAAGTCTGGAGTGAAGTCCGTTAGAAGTCTGTCAGTCAGTCAGAGCGAGCGAGTCAGTCGAGACAGAGGCAGTCCGAAACAGAGTCGCGTTCAGACAATTACTACTAAACTTGATTGTTCGTACTAACATTTTCTACTTCTCTGTATATATTCCTGTTTGTAATATATCTGTGTTATTCCATATCCGTGTTCGAGTTCTTCTTTATTGGTTCTACCTTGGACTATCACCGTAGTACAAGGAACCGGACCATAGCATTTCTTTTTGGTCGTCTTCTGCTTCGTCTCTTTCTCTTAGTCGCCATCTTTTTTCTTCATTTAAGTTTTTTTTTTCCTTTTCTTTTTTTTCTTTTCATTCTTTCTTTCACCTCTTTCCTCTGTAATCTTTCTTCTTCAGTTTGAATTGTGATTTATACTTTTTTTCATTCTATCTTCTCTGCTTCTCTATTTTCATATGATCCTCGATTTTCTTCCTTCTTCAAATTGTTTCATTATTCGTAGTTGTTATTGTTATGGTCCAATATCCTTGCAAGGAAGAACAACACGAACACAAGGGTAGAATAACAAAGATATATTACAACAGAAATATAGTACAAGAAGTTGAAGGTGTTAGTAATGACTGTCCGTCTGGTTTAGAGTGAACTAATATTGTCTCGACTCGTTACACCATTCATTCGGTATCTAGCCCCCACCACGAGGGTTGCATGTGGCACAAGGCCGAGTTTAACGTGGGTTTCCCGATCCCGTAGGCTCGGCCAAAAATCTACCCTTTGAACCCGCCTAGACGGTTTCAGGGCCTGTCCACCTCCCCGGACGAAACCTTGCCCTTCGTCAAAACTTCGTCCGGGTTCCTCTCTGCCAAAGCAGAGAGTTCAACAGTCATGACCTGGTGCTCGTTACACCATTCATTCGGTATCTAGCCACCCCCACGAGGGTTGCATGTGGCACAAGGCCGAGTTTAACGTGGGTTTCCCGAGCCCGTATGCTCGGCCAAAAATATACCCTTTGAACCCGACTAGACGGTTTCAGGGCCTGTCTACCCCCACGGACGAAACCTTGCCCTTCGGCAAAGCTTCGTCCGTGTTCCTCTCTGTCAAAGCAGAGAGTTCAACAGTCATGACCTGGTGCTCGTTGCACCATTCATTCATTATACCTCTTGAGAGGCACAGTATTTATAGTGTCAGGAAGAGTCCATTATCGTTTTAGGTAAGTTCCCATAACAGTTATATATGCTTTATTTTTCTTCAACCGATTGTCTTACGTCCTCTTCTGTGACACGCCATGGTCCTTCATTCTTCTTCAGTCGTTTTATAGTACAAAATCCATTTTCTTTTCAATATTCTACTCGTTCTACTTCGTTTTTTTTTTCTAAAACCCGCTGTTTCGTCATTCTTTTTCAAATTATCTTCAGCTACATTGTTTTCAGTCCATTTTGTTTTCATTTTGCATAGATCTTTTTCCATTATTTCCCTTATCTTTCGATTTTAAGTTTTGTTGTCAGTTACATTTACGTTTTTTTTAAATTCCTAACGAGACGCAACTGTTTTTAAAGTCTCATATTACCCGGCCTTTTTTTAAATTTTATTTTTATAATCTAATCATTACTTCCATATTTTAGCATCCTTTCTTTCAATGTTCTCTTATTTAGTCTTTCATCATTCTTCAAATACATTTTGGTCTTCATAATTCTTCAAATATATTTAGGTCTTCATCAATCTTTAAATATATTTGTCTTTCATCTTTCATCCTCTCTTCAGTTGGATATCTTTCGTTTTTTTTTCTTTAATCGGCCATGTTTCCTCATTTTTCCTAAAATTGTTTTGTGATAAATTGTCCAGTTTGTTTTCATCCTACCTTTTTCTATAATTCGCCATATTCATTCTTTTTAATTGTCTTATGATATATTGTCAATTTTTCCTTCTACCTTCAACGCGTTCTCTTTCGTTTTTTTTCTTGTCTAATCCGCCATCTTTTCTCATTCGTCTTCAAAATATCTTGTGCTACATTGTCCATTTTGTTTGGATTCTACCTTCAATTCGTTCTTTTTCGTTCTTTTCTCTAACTCGCCATCTTTCTTCATTCTTTTTCAAATTGTCTTGATACATTGTATATTTTTTCATTCTGTTTCAAATTGGTTCTCTTTCATCTTTTTCTCTACTCTGCCATCTTTTCCTATTCTTCTTCAAATTGTCTTATGATACGTTGTCCATTTTATTTTTATTCTGCATTCAACTGGATCGTCTTTTTTTTTTTATAACCGTCACATTCATTCTTCCTCACATTGTCTTATGATACTTCATTTTGTTTCCAATATTCTACCTTCAACTGACTCCCGACTCTTTTCTAACCTGTAATCTTTATTTATCTACAAATTGTCTTGTTATACATCGTCCATTTTTCATCCAAGCTTCAACTAGCCTCTTTCATCGCTTCGTCTTTCCCGCCATTATTATTCTTTATTTTGAGGAACAAACCGTTTCGTTAATTTTCTTAACACTACTTCTGCCAATTTTTTTACTTTTCGTTCGCAATATCTGAATTTTCGTAATTTGTATTCTTTTATTCTATGCCCTTTCTCTATTCTTTTCTCTCCTTTTTTTTAAGGTTGGCATTTTTTTAAATTTTCCATTTGCATTCATTTCTGCTCTTTTCCGTTTTGAATTTTTCTCTGCGCTCATTATTTATATTCTTCAACTTTCTATTTTTTTTCTCTGCCATTTCTGTTCACAAGAAACCTTTTCTGGAACTTCCTTTCTTATCTTCATGAAAAAATGTTTCGATTCCATCATTTTCCGACTCAATGTCTCTACTGATGAATACAAGTATTTACTCCGTTAATAGTAAGTCCAACAAGATCGTTAAAGTCAAATTCGCAGTTGATTTCGATACTGACCTTCAATATGTTTTTAAATTGGACAACAAATGGCTTATGAACTTTCACAGTTCTAGAAAGAAACCGTTGTCTTTTAATAATCTTGGAGAAGCACTTTTACCCTCCACTAACATCGCTTTTGTCCCCCCTCTACTTGTTAATGTTTATTTCATATCTCACGTGTTCCCGTTGGATTACGTTACCTTTTCTAATGTTGATTTCAATCCATAATAGGAATATTGATTTATTGTCATAAGCATAACAATTTTGACACAAGACCAAAAGGGAAGGGGTGTAAGGCTGGTCACCATTAACTGTCCTTGATCAAGCCAACCAGAATTTACTCATCCACCACAAGAACTCATCCATCACCATTTAATCCTATATGTACCAGAATACCACAGGGAATCTACAAAATGCCCCACGATGTAAAAATGTCAACAGTTCAACAAGTCTATTTTTTCTTTTTGTCTTATATATATATATATATATATATATATATATATATATATATATATATATATATATATATATATATATATATATATAATCATTTATTCGAAAATTATAACATAAAAATGTTATAAAATCAATACAAAAATAGCCATTTTGTTAGTGATTTTATAACATATTTATGTAATAATTTTCGAATAAATGATTATATTAAGTTGGTGCAAAAATAATGTCGTTTTCTCACATAAAGTTGAACGTCAAAAAACCAACCAACCAATTTTTGCTCTCTTTTTTATATTTAAACACTCTTTTAAGAATAGCATTTGTTGGTTATTGGAATGTATTCGGTATACACCAATCCTATACTTGTACATATATATATATATATATACATATATATATATATATATATATATATATATATATATATATATATGTGTGTGTGTGTGTGTTTGTCTGTGTGTGTATGTGTGTGAAAATATATAGAAAATAGGAAAGAACTGGTTAGGTAAATAATCCAAAGTTCTTTAGTATTTTAGTTATTATTTTTAAAAAATAGTGCTCGATACAAAAGTAGACCATAAATATAATTATATATTTAAAAATATGATTCCAACACGCTACATAAGAGGTCTCATGTTTCAAAAACAAGAGCCGAAAACTTCAATATAATTATTAGAATTAAATTGAGTTTAAGTGAGCTCTGTTTCATCTTCATGCGAAATATTTTGGGAATAACTTATTTCTGAAATTTACGTGTTTTAATAGGAATAAAAAATTCCCATGGTGACAGCCATGGTGAATTTTTTAAATAGGTAGGGGTGTTGTCTGCTAATGATATGTATCAGCAGATCTGACCTTCATCCTGAGCCAAAGAATCCGACCAGAGACTGATGAGAATAGCCTTCGTATCGCAAAATTCCTTCCATTCGCGACGTCCACACCAACATTCTTGCATGGCTAGCAACGTCAGAAACTCCATTCGTTTCACCCCAGAGATCGGAGATGACACATTATCGCACGCGTATGCGAAAACGATGGACACGAGTTGTTCGGGATCGATACGAACCGTCAACCCGCTGACATAGTCCCAGAACGGGCGCACTTGAGGATAATAATAGAAGGCGTGCGAAGCCGTTTCCTCTGGACCAAGGTCACATCGATGGCAGTCGGGAAAATCCGTCCAGCCCCCTCTGAAGGCTACGTCATTGAGAGATAGCAAGTTCCAAATCAATCGCCAGGTAAGCGAAAATTCAAGATTGATTAGTAATCCGCCGCTGGCGCCTAAGACCAGAAAGAGCGCAACTCGGTTGCTGACAAGCCGAGCCGAGCTACCCACAGAGAGGAGCCTTCGCGACTCCCTCCACTAATTCAAGATACAATAGTCTTCTAGGTTGTGAAAGGAGACTAGACCGTGGAATGACTTTCAAGGCCGCCCGACACTCTCGGAGGACTCTAGACTGATTCCGTGCCTTACGATGGAGCTCAGCTCTAGTAACGGGAGGAGTGATGGCAAGGCTATGGAAGGCGTCCTTAACACTCCCCACCAAGATCGAGTCCTTTGTCAACGCACGGTGTAGGAAAGTCAACCTCGATGCGTGCCGATGACTCATCAAGTGTGGCATTCCCTGCCTCTCCATGACACGGACGTTGGGTAACGATCTCTCTACAGACTTGATGCTTGCGACCATCCAACAAGAGGGAGGAGAAGAAGCTCTCGAGTGCCTTACTACGTTCCTTGCATAGAGAGAAAGTACAGACAATCCATAAAAGATGAGAGGAAATAGGTACATGGCGCACGCCTCAGCTCTATTCTTCACGGACAACCGCCGTCGAAGCCAAGTCTGGACCGCCACTTCGACCTTTGCCTGTAGTTCTGACCAGTTATTCTTCAGCTGGAGCCCGAGCCCGAGCCGGAACCACATTCTATGAATGCGGACGGGTTCGTCAGTTCAATTTTAAGGCCCCGGAAGCACGACCCCCTTCCAGGAACCTAACCGCAAGCTGGAAGACTTGAGGTTAATCTTGGACCACGTCAACATTTCGTTCCCTTCAAGCGCCTTCAGTGCCACCACAATGTCGCTGCGGCATGATAAGAAAGTGGATACGTCAGCGGCATACGCGGAAACACTGGTTCGAGAACCTCCAGGGACAGCGATTCCACGTAGGGCCGGACTGCACATCCTGTCATTTAGCCGGCGAAAGAGGGGCTGCAATACCAAAGCTTAAAGTAGGGGCGACAGTGGGCAAACTTGTCGGATTGACTGTTATAGAGCAAAAGCGTGCGACCGCTTTTCGTTCACCTGCACCACAGCGCTGAGGGAACGATAAAGGAGGCTGATCCACTTGCAGAAGTCGGGTTTGAATCCATGCAGGGTCTCAACAAACCCCCGGCAACCGGCTGTAAACGAGCCGCCAGTATTTTGGCCAAGATTTCTCAGAGTTATGGGCCTATAATCATCTAAATTCCGCCCATCACACTTTCCCCTTTTCAACAGCGTGATTACACACCTGGAGATCCGGTCGAGGAAGAATCCCTGCCGGAACCAGTTGTTGAACACGACAGTCAAATTCGGCACAATGAAGTCTCTCAAGTGCAATTCATAGGGCAGACCATCAAGTCCCGGAGACTTGCTATTGCCGACCCTCTTCAATGCCAAGTAAACTTCACCCTCTGTGATCTCGCCTTCGCAGCCTACCGCTTCAGTCGACTCAGTCCGAGGAAAGTCAGCCAAATAGCTGCGAAATTCTCCGTCACAGAGGCCAGACTCCTTGGACCAAACCTCTTTTTTATTTTACATAAATGATCTGCCTATAAGTATACTCAAATCATTTGTGAATATCTATGCCAATGACCCCAAAATATATGGGGACATCTCCAAAACTCATAATTAGCAGATTATCTCTCATCCGATCTTTTCCTAACAGGTAGGTCCCTGAAAGTAGTTGTTAATGCCAAGTCCTCCGTTACCTTATCAATAAATGCAGAAGTCACTTCGCAGACCAACCCCCTTCTTACTTTACATAAATGATCTACCTAAGAGTACACTAAGATCATTTATGAATATCTATGCTGATGATGCAAAAATACATGGGTACATCTCCAAAACTCATGATGACAAGAGATCGGCGTAAGAAAAAAAAAAAAAACCGGCTTTGTGCCACATCTTGTCTTGTGGAGAGCCTAAGGTAAATAATCTCAGTCCCCATCTGCCTTATCTTCGCTTGATCGAACTTGCTTTCGTGTATCATCATCAAGTCTTACTTTGCCTTATTACTGTTAATTCGCCTTACATGTATTGTTTGCTTGCTTGATATTGTTTTATTTGTGCCCTTTTCCTTTTTCTTTTTATTGTAAACTTTTTTCATTCTCTTTGTTTGACAGTTCTACTTTTGATTTTGTCCGTCCTGGGTATGACGATGAACTACGTCCGGCAGCAAGACCTCTGATCAGGAGGTTTTGAGGAGCGTGGAACTATCTCATAATTGTTGGTGTTCCCAGGTTCACCCTGACCCGGAACCAGTCAGGGTCCCAGCTATGGGCAAATAGTTAAACCCCTAACTGGGCTCAAAACACTATGAAAGTGTAAAAATAGGTTTTAATACCAGCAATACGGGTTTAGAAAAAAAATATTACCAGCAATACATTAAAAAAATTACCAGCAATAAAAATCTTGGCATTAAATAACCCATTGAGGGTGATATGCCGTAAACCAAACCAAACCATCTTTATTTTGCATTTGACCATGGTTACTCTCTCCACATCTGACTTCGATTGGGAGAAGTACTTGTTCGAATCAATCGTTTGCATCTCCGGAAATAGCTCACAGTACAGTATCCTTTAGAAATTCCGCCATTTCGACAGTATTACATTTGGTGTGTGTGTGTGTGTGTGTGTGTGTGTGTATGTGGGGTGGGGGTGATAATCAATTAATTGTGTTTTCTTTAATGGTAAATCTCATTCTTTAAAACTAATTCGTTGATCAATTTTCATATATTTTCCGTTTTCCTTTTTTATTGGTTTCTCCTTTATTAAAAGGCTTACGACTATATCACATTGAAACACCGATAATCGAAGTTAAGCAACGTCAAGCTTGGTCAGCACCTAGATGTATAACCACTCGTGATTACCAGGTACTGTACGCTTGGATGTGCAGATGGTGTAATGGATAACGGTTTGGAATTGAAAATCGGAGAACCGAGTTCTAATTCCAGTCGAGTTCACTACAGCCACTTACGAGCAGATACCCTTGGGAAAGGCTAGTAGCCATATCATTTCCCCAGTTATGCCTTAGAATTTATCATAGTAAAAAAATAATGGCTTCATAAAAGGATCATGCAATCTAAGGGTGTTTTCTGGCTTTAAATAACCTGCAAAATGTTGATAAGCCGTAAAAAAATCAATTATTTATATACAGATGGTATTTTTGTTAAGAAACGTTAATTTTTTTTTTATCATTACGTAAGATTTGTTGAAAAATTCTACACCCATGTGCAAATTAAGGGAAACAACCTCTTTAGTTTCCTTTCTTTCACCATACGGTCAGTTTTAGACCCACTGGAGTGACAGGGAGTTATCGATTTCTATTTTTTTCCTCAGATTAGGTCATTTGCAGTGGTGTGCAGTAATATGAATCTATTTTCTGGGTGTATTATGACATTTGAGCTTGAAAAATATTACGTCATCTTTGATTTCATCAGATTTTCATCACGTCCAGACATTATTGTCTCGACTGTTGATTAGTTGTCTTACGACCACTGTCTGCGATGGACGTTACTCCAAGGAAGCGTACGAAAATTGTAACGCTGCACGAACACACTGGCAAGCCTTACCAGTGAGAAAATCAAAGTACGATAGACTGGCTCGGAAACTCTCCTGATTTAAATCCAATCGAGAATCTGTGGTCAATCTACAACGAACGACTTTGTGGAATGGACACACGAAGAACTAACACGGGAACTGGGTCATGTTTCATTGGAAAAATACGAAAGGAAAGTAAATAATAAAGGAATGTTTTGTTTCAATTAATTTGCATAGTGGTGTATAGATAACTTGAATGTGTAAGATAAAACGTTCGTGATTATTTACATTTAACCGTTTTTGCAGAGAATGAAACGACTTTCCTGGCTGTTAACCGTTAACAATTGACAACTTCTTATTTCAAAGTTTGTAAGTTTTGATAAACTGTAAAAATTCAACTTTATTAAAATTGTTATGCTTCGCCTCTTCTTTCGTATCTTCCCTTTAGTATTTCGGCATATATCTTTCTCTATTATTTTTCTTATCTTCTGATTTTAAGTCATTTTTCTTTCATCGCCAGTTGTATTCATTGTTTCTTAAGTCTTTGTTCCCAACGAGACGCAACTTTTTTAAAGTCACAGATTTAAAAAAAATTATAATCTAACAATTACTTCCATATTTTAGCATCCTTTCTATCAGTATGCCCTTATTTGGTCTTCATAATTCTTCAAATAAATTTTAGTCTCCATAAATCTTCAAATATATTTTGGTCTTCCTAATTTTTAAAATATATTTTGGTCTTCATAATTCTTTAAATATATTTTCGTCCTCATCACTCTTTAAATATATTTTGGTCTTCATAATTCTTCAAATATATTTCGGTCTTCATAATTCTTCAAATATATTTTTGTCCTCATCACTCTTCAAATATATTTTGGTTTTCATATTTCAAATGTATTTTGTCTTCAACATTCTTTAAATATATTTTGGTCTTCATCCTTCAAATATATTTTAGCCGTAATTTTTCTTCCATTATAGTCCACATTATTCTTCAAATACATTTTGGTCTTCATAATTCTTCAAATAATTTTTGCTCATTTTTCTTCAAATATATTTTGGTCTTCATTCTTCAAATATATTTGATCTTAATCTTTTTTCAAATATATATTGATCTTCACCATTCTTCAAATGCATTTTGGTCCTCATAATTCTTTTAATACATTTTGGTCTTCACCATTCTTAAAAGATATTTTAGTCTTCTTAATTCTTCAAATGTATTTTGGTCTTCATCATTCTTCAAATACATTTTTCTAATAACTTAATTCTTTACTGTTCTACAATAATGACTTCCGTTTCGTTTCATTCTTAAATTTCTATACAGCATTTACAATAACTTTATAGAGAATGGTAAGTGACACTTGATGTTTAGCCTTCTCCTCCGTATCCAAACACCGTGGATCTTACAAGGAGTTCATTTTTTCGATTTCTTCAAAATAAGAAAATCAATAGCAAAACAGGACGTAAGTGTTTACCCACCGTTCAACCGGTGGCTGGACATTAAGTCATTTTTCTCTACCACTGTTCAACCGGTGGCTGGGCATTCCGTCATTTTTTTTTACAACCGGTAAAGCGGTGGTCATGGCTCTCAGGCTTAATACTTTGCTTAGCTTTTGGAAGGCATCTTTCGTATTTCCAATGCCCCTTCGGATTTCAGTGTTACACTTTCCATTCTCTGTTAAATAATTTCCCTGATATTTAAATTTTTGTACTATTTGGATTCCGGTATCTCCAATTTGTAATCATGTATCTGCGGATTGCCGATTCAGTTTGTGTTTTGCGAATGCAGCGAGGCGTCGCTGGAGTCCTCGAGAGATATTGACTAACCACCCAACGCGGTCGGATGTGGCGCAAGGCTGAATTTACTTTGAGGTATCCGAGCCCGTAGACTCGGCAAAAAATTCCCCGTAGAACGAAGTCGGGTAGCTGTCTCCAGAGACGAGACTCTACCCTTCGGCATAGCCTCGTCTAGGATCCTCTCTGCGCGGAGATAGAGAGTTTGACCAGCACACTTCCGAAGTAATCCGGATAGTGAGATATTCACTAACTAACGGCCGGGTGTGGCACAACGTCGCGTTTATAGTGGGGTATCCGAGCCCGTAAACTCTGTCAAAACTTCCCCGTAGACCCCGTAAAAAACGAGGTCGGGTAGCTGTCTACCACCCCAGACGAGACTCTGTCCTTCAGCACAGCCTCGTCTGTGTTCCTGTCCTCCGGGAGGCAGAGAGTTTGACAAGCACACTTACGAAGTAATTCGGATAGTGAGATATTCACTAAACACCTCACACGACCGGATGCGGCACAAGGTCAAGTTTATAGTGGAGTATCCGAGCACGGAGGCTCGGTCAAAAATTTCTCATAGATCCCATGAAAAATGGGGGTCAGGTTGCTGTCTACTACCCCAGACGAGACTCTGCCCTTCGGCATACCTTCGTCTGGGTTCCTCTCTCTGCGAAGGCAGAGGGTTTGACCCACACACCTCCGAAGTAATTTGCTGAGTGATCATTTAGACGCCACACTAATTCCCATATATACATTTATTTTACTATCACGTGATCTTCTTATTCAAAATCGGATTGCCTGTGCTTTCTCTCTGGTGATCTGTGTTCAATCTCCAGTGTCGGCAGTGACACTGTATTGCTATATGACAGGCTATTATAAAGCACTTGATGCGCAATATAAGATTTCTAATTAGAATCTGAACCATGGTTATGTGAGTAAAGGGCCATCGTGCATAGAAAAAAGAAGAAAAAGAAGAAAAAATGAACAAATAAGAAAAGAAAGAAAGAAGAAAAGGAATAAAAAAGAACAAAGAAGGAAGAAAAAAGAAGAAAAGAAAGAAGAAAAGGAAGAAAAAGAAGGAAGAAAAGAAAGATAAGAAGAAAGAAGAAGAAAGGAAGAAAAAAGAAAGGAAGAAGAAAAAAGAAGGGAAGAAGAAAAGAAAGAAAAAAGAAGAAAAGAAAAGGAATAAAAAAGAACAAAGAAGGAAGAAAAAAGAAGAGAAGAAAGAAGAAAAGGAAGAAAAAAGAAGGCAGAAAACAAAGAAAAAGAGAAAAAAAGAAAGGATGAAGGAAAAAGAAAGAAAGAAGAAAAAAGAAAAGAAGAAAAAAGAAAAGAAGAAGAAAAGAAAGAAAGAAGAAAGAAGAAAAAAGAAAGGAAGAGGAAAAAAGAAAAAGAAGAAGGAAAAAGAAAAGAAGAAGAAAAATGAAAGGAAGAGGAAAAAAGAAAGAAAGAAGAAAAAGAAGAAAAAGAAGAAAAGAAGTAGAAAAAAGAAGAAAGGAAGAAGAAGAAAAGAAAGAAAGAAAGAAAGAAAGAAAAAAGAAAACCATTATATATAGCAGTTGATGTACCACAAAGCAACTTAATCACAGATACAATTATAGTAATGTCATTGCTGTCAGACACCTTCGAATAATACTCACACTTATTTGCACTTGCTCAATAATAATCTCTCAAATAGTAACTATCGAATAGTGATCTGAATGGTAATATGTATAGTGATCATTTAAACACCACGCTAATTCCCATATATAACATTTACTTTAATATCACGTGATCTACTTATTCAAAATGGGATCTCCTGTGTTTGCTCACTGGTGATCTGTGTTCATACTCCAGTGTCGGCAGTGACACTTTATTCCTATATTCAGCCTTATAGAGTGAAGCAATCCTGAGAGGAAAAGAAGTCCTATCAGGATTCGTTATTGGCGGACACAGTCTTAACAACATAAGATACGTAGATGACATAGTGTTGGTAGTAGACACAGAAAAGAAAATCCGCGAGTTCCTACAGAAGTTAGGGAAGGAAGGCGAGAAGAAAGAACATCTATTGCAAGAACACAGAATGCATGGTTGTTAGCAAAAGAGACAACCAAATACGCAAATTACAAATTGGAGATAACAAATTCAAGCAAGTATTACAATTTAAATACTTGGGAAGTGTTTCAACAAAGGATGGAAAGTATGACAGTGAAATCTGGAGGCATATCGGGATAGCCAAAGATGCCTTCCAAAAGCTAAGCAAAGTATTAAGAAACAGGAACATTTCGTTAGAATACAAGAAAAGAGTACTGAATTGCTATGTAATATCAGTCCTCCTATATGGCAGTCAATTCTGGACAACCTCCTTACAGATGAAGAAGTGACTTGAAGCAACGGATAATGTGGTTCTACAGAAGGATGATGGGAATACCATGGTCCAAACATGTGAGTAACTACGAAATATTAGAGAAAATGAAAACAAAAACACGCTTATATTTAACCTTAGAAAGATATGAACTATTAGTGGGCTTCGAGAAAGATCTATCCTGGGTAATAGACAAAATGAAATTCGCTAAAACTACACTCGATCTACAGCAAATACTGTTAAAGGGCATTTCTGTGATAAAAAAAATCCGACAATATTATTATCATAGCAAATAAGATGATTAATTATTACAAAATCGATGCGGGTATCTACCATGAAGTTAATAACAAAAAAGTTCAGTTTTATAAAAAGACACACGGCAACTCTGGTGAAATAACATCAACAATGAAGCCAATAAATTAGCCACTGAACTAAAAGTGGAAGATAAAATCTACAATTTCCACAGACAACAAGCATTATTTATTAAAGATAAGAAGCACACAGTCCCTAGTTTCACTTTCCCCAAACGCTGGCTAAACTCTGATGGACGCTTCTGCTCTGTTTCAATCTGTACAGTAGACAAAGTCTCACAATAAACTGTCAGACTAATTTGTTGATTTTACTCATTACTGTTGTAGGTATACTCATCTGAAGTTTTTCAAATAGGAAACAATATGTCTTTCATGTTACTGAAAAGTTTATGGGCAGTTCTACTTTGAACGGCTTATCTTTCTAAAAAAAAAAAACAACTTTCGGAATAAGAAATCGATGAACCGTGTTCGAATTGCAGTCAGGTTCGTTTCATTTACTTAAACGAAAATGTTCTTGAAAAGGCATGAAACCATCTCCCCCTAACCAACTATGGATTAATGAGTAGTATTTGTTTCTGGAAAATCAATTTTATTTTCAAGAAATTGTAATCCAAGAAAAAGTTATTCTTAAAATACAAAATTTGTTTCAGCTTTAAACCCCTCCCAGAAAGAGTTGAAAAGCCACAAACTGTTTCAGTCTATGTTTGTTTATCTATCTATCTATCTATCTATCTATCTATCTATCTATCTATCTATCTATCTATCTTTCTTTCTTTCTTTCTCTATCTATCTATCTATCTATCTATCTATCTATCACAGACTATTTATATATTACCCAATCTTTTAATAACTATCTGTCTATCGAAGACTATTATAGCTATCTCAATCTGTTCATATCTATCTATCTATCTATCTATCTATCTATCTATCTATCTATCTATCTATCTATCTGTTCACCTCACCTATCTATCTATCTATCTATCTATCTATCTATCTATCTATCTATCTATCTATCTATCTATCTATGTCATCTTTCAATCACCGAATGATAAAATTAAAGAAACGAGACCAGAAAATACAATACGTAGAAGAAGTCAAGGTGCTGCCCTAGTCCGGCCTTACCCTGCCGGCCTTGTAATTTTCCCGACCCCCCAATGCTCGCTCATCGACACAACCCCGACTCATAGCCATTCCACCCACTCACCTCTGGAACCCCAGCCTTAATTTACTCGCCTGGAACCACTTTCGGATTTCTAATATATTTTCCGCAATCAACATCCAATCTTGTCGTAAGATCGTGCTTGGAAAACAGAAGGTGCTGATTGCTTCGAAGAAGCGAACAGATTTTTCCTGTTTTAACTGTCACGTCCATTAAGGCGATGGACACCCACCCCTTTGCCAAAGTAATTATCATCCACATTTATTTACAGTCCGGCCATTTGTATACAAATGTAAGACTTGCGCAGGCGCGTGATAAAACCACGTGTGCGCTTGTGGGCACGAGCGCATGCGCAGTTCCCACTCCTCGCCAACGCTTGACATTGTATAACATTATTGTGAACATAGACTTAATACAAGTAAAAGAATTTTTTTTCTATCCATAATACTATTACTGACCACTGACAATACCTTTTTATTTTTAATTTTAAATATATTAATATTCGGAAAGCTTAGCAAACGTTGCTAGTGTCTGCAATGGATAAGAGGTTGTTGAGGGTTAAGATCGCGCACAGACATGGCACAAGATCCGCATGCAGGTCTCTTCAGTATCTGTCTATATTTCTGAGATGAGGTATTATCTACACTATTTATATTATTCGGACTATTGTTCTCAAGGACTCATGGCACAGTGGATAAAGGCGTTGGTTAGACCCAGTGACAGGACACAAAGAGTTTGAGTTCAATACCTGGTTAAGGCAGTGGAGAACTTGGAGAGAGGAATTAACAGGAGATAACTGATAACTGACATCCATTAGACATGGCACGTGGAACTAGAACAATCTACCCCAGTAAAGGGTTCAGTTCGTCATTCCAACCACCTGAAGAAGGCCGGAGCGTACAACGGCCGAAACGATGCAATAAATATGGCGTCAAAGATGAAGACAATAGTCCGAATAATGTAAATAGTATGCAGGTCTCTTGTTCTAGGTTGGGGTAACGATTACTGGAATATCTTTCCCCTCTGCACCAAAATTTTCTAGTATTTAAATAGTTTTTGACGATGTAATCTATAAAATGCCTTTGTGCAATCTATGAAACATATATGCAGAAGTAGTGGTTAGAGGCTCGGATTGAGGAACCGGAGAGCCGAGTTCGAATTCCAGTCGAGTTTATTACATTCACTTTCGTGCGAATACCTTTGAGAAAGGTATGAATACATCACTTTGCCCTCCAACTATGGGTAAAATAGCAGGAAACAGCCTCCTATGGGTGGCAATCATCTAGGAGCAGGAAACTCTGAATTCAGGTTAGAAAAAAGTAATTATTTACATTATTTAAATTGTCCTTGAAGACATATGGCCTAGTGGATAAATGCCATCCAGTGACTTCGCCCAAAAGAGTTGTGAGTTTAATAGCAGTGGTGAACAAAAACTTGGAGAGTTGAGTTAAAGGGAGATAACCGGGACATCTGGAGGAGGCATGACACTTGGAACTAGAACAACTAGGGTGAAATAAAGAGTTCACTTCGAAATTCTAATCATCTTAAGAAGGCCGGAATGTACAACGGCCGAAACGCTGTGAATATGACAATAAAGACAAGGGTAACAGTCCGAACGACGTCAATAATGTAAATAATTACAATACCTCATCTCAGAAATATAGAAGATCCTGAAGAAGACCGGTGTGTACAACGGCTGAAACGTCGTCAATATGGCAATATAGATGAGGAGAACAGTCTGAACAATGTAAATAATTACAATACCTTATCTCAGAAATATAGACAGATACAAAAGAAGGTAACTTCAGAAACAAATCCACCTCTGAGTGAAGGGACGGAGTAACCTTAACATTTCCTGTGCAAAAGGAACCAGCAAGCCATGGTACTATTCTGCCTTGAATGTCACCAGTTACCACAAAGTTATTAGCCTGTATTCCTTTGCGTTTTGCCCATACAGCCAAAAGGTGAGGTCTGGCCAGCGCACGGCCTCCATATAACATCGCCATTCTAGGAGAAGGAAAGCTCTAAATTCAAACACCCTGCTACCTTGAAGGTATTGCCTATATAACCTCTGAGAGAAAAGACGGGATAACCTCAACTGTAATGCCTTGTATACATTTCGATCTTGTCAGTACTGTCGAGAGGCGGGCTATGTAGTCTGGTCAGCGCACGGCCTCCATATACCATCGCCGGTCTAGGAGAAGAAACACTCTGAATTCAAACCCCCTGCTACCTTGTAGGTCTTGCTTCTTTAACTTCTGAGAGGAGAGACAGGGTAACCTCAAATGTAATGCCCAATATTTCTTTGGGTATTGTGGGTACGCGAGCCATGTAGTCTGGCCAGCGTACAGACTTCATATGCCATCGCCATTCTAGGAGCAGAAAAACTTTAAATTCAATGTAGGGATTCCCTCTCTAACTTCTAAGAGGAGAGACAGGATAACCTCAACTCTAATGTCCTGTATTTGGATCTTGTCGGAAGTGTCGAGACGCGGACCATGTAGTGTGTCCAGCTCACGGCCTCCATATACCATAGCCAATCTAGGAGAAGGAAAATTCTGAATTCAAACACCCTGCTGCCTTGTAGGTCTTGCTTCTTTAACTTCTGAGACGAGAGACAGTTTGCCATTTAGTTTGTCCAGTGTAGGGCCTTCATATACCATCTCCTAGGAGGAGGAAAAACTTAATTCAAACCCCCTGTAGGTCTTGCTTCTTTAACATCTGAGACGAGAGACAGGCCATTTAGTTTGTCCAGTGTAGGGCCTTCATATACCATCACCTAGGAGGAGGAAAAACTTAATTCAACCCCCCTGTAGGCCTTGCTTCTTAAACATCTGAGACGAGAGACAGGGTAACCTCAACATCGCATTATTTTGCCTTGAATGTCACCATGAGTTACAATTATGAGATACAGTAGGTGGATGTCATGTGGTTTAATAAAACGAATGAAATGAAACATAGTTGTAGGTTTTTCTGCATTTCTAATTTTCCCTTTGATGGATTTCGTATAATAGTCACGTAACATAATTCTTAAATTCTTAATTCTACTGCAAGTTCTTTTCTTTTAATCTTACTAATTAATTTTGGTACGAATGTTTAAAAACTCGGATATAACTAAAAATATGTTTGTATAAAGACAATATGAAAAATGTCAAAAGGTAACATGAAGGAGGGCACGGTGGAGTAATAGACAGCGGCTCGGATTGAGGAATCGGAGAGCCGAGTTCGAATTCCAATCGAATCCATTACATTCACCTACGTGCCTATACCCTTAAGAAAGGTATGAATCCCTCGAGCTATGGGTAAAATAGCAGGGAACACTGCGTCCTATGGGTGGCAGCCAGTCTTGGAGCAGGAAACTAAATTCAGGTTAGAAAAAAAGTAATTATTTACATTATTTAAATTGTCCTTGAGGACATATGGCCCATTGAAAAAAAGCGACCCACGGTGGTCTATGGACTGAGGAATCGGTGGACTGAGAAATCGGAGAGCCGTGTTCGAATTCCAGTCGAATTCATTACATTCACTTACGGCCTAATACCCCTGGGAAAAGTATGAATTCTCTTCTTCTCCCCCAGCTATGTGTAAATAGCAGGACAGACCGGGTTCTATAGCCTTGAATGGCAACTGGTCTACCGCAGAATGAAATGGCAATATACTGTGGGAAAAAAATCTGCCTTGTCAGTCCTGTATCGAATGATACATGATCGCCTAAGCGTGTATCATGCATGGTACGTAACTGACTGACTGATCAGCCGCTGATGGGCTTTATCAAGGAAAATATAAGGATTTTTAAAAACAAGTATTTATAAACAGAAGGAAAAATATTGTTAGTTTTTCAGAATTTTTCATTCAAGAACTCTCATAACTATACATAAAGCTAACTGAAAGTCAAGGTAAACTATGGAAGATGCTAAGTGATTTAATTTAATATCTAATAAACGAAAGTGAGTAAATGTTGACTTTTTTTATAATGTAATTACAAGGGAAAATCAAAAATTATCCACGCTCTTATATAAAGATATGTTGTGGCGAAAGTGTGGATAATTTTTAACTTGCCCCTGAATTATTTATATGATTTTTTTTTGTTTTTTAGCTTAATTGATCTAGTATATATTTTAAATAATAGAATTTTTGAACAGTTTTCTTTATTTAAATTTAAAAAAAAAAATATTCATGTATGATGGCATAGGAAAAGAATCGTTTTTTTTTTTCAGGAAATGAGACATTTGAAAATTTCCGGGGCGCAGATTTATATTTTAGTAAAATTCAATAGGAGCACTCTCAAATATTTTCTGTCTAACTTACTTTCTCCTTTAATAAGTGAAAGGTACTTTATTCCTCACCTTATGTGTACATTCTTCTTTTTCTTCTTCTTTTATGTGACGTGTCTCTTAAGGACATGGAATATCATGGTTCTCCACCACTTCTATCCTTTGTAGCTCTAAGTCACGCTCCTCATTATTCCTCCTCTGCCATTCATTAACAAAAAATCAGTAGGTTGGTTACTCGATGTTGCATCGGCCGTCTCTAAGCTGTCTTTCTTTATTAGTGGATGGCCTTTTTGGCACCTGGGGTGTGTATGTGATGAGTGCGAAATAGTAATAACTCCCTTTTACCTGCTCCCTTCAAATTTGGAGGACTGAGGAAAAATATGTAATAGAATTGGCAAGGTTATGTAAAATTTTCTTTGAACCAATGAAACCTTGCCTTCACACAGATTGACCGATGAACTGCGAAGTCGGAAATAATTTTGCGAGCCTATGTGAAATTGCTTTTGAAACAATTAAAAAATTTCCTTTACACAGATTGTCCGATGAACTGAGAAGAAGACAGAAATAATTTTGCGAGCCTATGTGAAATTGCATTTGAAACAATTAAAAACCTTGCCTTCACATAAATTGACCGATGAACTGGGAAGACGGAAATAATTTTGCGAGCCTAAGGGAAATTGATTTTAAGCCAATGAAAACCTTGCCTTCACACAGATTGATCGATGAACTGCGAAGTCGGAAATAATTTTGCGAGCCTATGTGAAATTGCTTTTGAAACAATTAAAAAATTTCCTTTACACAGATTGTCCGATGAACTGAGAAGAAGACAGAAATAATTTTGCGAGCCTATGTGAAATTGCATTTGAAACAATTAAAAACCTTGCCTTCACATAAATTGACCGATGAACTGGGAAGACGGAAATAATTTTGCGAGCCTAAGGGAAATTGATTTTAAGCCAATGAAAACCTTGCCTTCACACAGATTGATCGATGAACTGAGAAGAAGGCGGAAATACTTTTGCGAGCCTATGTGAAATTGCTTTTGAA
>OZ010602.1:80577061-80622061 GCA_963932145.1 Acanthosepion lycidas | reverse complement strand
TAGTATTTGGTTTTCTATAAAGTTGGTATGTGTTGTAAATATACACACACACAGACACACACATACACACACACACACACACACACATATATATATATATATATATATATATATATATATATATATATATATATATATCAGGCAAATAATTAAGTATTCTGCTTTTGAAATTAAATTAATCGTTCCCTCACCAGTAGTTTACCATGCCCTAAGGAAACATGTCGGGTTGCAAGGGATTCTTTTAAATATATTCACACGTATACGTATACGTATACGTACACGCCTACGTACATATACACTTACATACATTTATACGAGCATACATACATGCCCATACACACATATACGTATACATTCTGAGAAGTGAAAAGAAGAAGGAATATGAAAAAAAATTAAAAGAAAAAAGAGAATGAAAAGAAGAGAGAGAGAGAGAGAGAAAAGGAGAAGGCGAGATAAAAAGAAAGATAGAGAGAAGAGGAGGAAAATAAAGAGAAAAATGCAGAATGCAAAACAAATAGAGGGAAAAGAAGATGAAGAAGAATAAGAAGAGAGAGAGAGAGTGAAGCGAGAAAAGAAGAAGAAATAGAAGAAGGAGAAGAAGTAGAAGGGAGAGAGCGTAAAAAAGAAGAAGAAGAAGAAGAAGAAGGAGGAGGCAATAGAGGAAAACAGGGAAAAGAAGTAGGAGGAGTACTATGAACGAGTAGATGAAAGAGAATGAAATAAAGAGAGAAGAAATGGAGGAGGAGAATGAAAGGAAGAAGGGAAACGATAATGAAAGGAATGAGAAGAAGAAGAAGAAAAAAAAGAAGAACGAAAAAGAAGAGAAGGCGATTAAGATGAAATAGAAAAAGAAGGTGAATGAAAAGAACAGAGGGAAAAAGAGAAGAATGAAATTAGAAGGAGGATGAAGGAAAACGAGGGAAAAAAAGAGAAGGCGATTAAGATGAAATAGAAAAAGAAGGTGAATGAAAAGAACAGAGGGAAAAATAAAAAGAATGAAATTAGAAGGAGGATGAAGGAAAACGAGGGAAAAGAAAAAGCATGAAAAACGAAGAATAACGAAAGACGCGAGAGAAAATGAAGAAGAAGAAGAAGAAGAAGGGCAATGAAAGTCATAGGTGAAAGAGCAAGATATTGTAAAAAGTGAAAAGAATTGTGTTATATACCGTATTTAAGAGCACTAAAGGGTATGTCCAAATCTTCATAAATACGTTGCACACAATTGTAAGTGTGGGGGGAGTATACTGTGTAAGTACTACACTAGCAATGGTTTACCTACTTCACGGCGCTGGCGAGTATTTTATTTTGTTGATGTTATAAAGATTACCATTTCATTTCCGACCTCCGTTTTGGTTATTCTTGATTCAGCAACCTTTTCTAGGTTACAACATTTTGGCGACGAGGATAAGATATTGACCCCAAAATGAAAAAGATATTGACTCTGTGCAGATAAATCTAAAAAGGTGGGTGTTATATACCGTATCTATGAAAACTAATGAGTATCTCCCAATCCTCATAAATTCGTTGGACATAAGTGGGGGTAGTATGATAAGTAGTCCCCCCCACTAGCAGTGGCTTACCTATATCACGGCGCTGGTGAGTATTGTATTTTGTTGATTTTATAAAGATTACCATTTCATTTCCAACCTCCGTTTTGGTTATTCCTCATTCAGTAATCTTTTCTATGTTATAACAAACCCTCTACCTCAAGTGGCTATTGGACCTTGTATCGGATAAACATTAGTATAAAATACATACATACATATATATATATATATATATATATATATATATATATATATATATATATATATATATAGTTATATATTCTGGGAACAATCCCTACCTTATCTTGTTTTAAGCTTAGGGTATGTTATATAACGCGCCTATGGACACTAATGGGTATGTCCCAATCCCCATAAATACGTTGGACACTATCGTAAGTGGGGGAGGGTTATATGATTTCTAAGTAGTCCACCACTGACAGTGGTTTACCTACTTCACGGCGCTGGCGAGTATTGTATTCTGTTGATGTTATAAAGATTACCATTTCATTTCCGACTGCTGTTTTGGTCATTCCTATTCAGTAACCCTTTCTAGGTTACAGCATAAAGAAAGGGAAAAGAAGACTGAACCGGAATAGAAGGTAGAGATAAAAGATAGTAAAAGAAAAAGGATCTGGAAAAGAAGGACGAAAAGAAGAAAGAGAATGAAATAATAAACAACAAGAAAGAGAAGGAGAGTGAAACGAAAGAGGGGAATGAAAAAGAAACAGGAAAAGAAGAAAGACAAATAAAGGAATAAGAGGAAAAAAAGTAGGGGTAGAAAAAGAAGGAGGGTGAAAAGAAAAAGGGGAAAATAAGATGGAGGAGTATAAAAAAAAAGGAATAAGAGAAGAAGTGATGGAAAGGTAGGAGATATGAATGAAAAGAAAAAGAAGGAAAATAGGGTGAGACAGGGGAAGAAGATGGAGAATGAAGACAGAAAAGACGGAACAATAGAAAAAAGGAAAAAAAAGACAGCGAGAAAAAGTAAAAGGAGATACGGAAGGAACAAAAAGAGAGAAGAGAAAAAAAAAAGCAGAATGAAAAAGGACGAAAAATATAAAAAGTGGAACGGAATAAAGATGAATGAAAGAAAAACAAAATGAAAAGGATAAAATGAATAAAAAGAACAATGAGAAGGAAAAGTTATGGAATAATAATAATAATAATGATGATGATGATGATGACGATGATGATGATGATGATGATAATAATAATAATATACTAAAATATTGTGTTAGCCCAAAATGCAGATTCTGTGATAAATATCCAGAAACAATTGATCATCTTGTATCAGGCTGCACAATATTAGCACCCACTGAATATAAAACCCGGCATGACAGAGTGGGCCAATATCTGCGCTGAAAAATCTGCAACTTCTACAGGAAGGAAAATGGTATGAACACCACCCATACCCGCTTACGGGGATAGGACCTGTTACAATTCTATGGGACTACACAATACACATAGACAGAACAATCAAAGCCAACCGCCCAGACATTGTTATTAGAGACCACAATCAAAAAAGTGCCCCCTTATTGATATGGCAGTCCCTGCGGACAAGCAATGTATCTTTGAAGATATTCAAAAAGCTATCAAAATACAAGGACCATGAAATTGAAATCTCAATAATGTGGCACATGGGAACACCAACAATCCCCTTTGTAGTTTGAGCCCTCGGATTGGTAGGAAAATATGCCAGTAGACTCATTAAAGGGATTCTTGGAAGCCCATGCCTTAAAGAAATACAAAAAATTGTTCTCCCGAGTACAGCCCACACCTTACGAAGGGCTTTATCTTTGTAAAATGCGAGCTTTTTTTAAATTGGTCAGTGGAAAATGTCATGATGCCATTTCTAAACTTAGGTCTCTGGACGGGAGCCGGAAAGTGATGTGTACACGCCAGAAATCAAAGGAAATAAATCATTATTATTATTATTATTATTAACAACAACAACAACAACAACAACAACAATAATAATAATAATAATAATAATAATAATAATAATAATTTATGCCATTTTTGGCAATATAGCATCGCGTTTTCTAAGTGAGTGACATAAGCCGCCATCATACTCATTGGGGTTGATGATCTCGCTCTAGTAACCTTTGCCGCCATTAATCGCGGTACAGTCCAGAGAGTGAAAAATGGAAGAAAAACAGAAGATGTGGCCGTGGGGAGAAGAAAGAGCGAATTTGTCAAAGCGATTTTTATTTTACCGGTTGTCGACGCTCTTTCTCTGGCCGGAATGAATATGAAACAGAAAGAAATCTGACGCCAACTTATCCAGCCATTTTGGCAATTGGTCAGATCTGAGAATACGCGCTGGACACAGTTATTCACAGCCCATAGGATCGATTTTGTTAGGTAAGGGCTTTATATCCATCCATTCATTCATACAAATATATTTTTGAATGGACTTTTTATATTAATTTCATAATTTGAAACAGTACTATGAACACGTGTACGGACTAAAACAGCATTTATATTAGGTGCTTCCACTAACTCGATGACAAACAGTATAGCATGATGAACAAAAGGCTTCAATCTTGATAAAAACAATGTTTTATCATCAAAATGATTATGTTATTATTAAGAGGAAAGGCCAAAAGATGTTTTGATTATTTCATTAAATTTTTTCATCCTTTCTAGCACGTCCGAAATTTTGGCTAAAAATCTTTTGTGTGTGTGTGTTAGCGAGTGGGCCAAAGATTACTATTTGAGTTTTAGCGCCTTTTTTCCAGTAAAGGAAAACATTTTGCAAATTTGGAAATTCTTTCAAAAATCAAATAATTGTCGGATTTTAATGAAACATTCAGAACTTATTCACAAATGAATGAAATTATTTTTGATGTTTTTGTTTTTAGAAAATCTTTGTATATATGTTACCCTCACTTACTTAATTTTATGAAGTTTCGAGAAAGTAACATTTCAACTTCTTCCTATTTATATTCGTTAAAAGTAGGATTGCTTGGAGATTTTAGTAATCATTTTGCTTTTGTCCAGCATAAAACACCATTTACGGAAAATCTTCTGTGAATCGTAAAATAAAAAAATGCAATTAAACTATGACATTATTTAATTAGAAAAGCTTTTAATTGCTTTTATAAATAAGATATATTAAGGAAGCTAATATCTTAAGAAAAAAATTTTCGATGAATAATAAATTTTTACAAGAATTGTTTTCACTTATTCAAATTTTAGTTAGAACAAATCATTAAGTTTTAAAACATTTAAAATTCTGTTAATTCCACTCTTTTAGATATTATTATTAAGTGAAAAATATATTCGCAAATCATAAATGGAAAAGCTTAGTAACAGTTAGCGAACATTAAGATTTTTAAAAGAATTTTGATTTTTCTTTTATGTACATAAACGTTTCCATTTTTGAAAGTATGGGCGACGATACCTAGCATTATCAGAAAATAAAAGCGATTACTATAGTAAATTTAAAGTTTACATTCCTAAAATTAGATTAAGGGGGATATTTTCCAACATTTTAAAGATTACTGAGCACATAAAAATTATATAAAATGGGCGCTCATCTCTCATTTTCTTAAATTATGTTTTAACAGATAAAGTCTCCGTAGAACAACAATAAACCCGTCATCACTTGTCATCGCCCGTCAAACATGGCTACTGTTACTTAAGAACACAACTATTGTTTGGTCTGATAATGCATTTCTGTATTATTTCAAAGTTAAATTATATTTTTTTCAAATCAGTTTAATTATACTTTAAATCAGCTAATATTCTTCAAATAAAGTTTCAGAAATATATATTTTATTTTTGGAAGATTTTTTTTTAATACGGAAAATTACATTGCGATGAAAGACGAGTAAAATAAGGGGCTAATCAGCTATTTTAAGAAAAAATAAAAATAAAATCGATTTCAGCCAATATAATTTCTGTTTGAAATATACCAGAGTATTTTGCTTACTGGAAACAGTAAATTTAATCCTTTAGCTTTCAATTAAAGCTAAAATAAATGTTTCAAGAAAGCATTTTTATTTTCAAAAATGTATTTTAAACCCTAGGTATTGCGAATTAGGGAAGTTCCCTATTTTGTAGGAATGAGAAATAATGTCGATTTGAAAAAATATTTTGAAACTTATCTTGTTTATAATGAAAGTTAAAAAAAAAATGAAAACAAATATAGACTTGGAAAGAGATGTGCATTTCTTAAACTGGTAACTGAGCATTGCCTTACAATAGTTTCTCTTGGCCGAATTACAAGAATTTAGGTAATAATGACGTAGGTAGAAATCGCACCGGTAAACATGGCACGCGTAAAAATGGCACGAGTGGAAAAATAGGAAAAAATGGAACAAAGCAAAAATATAACTTTTGCTGCTTTTTTCTTCATGATGCGTTTCATGGATGCAATACCTGCATAATCAAGAGCGTGGTTGCGGTTTTTAGTTGGTACACGATCAGTCATATCAAGGCTATTGGTCATGATACCTTTAAAAAAAGATGTTCTCTTAACACATCTCCATCTGATAGTAGTTGATCTTGCAATCTGTTTTGTATACATGTACCCTTGGAAGCAAATCTTCTCTTTTTTTTTATTACGTGCTATAACTTCCATGATGGGATTGTGATAGAACCAATGATATCAATGGTGTACTGAACCTATTTCTAATCGAGGATTCAGTGCAATGCTTTCTAGTTTTATGCTCTGTTCAATAATTGAACCAGAATCACCTCAATTGAACCATTGATAACAAAACAAGGAGTAAACTGGCATTTGATTAGAGCATTACTGGCTCGATATTTATATATATATATATTCCTTTATTGCTTGCTATAACTTCCATGATGGGATTGTGATAGAGCCACTGATATCAATGGTGTATTTGACGGCTCCAGAATAACTGAACCTATTTCTAATCGAGGATTCAGCGCAATGCTTTCTAATTGCGTGATCTGTTCAATAATTGAACCAGAATTCCCTCAATTGAACCACTGACAACAAAACCGATGCCAATTGAACCAGGATCCAACTCGCGTCTGATTCGGGAGTTACTGATTCGATATATATATATATATATATATATATATATATATATATTTCAGAATTTACTCAATAGATAACGTGTGCATTTCATTTTTTTTCCTGTATGTTTTCGCTTTGTGCCATTTTTTCCTATTTTCCCACTTGTGCCATTCTTACCCGTGCCATTTTTACCGTGCCATTTTTAACTGTGCCATTATTACGAGCACATCACGTTAAAACACCCTTTTCCGTTCGATAACCGTAGTTAAGCAACGTCGAGCCTGGTCAGAACCTAGATGAGTTACTGATAGGAATTTATTAAAGAGTTCCATCAAAACATTTAATTTTTTGAAATATATTTTCACCCCAAGCAAGGTGGTAAAGCCGCAAAGATCCAATGGGTTACTGTGTGTGAAATAATCTGAGAAACAAACATTATTAAGGAGAGAGGACAATAAAGGAACATCAATTAAGGAGACTTCAGATAAAGATTGATATTGCATTTACATTTTTGAAGATTAAATTTGACTAGAAAGCAAGAAGCCAGAAGAGAGTTCCAAAAGCGAGAAGTTCGTGAAAAAAACTGTTAACTTAAAACGTTTGGTTACATGTAATAATTTCAAGTATAAAATGATGAGACCTAACTGCTAATCTAGTACTGCACTTAAAATCGTAAAATTAAAAAAAAACATTTACTCTAATGATTACGACTTACGTCCATATAGCTTTGGAACACAATGTCCCGTACCATCAGAGAAGTTATTATTTCCAAAAATAAGATAAAATTGCGTAAGAAATAATTAAATTTCGGCACTAGATAATCCATAGAGGTTGATATGCTGCTAAACAAAAGTAAGCACACATCAACCTTGGCAATAATCATATTTATGAGTAAGGACTCTTCTAGGCAGACTGATAATAACTACAATGCTTAAGATAATAGAGATAACGTATCAAACCCGTCGTCTGTGTCATATCTGGTCTGGTGATCCTGCTCTATATTTAGAGATTCTTGACAAAATGATAGGGGGAAGTGGGAGTGGGAGGGCTATAATATAATCGATCTTGACCTTGATCTTGACCAGGCATCTTCTCCCCAGTCACTTTCTAACCGACGTGACGAGGCTTTTCTATAAATATTTTCATGGTAACTGCTCGGACAAGCTTTTTTTTTTCCTGGTGCCCCGACTACATGAATTTAATCGTGCTACTTGTTTGGCAGTTAGGTCTCACCGCTTTACTGTTTAACTAGCTAGATGCAACAGGTGTTTCTACTCTAACAGTTCGCCTTTGCGTACTTCCCACCTGTGCAACTCCCTTCCGATTTCTTGCTTCCCTAGTAACTATAATCTTCAATAATTTAAATGCAGTGTCAATCGCCATCTTCTGTTTACTTGAAGCCTGTCCCCCCTTTTTTACCATTTCTTCAATCCTCTCCATTTTCAGTCTTATCATTCACTTTCACACTCTGTAACTCGCTGCGTTCTAGTAGCTCTGTTGCCTTCCTTGGTGTGAAATGAAAAAAGTTTTAACTTAAATTTATAAAGAATGTTATTATTATTATTATTATTATTATTATTATTATTTATATTCAAAATAACGTCTTACTTTGATTTTCTCGAATTAATAGTGATAGTTGAGTTAAAGAGAGATAGTTAATAATTGAGTTAAAGGGAGATAACTGAGACATTCAGAAGAGGCATGGCACGTGGGACTAGAATAATCGATCATGGTGGGCAAAATTAAGGATTTAGTTCGAAATTCTAATCACCTGAAGAAGGCCGGAGTGTACATCAGCCGAAACGTCGGGAATATGACAATAAAGATGAGGACAACCGTCCGAGCAATGCAAATAATGCAAATAACCACAGTGAGAGAGGAAAATAATAATAGAGATAGAATTAATAATAGTGACAGAGGAAAATATCTCCTCGCCATTCAGTTTTGATCGAAGAGCCAAGTCTTTTAAAGTTGGTAATCAGAAAATTCCATTTAAAAATAGAATTTATTTTCAATTGCGTCCCTAATCTGTCGTACATCTCTTAACGATGAATGATGGCGAATGGGTACCTATCGGCAAAAGTAAATTTTTCACAAAATCATGTCGGTCAAATTTCTCTACCAAACAAAATATAAATTCTAAACGGAATTGCTAAGCCAAGTAACTGACAAATAATAACATATCCACAGTGTTTGTAATTAAGGAAAGCAAATCAAATTATATGCGATGCCGTCTTACCAGAAAACCGACCAACTACAAAATGATATTAAATACTGAGAATCCATATCACATTTATGGAAAATTTTGCAAGCTAGTTACTGTCTAGAAAAGACAGGTAGACACTAACAAACAATTTTCACAGTTCGCCTCTCACGATGATATCGTTCAATGGCCATACTCAAGAACGAAATGGCAACTATCATGTATGTACGCGCAGCAAGAAATTTTTAGCATCAATAACCTATCCTATTTACATACACACTTCCTCCAACCACTTAATCAGCATACATAAGCATTCTAGAGGTCTTGTGGATAAATAACATACCCTCTCTACATACACACTTCCTCCAACCACTCATCAGCATACATAAGCATTCTAGAGGTCTTGTGCATAAATAACATACCCTATTTACATACATACTTCCTCCAACCACTCAACCAGCATAGATAAGCATTCTAGAGGTCTTGTGCATAAATAACATAACCTATTTATATACACACTTCCTCCAACAACTCAACCAGCATAGATAAGCATTCTAGAGGTCTTGTGCATAAATAACATAACATATTTACATACACACTTCCTCCAACTACTCAACCAGCATACATAAGCATTCTAGCGGTCATGAGCATAAAAAAATACCCTATTTACATACACACTTCCTCCAACTACTCAACCAGCATACATAAACATTTTAGCGGTCATGAGCATAAATAACATAACCTGCTTGCATACACACTTCCTCCAACCACTCAACCAGCATACATAAGCATTCTAGAGGTCTTGTGCATAAATAACATACCCTATTTACATACTCACAGTTAAGTCCAACAGTTCAACCAGTATAAATAAGCATTGGAGAAATCATTACCATTAATAACATAAATATTTGCATACACACTTCCTCCAACCACCTAACCCGCATAAATAAGGATTCTAGAAATCATGACCATAAATAACTTACCCTATTAAGATACGTACATCATCGAACAACACAACCAGAATAGATAAGCATTCTAGAAGTCATGAGTATAAATAACCTATTCTACATAATTTCTCCATCCACTAAACCAGCATAAATATGCATTCTACAGATCACTACCATAAATAACTGATTCTATTTACATACACACATCCTCCAACCACTCAACCAGCATAAATAAGCATTGTAAAAATAATTACCATAAATAACATATAAATATTAACATACACATTTCCTCCAACCACGTAACCAGCGTAGATAAGGATTCTAAAAGTCATTACCATAAATACATTATCCTGTTTAACATACACACCGCCTCCTGACAATCAAGCAGCATAAATAACGAATCTAGAAATCATGACCTTACAAAAATATACCATTTACATACACATTTTCTACAACCACTCAATAAGTATTAATAAGAATTCTAATGACATGAGCATCCTACACACTTTCTCCATCCACTCAACCAGCATAAATATGCATTCTGGAGGTAGCGAGCATAAATAATCTATCCTACACATTTCCTCCAACGACACAACCAGCATAAATAAATATTCATTATCATAAATAACTTATCCTGTTTACATATATACTTCCTCCAACCACTCAATCAGCATAAATAATTATGCTAAAGGATATGAGCATAAATAACCTATCCTACACGCTACCCCCATTCACTCAACCAGCATAAATAAGCATTGTAAAAATAATTACCATAAATAACATATAAATATTAACATACACATTTCTTCCAACCATGTAACCAGCGTAGATAAGGATTCTAAAAGTCATTACCATAAATACATTATCCTGTTTAACATACACACTTCCTCCAAACACTCAACCAGCATAAATAAGCATTCTAGCGGTCATGACCATAAATGACTTATGCTAATTACGTATATAGACCCTCCAATCACTTAAGTAGCATAATAATTATTCTTCGCTCTAATTAGTCCTCAGCATTACAAAGTGGGAAGGATCAGTTTCGTCTTTCTCCAATTTATTTAATCACTCAATGGTTTATATATCTAGGCATTTTAAAAGTTTAAAACCTCTAGCTATAATTAAGAATAATTTGAACTTGGAAATAAACATAAATCCTTTTAGTATGGTGGAATGAGCACACAAGGCTTGGAAAATGTAATCCTCACAGGGCAGATCGAAAGTAAGAGGGCCAGAGGAATGCAACGCGATACCTAGCTGGTGAGCTTGAGGGAATGGATGGCGGAGCAGGATTTGTTTGTTTGTTTTTTTTTGTTTTTTTTTTACGGCATCTCAAGCTCGATGGTTTATTTAATGCCGACAAATTTTTTATAACTGGTAATTTTTTCTTTGTATTTTCGAAAATGTATTGCTGGTAAAAAATTTTCCCAAAGAATATTGCTGGTATTTTTATGCTTTTATAGCGTTTTAACCCCATTTTTTGGCGGGGGGGGATCAACTATTTTCCCATAGCTGGGGCTCCGACAAGTGCTACCACCCCGGATCAAGACGGACCTGGGAACACCAGCAACTAAGAGGTGGTTCCACGCTCCTCAAAACCTTCTGATCAAAGGCCTTGCTGTCTGATGTACTTTATCGTCATACCCAGGATAGTTTGGGAGAGGTGTCAAAATTTATTAAGAGCTACAAATGACAGGATGTTGTGGAGAGCTATGAGAAGCAAAACCCCAAAGGAACACATGACATAGTAGAAATATAAAAAAAAAAAACAGAAAAAGAACACGACCTTTGAACTTGAATGTTGATTTGGATGTACAGCAAATTCTTCGAATAATATCAGGTTGAATCATAAATATCTTCCATTTGTGATCAGTGTAACATTCAAACCGTAAATATGTCATAATAGGTGGTGAAAAATGGATTGCAAACAACAATGCACAATACAAAAGGAGGGGATGTATAAGGATAAACACCAAAGTGACTTACTATCACTCACTCAATACAAGGCCCAAGTGACAATCAAGGTAGAGCCTTACTGATAGACGTTGTTGGATGGATGTAAGAGGAGGAGGTAAGAAGCGTAGATTATAACGGTATCTATGAAAGATAACGGTTGAACCGAGACTTGAAGAGGTTAAGATTCTAGCGATCGGGGAAGCATCCCCTTTGGAGTCTGAATGAGATTGATGTACGAACGTAAGAGGAGGAGGTAAGAAGCGTAGATTATGACGGTATCTAGGAAAGATAACGGTTGACCCTAGACTTGAAGAGGTTAAGATTCTAGCGATCGGGGAAGCATCCCCTCGGGAGTTTTCATGGTATTAGTAGTCGTTTTTACGGATTGTCAACCCTTTGCGGGTTATTTAAAGCCAGAAAATATATTAAATTGTAAGAATTGTTTTTTTTTTGAGATAATAATAATTTAGTGGTACAAGTCTTACTAATTAATCCATAGCTGGAGGAAGGAAAGGTGGATTCGTGTCTTTCTCACGGATATTTGCGCGTAAATGTATGTAATGAACCCGACATGAACTAGAACTTAGTTCTCTGATTAACAATTCCTAGCCGTTATCCATTACACCACCCGCACATCCAAGCTTACATCACCTAGTATTGATTTTCTAAGCAGAGCTTAGATGTGGCACAAGGCCGAAGGTATGGGGCACCCACTCAGGATTGAACTCACTACTCAGTCGTAATTGTTCTAGCGACGTTGAGGTGCCCCTTACAGCGCCTAGTATTCCCAAGGGTTCACCCATCTAGATACTGACCAGGCTCGGCTTTGCTTAACTTTCTGTGATCGTACGGAAAACGGTGTTTCATCGTGATATGCCGTAAAACCCATTATACTAACTATGTATCGAAGCTTACAGCATCAGGTATTATACCTTAGCAGTCATAATGACAAGGTTCGAGGTTGCTTAACTTCGGTGATCGTAAGGGAACCGATGTTTGAACGTGATGTGGCCTTAAGCCGATAGTATAACGGGGGTCATGTGACATCTATCTCACTCTGTTCATTATCTATCTATCTATCTATCTATCTATCTATCTATCTATCCTAGACTGTTTATATATATATATATATATATATATATATATATATATATATATATATATATATATATATATTTCATATATTTTCATATCTTTTCATATCTATCTATCTCAGCCTGTTTATCTCTCTCTCTCTGTTCATATCTATCTATCTATCTATCTATCTATCTATCTATCTATCTATCTATCTATCTCAGTCTCTTGATATCTATCTCAGTGCGTCCATATCTATCTCAGCCCACCTCTATCTATCTATCTATCTATCTATCTATCTATCTATCTATCTATCTATCTATGTTCATATATTTATCTATCTGAGGCTGTTTATCTCTCTCTCTCTCTCTCTCTCTATCTATCTATCTATGTTCATATCTATGTTTTTTTATACCAGACTGTTCATGCTCTCTCTCTCTCTCTCTCTATCTATCTATCTATCCCTGTTCATATCTCAGACTGTACATCTATCTATCTATCTATCTATCTATCTATCTATCTATCTATCTATCTATCTATCTATCCTAGACTGTTTATATATATATATATATATATATATATATATATATATATATATATATATATATATATATTAGGTTGGTGCAAAAATAATGACGTAATAATGTCGTTTGTTGACGCATTTTTTAACGTCAAAAAACGACGTTATTATGTCATTATTTTTGCTCCAACCTAATATATATATATATCTTTTCATATCTATCTATCTATCTATTTATATATCTATCTATGCCTGTTTATCTCTCTCTCTCTCTCTCTATCTCTGTTCATATCTATCTATCTATTTATCTCTGTTCATATATATTTATCTGAGACTTCATCTCTCTCTATATCTATCTATCAATCTCTGTTCATATCTATTTATCTATCTAGCTCTGTTCATCTCTCTCCCTCTGTGTGTGTGTGTATATATATATATATATATATATATATATATATATATATATATATATCAGTCAATAATTTGTTGTGTTCCGATCTTTATTTCTAATTTCCCTCAGGTGTTTTCATCATCATCATCATCATCATCATCATCATCATCATCATCATCGTCTTTCCTCTCTCTCTCTCTCGCCCTCCCCTCCTCTTCTACGTTAACCGCCCTTCTTTCTTTCTTGCCTTGACGTTCTCAAGTTTCCTGTCCGTTTCATGTCGGCTCAGTGTCAGCTAGACTCCGATTACGAAGATTCCATGTAAAGCCGCTTACCTTGGTTACTTCAATAGACGCCCATCACACCGACTCACTCTGCCTCCTTATTCTGCTCCTTTAAGTCGTAACAATAATACTTCTATTTTACCTCATTCCCAACGAGTTCTGATCTCGGACACGCCTTTTATTCGCTACTTTCTTTCTTTTTTCTTCTTCCGTTATTTTTTTTATCTTTCTTTTCTCACGAAACTTTTCTTCCTTTTTTTCTTAATTGTTCATTCTTTGTTTCTTTCACTCTTTTCGAAGCGTTTTTCTTTCTAATCTTCAGATACAATACATTCATTCTTTTCCTTCTTTCTTTCTTTCTTTTTTTCTCGTTGAAATATTCTTTGTTTTCTCTTTATTCTTTATTTTTTTTTCTTTCATTGAATAACGTTTCTTTATTTTCTGTTCTTTCTTTCTTTCTTTCTTGCTTTCTTTCTTTCTTTTCTCCTGATTTTTTCTTTCTTTCTTTCTTTCTGTCTTTGTTTGTTTGTTTGTTTGTTTGTTTCTTTCTTTCTTTCTCGTTGAACTCTTCTTTCTTTTCTCCTTATGTTTTCGTTGTTTCTTTCGTTTGTTCTTTCTTTCTTTGTTTTCTCATTGAACTCTTCTTTATATATATATATATATATATATATATATATATATATATATATATATATATATGTATGTATATATATGTATGTATATATATATATATATATATATATATATATATATATAGATAGATAGATAGATAGATAGTAAAGGTAAGAAATCAGTTTGTATCTAATCCAAGTGGATCCTAGTGATATAAAATATTAAAGCTGATCTACAAAAAAAGCTCAGTGTCACCTGACTCCTGACTCGTGCCTTTCATCTGACTGAAACATTGAAATGGCTAGTCTGTTTTAGTTTTTCGATTGGTGTTTTTTTTTTTCACAGTTAAATTTTTATTTCTGGCACGAACTCAGTTCACATCGGGGTTGATAAGCCATAAGACCGATATCTTCGTCCGTGTGAGGTTATTTTGGATTTTATTGTTTATTATATATATATATATATATATATATATATATATATATATATATATATATATATATATATATATATATATATATATATACATATATATATATATATATATATATATATATATATATATATTTGTGTGTGTGTGTGAAAATGCTCGACCACCGTTACTAATCATTTCTACCAATTTACAATAACTATTAGCTAATTATATTATCATTGTCTCCAATCCCTTGCAACATTACTATCACATCATATCATATAGACCCACTATAATTATTAAATTAAACCCAGCATATTAAATATTAAACATCACCATATAAAATAACCAATAAGGATTACAAATTTCTACCTGTTACATATACACAGTCATCAAAAACAAACAAATAACCAGCTTTAAATATAACTAATAACCCCCCCACCTTTGTTTTCAAAAATTTAAAAATAAATATAAATAATAATAATTTTTACCTATCATAATTTTACACAAACCCCACCACACGTATATACATACATGCGAGGAAATATTATTCAGCGGAAAAATAAAAATATGACATGTATACATTCACGAGACATTTTCGCCACACTTCCAATCTTTAAATTTCAACATGCGTATGTATAGACACAACACCACCCGTATACATACATATGTCATATCCGAAACTGCCCACATATGTTTATATATGTATGAGTCCCGACAGACGACCAAGTATGTATATGTGTCTGCATACATCGATGTTTGCGTCAGTACGATAAAAAAACGACGAAGTTTCCCCCACCACTTCAACAATAACACCAATACACGCAATCTACATAAACCCAAAATTTAAAAAAAAATAATCAGTTTGTCTGACGATCGCTAAAGTGTGAAACCCAGGGTCACAAAGTCACATCTATCCAACCATATATATATATATATATATATATATATATATATATATATATATATATATTAAAGAGAAGAGAGGTGCCGCAAACGTTTTTGGTTGTAATGTGGATTTAAAAAAAATATTCTGCTTTATGGAAAATAAAGAAAATATTTTGTTAAAAAAAAAATCACATTACAACCAAAAACGTTGCGCCACCTCTCTTCTCTTTTTTTTAATATACATACTTTTCTCACGTTGGAACCATTACAACCGCTTTCTTTTGTATATATATATATATATATATATATATATATATATATATATATATATATATATATATAAGAAAATTAGCCTATCATGCCATCTTGGTTTCAAGATTTCGGAATCCTCTGGCGATAAGTAAGGGTCTAATTCAACTCTGACCAATAACTTTATATATATATATATATATATATATATATATATATATATATATATATATATATATATATATATATATAAGAATGTATCAAAACTAGTTTGATGTCAGGTTTCTCACACCAAACAAGGACAAAAGTCCATATAAACATATGTCCGCAAATTATTTTTGAGTTATTAAGTTTAATATTGCGTTTGACGTTGCTGTATTGCCATCTAGACTAGGTTACATTTGTCATTCCTGTACATTTGCGGCTAGTCCTTCTTCAACGTTTAACGGGTGTAGTACTCAGTTAGCTGAGAAGTGCTCAGTTTAACAATGGCAGGATATTCATATCGTGAGCAGGCAGATATGATTTTTATATACGGCCGTACAAATTGTAATGGACGCGAGGCTGCACGGCTGTTTCAGATTGCGTCTTCAGACTGAAGGCTGCCAAGTCATCCAACCTTTGCTGCTGTTCATTGTTGCGTTGCTGAGACATTATCCGTGGCACTAAAAACTATGGATCAAGCAAGATTGGCTGTACATTGAGCAGCATCTACCTTAAAATTGAAATTGAATGTTTATGTGGACTTTTGTCGTTGTTTTGGCATGAGGAATCTGCCGCCAAAGTTTGTAAAAGTATTTTTCATACACCCAATATATATATATATATATATATATATATATATATATATATATATATATATATATATATATATAGGCAACAATTCTTCTTTCATGCACATTTCATTGAATACGACAGACAAGCTGCTTTTATTTAGTATTGTATACAATTTCTCATGCGATCTGATAATATTTTTTCGTTTCAGATAATAAATTATATAATAACAGTTAAAATATTTAATCCTTGAAAATGGCTAAATGTATAGCCGAAAGCGCTCGGATAAAAAGAACATTCGGACAGTTTTTATATAATTTAGCAATCGAAAAAAAAAAAATTATTGGATCGCATGAGAAATTGTATAAAAAACTAAATAAAAGCACCTTGTCTGTAGTATTCAATGAAATGTGCATATATATATATATATATATATATATATATATATATATATATATATATATATAAAGAGAGACAGAGTGGGTGAAGAGATAGGCATATATTTATGTGTGTTTGTGTAGAGAGAGGGGGCGCTGGATAGATAGATAGATAGATAGCTGGGAAAAGTGAAGAAGAAGAAGAAGAAGAAGAAGAAGAAGAAGAAGAAGAAGAAGAAGAAGAAGAAGGAGAAGAAGAAGAAGAAGAAGAAGAAGTATTGCAATTATCTATTCGCTAATAAAAGCGTTACCAAACCCGTCCAACTCCCTATATCCATGTTTCCCTCTCCGTTCCCTCAGATGATGCCACAAGGCGCGTGTCAAAGTACGAGTTGTCTTCTCTTCGTAGTCCCTGGTGAGAGCGACGCCTAGCGAGATCTCGTATTTTCTACTTGTGATTTGGTTGATTAAATACCTTTAGGTTGCTACCCAAAAGCTGGTATAGGCAAATTAAACCTGCCGCGCTAATTTCTCAGAGGACGCAGAACGTTTCCCCATAGTTAGACTTTCAGTAGGGTTTTCATTTGTTCAAATGAAATTAGACCCGGACACAGGAGGAAACGACTAAAGTGAAACTATGTCACGTGATACAGCAACTGAACTAGCTGTCGGCCATTTTGTGTCGCTCGGTGGGTTCGGGGAAAGTACATTTCTCGTTTACGTTTTATTTTATTCTATTTTATTTTGCTCGAAACGTTTTTTATTTTTTTCGGCAGAAATCCGAAACAGACGTTTTACATTTGCGGAACTGGATAAATTGTAATAACAAAATTTAAACATTTGCAAAGAAATGGGGGTGTCTTTTGGAAAGAGGGGGTTTTGTCTTCGAGTATCTTTTTTTTCACGTATCTCTCATCTTTTTGCTTTATCAGCGTTTATATTCTCTTTTATGTGACGTTGTCCTTCAGGTCTTGGGGGATTATGATTCTCCACAGCTTTCTATTATTTCTAGGTCTAAGTAATATTTATTATGTCTCTAAGTTTTTGTTCTGTCATCCATTTACTTGGGTACTTCAATGTTGTGTAATGTTTAGCAAGCTTGCCTCACTAGATCTATTATGGCAAAACAGTGAGTTTAAACCTCCATATTTACGGCTTTGTGCCACAGTTAAGCTATGTTTAAAAAATCACCATTTACATGAACGCTTTATGTAGGTAATTCGATGTTTCCCTCTGCCTTTTTTACTTTCAATATATCCTCATGTTAAATTCATCAAACATTCTTCCCTCATTTTTCTTCCTTAGATAATTCATATGCCTTTTTCTGATGATAAGTACGAGCGGAATTCCTCCCTTAATAATTTAAAAAGAAAAAAATGTCAATTTTATTATATCGCCATCGCTTCTCGGCCTATGGGGGCCTTTTGATGCTTGCCTGGCATATGCCGGGTTAGTATCAAGGTGATCACTGGCTTAGACCAGCTCTGACCGGCTTGGACAAGCTAGGACCAGCTATGACAAGCTTAGACCAGTTTTGACCACCTTAGACAAGCTAAGACCAAATACGACCAGCTATAACTAGCTTAGACCAGCTCTGACTAGCTTGAACACGCTATGACTAGCTAAGTTCATCTTAGACCAGCGGCCCAAGTGAAAACACTCGGGTATCCACGTTAAAATACGTGGCATCTATCCTTCTTTATGTGGACGATTTCCTCAATGATGAAGAGATTCGAGGCGACAGAGATGTGGTTCTACAGAAGGATGCTAAGGATATCATGGACTGAGTGTGTGAGCAACGATGCGATCTTAGAGAGGTTGTAAACTAGGAGGGGGGCTTATAATTAATATCAGGAAGAAGCAACTGAAGTTTCTGGGACATATAATGAGGAAAGAGGGCCTGGAGAATCTGATACTCACGGGTCGAATAGAAGGAAAGGGAGATAAGTGAAAGCAATGCGTGACATAACTGGCGGGCTTAAGCAAGTGGATGACAGAACGTGGCCTGGGGGAGGAAGGAGAGGGGAGGAACTTGTTGAATGCTGCAAAGGAAAGAGTGGGGTGGAGAGCCATGATCGCCTACGTCCTGAAAGGATATGGCACATACAAAGAAAGAAAGAGTGTCACAATCTAACTCAGTGTTCAAGCAAATCTACGTTTCTCGGTCTTTTGGCTGGAATCAAAGTGTAGTATCTTCCCTCAGACGGAAGAACTATATTTCATCTTTCAGTTGTGTCTTTTCCTCGAACAATATATATATATATATATATATATATATATATATATATATATATATATATATATATGTGTATACAAGGTGTGATAGGAAAAAAATGGGGTTTATTGCTATGGTAACGGAGTTAAAGTATGCAGAGATACGCCGCTTGACACATTGATTTTGAAATCTGTAGCTCATGCACACTAAGTCACAGCGTTCTCGTTTCCTTTGTTGATAGCAATGCTTTGAAGGAAAGTGTGTAGAGTGTGTCCGTCTCATAACACCACACCAGTTACATCAGTGACAATGGCTTGTATAGCAGTTTTTAGTGAAGTACAATATACCCCAGGTTCGACAACTACGATATTCTCTAGATTTCGCCCCTTGTGACTTTTTCCTCTTCAGAAATCAAATTCCACTTGAACAAGATTGCAAGACGCAGCAGTAAATCGAAGAGAATGCGACGTAGATACAATAAACCGACAAGGTTGGTATTATTTTGGAAGCATATTAAATATTTTATTCGTAACACTTAATGGACCCACGAAATACTTTAGATTTATCATTTACTATATACATATAAACAACAAATCTAAATATTACCAACGTCACGGGACGTTAACCCCCCTATGTAAAAACAGTATTGTTCATGTATTCTCATGTGATTTGGGAGAGTACCTCTGCAATAATAATTTTTAAAAAATCGTACATTGACTACGCACGCACTACACTAGCTCTTAGACTAACTTGTCACTTGCAAAATTTTGGTTCAATTCGCGTATACTTCGATTCTAACATCACAATTTAACATAGTAGCATAAGGCAAATATTAGTAAATCCCATCAATATACTATAAATCACTCATTTAAAAACAAAAAAAAAATACACAATTTTAGAAGCTATTATTACATACAACCCACATTAAATAAAATATCTTGCTCCACAGTGGACAGTATGTTAAAGTTTTTATAAAATATTTAATATGTACACGAAAAAATAATGCGTATAAAGAAGTAATACAATCTTTTTCCGATAATGTATTTTCATGACAACATTTTGGATTCATTTGAATTCTAGCGGACTTGAATACATCCTGGGATGGATGTATCGGACAAAATCTTGACTGCCATATTGGCAACATCCAGTTTTTGATAATAACTGAGGCAGCCGAAACTGCTTGGATTACAATGAAACGAAAACAGGAACTTTAACCCATACTTATTTAATATCTATTTTTTGATTTTGTTAATGGTAATGATAATATCAGCCTTTTCCTTATAAGGAAACATTCGGCATTCATTGACCGTTCAGCCGGCACCGCTTTTAGTTGATAAAATCATTCTCGTAAAACAATTTTTCAGGAAAATATGTTTCTCGGGTCCAGTAACTGTTATTGTTCCAGTATTGATGGGAGGTTTCCTTCCTAACCTTTTGTTTGAAGTAGTGCGGAATGTCAACATCTTGATTATGCTATTTTCCCCCTTCGTTTCTCATTTTAGTTGTTACTGCCATCATGCTTTCAAGTGATGTGGTTTCTGTTATTTGTTACAGTCGTTTGTGATCATGTAGCGCCAATTTACGAGCTACGAAGAAGGGTGGTCTCCGTTGAGAGCTGCAGTGTTGCTTCGCTCGAATACGTCTTTAAACATTCACCTGAGAGAGCGGTGACATGCATCTGACTGTGTAGATATTTCTGAACGGGCTTGGCGCCATACATGACATCTATATGAAAGTTTCGATTTGTTGAAGATATTTAAGAACTTGACTCTTTCAAGAAGTTTGAAAGAAAGAAAGAAAGAAAGAAGAAGGAGAAGAAGAAGATGAAGAAGAAGAAGAAGAAGAAAGGAGGAAAAGACGGAAAATAGTTGTTGCATATTTAAACACTACATAAGCAAAGGAATCTTCATCGCGTTTTCTATTTTCTTTCATTTTTTTTATATTTTAGGAAAGGAGTGATTTTATTTCGTGCATCATGTGTTGAGTTTATCTCTGACCTTTAGGGGTGCTTAATTCTAGCGACTAAAATCTGATCCTCAGGCAGCAGGCTTTGTCAAGGAGACACCGTTGTTCAGGTCTTTAAGTACAACAGCTGACATATACTTATTCTATAAAGTCTTTTAAAACTACCTGAGGTTTTCTTTGCCTACCCCCACTACTTTTTCACCGACTTTTAGTTAAATATTTTCTTTCTTTCTTTCTTTCTTTCTTTGAATAACGCTTCTTTCTTTCTTTTTTCTTTCTTTGAATAACGCTTCTTTCTTTCTTTTTTCTTTCTTTGAATAACGCTTCTTTCTTTCTTTTTCTCTTTCTTTGAATAACGCTTCTTTCTTTCTTTCTGAATAACGCTTCTTTCTTTCTTTCTTTCTTTCTTTCTTTTTTCTTTTTTTGAATAACGCTTCTTTCTTTCTTTCTTTCTTTCTTTCTTTCTTTCTTTCATTCTTTCTTTGAATAACGCTTCTTTCTTTCTTTCTTTCTTTTTTTCTTTCTTTGAATAATGCTTCTTTCTTTATTTCTTTTTTCTTTCTTTGAATAACGCTTCTTTCTTTATTTCTTTCTTTCTTTGAATAACGCTTCTTTCTTTCTTTCTTTTTCTTTCTTTGAATAACGCTTCTTTCTTTCTTTCTTTTTTTCTTTCTTTGAATAACGCTTCTTTCTTTCTTTCTTTCTTTCTTTCTTTCATTGAATAGCACTTCTTTCTTTTTTCTTTCTTTCTTTGAATTTGCTACTTAATAAATTTGATTTGATTTCTTTTTTTTCCTTCTTTCTTTCATTCATTAATTCTTTTTTCTATTTTTCTTTCTTTTTTCTATCTATCGGCCTGTGATTTCTTCTCATTCTTCACTCAATTTTTCTTCTTTATTTTTAGATATTTTCTTAATGTTTCTTTCTGTTTTTGGTCTTTCTTTATTTCTTTCTTTCTTAATCTAATTTTCCTTCTTATCTTCATAAATCTTTATTCAGATAGTCTTTTTTTTGTTTCATATATCATCCTTTAATTGTATTTTTATGATCTTATGATCTTATCTTTCTTTCTTTCTTTCTTTCATTCTTTTTTCTTTCTTTCTTTCTTTCTTTCTTTCTTTATTTATTTATCATATTATATTATCTTTCATTCTCCTTCTTCACTTAATGTTTCTCATTTACTTTTGATATTTTAATTTCTCTTTTTCTTTCTCCTTATCTTTCTTTCTTTCTTTCTTTCTTTTTTTCTTTCTTTCTTTCTTTCTTAATGCCATTTTCGTTCTTATTTTCGCAAATCTTTACTCAGGCATTTTTTCCTCTTTTTCTATATCATCTAAACTTTCTTTCTTTCTTTCTTTCTTTCTTTCTTTCTTTCTTTCTTTCTTTCTTTCTTTTACTCTGCTCATTCTTCACTTATATTTTTCTCTTTTAATTTTGACATTTTGTTTATTTCCACTATTTACATTGTTAACTGATACTGAGATACCCGAAAGAGGCATGGCACGTGGAATTAGAACAATCTACCGCCGTGGACGAAGTAAAGGGCTCAGTTCGAAATTACAATCACCTGATGAAGACCGGAACATACAACAGGCGAAACGTAGTGAATATGTTAACGAAGATGAGACAAAATAATATAGTTTAAACAATTACAATCCCCTCATCAGGAATATAGATAGATCTTTCTTTATTTCATTTTCTTTTCAGGTCTTTCTTTGCTTTTCTTTTTTTTTTCTTTCAAATTTCGCTTCATCGTTTTTTTTAGTTTTTTTTTTGTTTCTGTCTGTCTTTCTTAATTCAATTTTCATTCTTTTTCTTCACAAATCATTATTCAGTCTTTCTTTTTCTATATAATCTTCTGTTTCTAGTTTTTATTATCTTTCTTTCTTTCGTTCATTTTCTTTCTTTCTTTCTTTCATTGAATAACGTTTCTTTCTTTCTTTTACATTTCTTTCTTTGAATTTGCTACTATTTGATTTGATTTCTTTCTTTCTCTCATTCATCCTTTCTTTCTTTTTTTCTGTCTATCGGCCTGTGATTTCTTCTCGTTTTTCACTCAATTTTTCTTAACCTTTGATATATTCTTAATGTCTCTTTTTGTTTTTGATCTTTCTTTCTTTCTTTCTTTCTTAAACCAATTTTCCTTCTTATCTTTACAAATCTTTATTCAGACATTTTTTTCGTTTCCTATATCATCCTTTAGTTGTATTTTTATAATCTTATAATCTTATCCTTCTTTCTTTCTTTCTTTCTTTCTTTCTTAATCTTTCGTTCTCCTTCTTCACTTAATGTTTCTCCTTTATTTTTGATATTTTCATTTCTCTTCATCTTTCTCCTTATCTTTCTCCTTTTCTCTCTCTCTTTCTTTCTTTCTTTCTATTTCACACATCCCTTAATCCGCGTTCTCAAATCTCTCATTATCCGCTGTACGCCTGTCAGCCCTTTTTCTATTCTTGTTAATCGCCCCAGTAAAAATACATCTTTCTTTGATAAAAGTCAGAATATAGCAGAAAACACTAGATAAACATACTTCGTTTTGTCTCATATAGACTAGATTCAATCGAGGATGTCTTCATTTTGGGTAAACTATCGATTTTGATTTTTATCACCAGCAGATTCAACGGAATCTTAATAGAAAGAGATTCGAATCCTGTGGTAGAAAGCATTTTTAGTTAATAAGATTTCTCGGATATTCAGACTGGTAAATAAATATATATATACTGTTTAATAAATAAACAAAACGTCTACTCAAATATGGGTATCCACTTAAAATATCGTTTAACTGATGATATATATATATATATATATATATATATATATATATATATATATATATATATATATTTGTATATCGTATAACTGATAACACACACACACACACACACACACATATATATATATATATATATATATATATATATATAGGGCAAATATTATTTACGAATTTAAATGCCCATTAAGGAATTGTATTCCTGATCAATCAAAATTCGTAAATAATTATATAGGCCACAATACAACATGTTTGATACGAAGACTCACTCTACACCTTTCTGACCATAGCTGAATTAGATCTCATTTAAATATTCATGGAGACCTACCGGACACTATTCGTAACATACTTGTTGACAACACTAATATAATAGCATCATCTACATCTAAAAAAGGCTAAAAATAATGGAAGCCTTATTAATAAAAACAAAAAAAAAAGCAACACTTAATAATATTAACTTTGAACATGGACAAAATATCTTGACCATGTTTTGAAAAATGAAAAGTTTTTATAAAACATACATACAACAAAATATTCCTTAGTTTAACAGTTAAAATATAATCCTTGAAAATGGCTAAATATATAGCCGAAAGCGCTCGGATAAAAACACAATTCTGACAGTTTTTATATAATTTATCACCCGAAAAGAAAAAAAATTATTAGATCGCATGAGAAATTGTATAAAAAAATAAATAAAAGCACTTTGTCTGCCGTTTTCAATTAAATGCGCGCGCGCGTGTGTGTGTGCGTGTGTGTGTATATATATATATATATATATATTGAACAAATAAAAAAATTAAAAATTAATATCTTTAGACACACAGGGTTGTTTATTAATATTCTTTCGTTTTTATTATTATTTCATTTATGTACCTCGACTAGTTTCGGCCAAAATGGCCATCATCAGGAGAGAAATAATTCTGATGCTTGACAGCATTGAACTACAGAAATGAGTGTCTTGATGGGGAAAATGAAATTTTGTCTGTAGTTTTTTTTTTTGTTTTTTTTTAACATGAATTTTGGTCAGTCCTTGTGTTGGTCAAACAGTCTCTTTTAAGTTGTTAAGATAAGAGCTGGATGGATTCGTGCTATTCATGGATATATATATATATATATATATATATATATATATATATATATATATGTGTGTGTGTGTGTGTGTGTGTAAAAAATTCAGATAGCGTATAAAGAACAATATAAATAAAGACAAAAGGAAAACTTATTTTATCTGACGCGTTTTGTTCGCTTTCTATCTATCTCTGATCGTATCTTAATTTGTTCATATCTATTTACTTATCTCTATTCACATCTATCTATCTATCTACATTCTTTTTATAGATACAAATATTTAAGTAAATGCTCTGTTCATAATAAACAGTATTAACAACATTTACCGGCCTGAATGTCCGAGAAATTTTCATAGAAAATATGCGTCGAACCTGTAGCCTATAACATATATATAGCCTGACGTGCCTTTACCGATTGGGCCACAGAGGCAAGTTCCGTTAGCAAGGTCGATTTTACTGTTTTTAAACATAATTCTCCATGATTTTCTCTCTCTGTTCAATGCGTATCCAAATGTAAACAAATGACGTCACACATTATGAAATGGACAAAGTCCGACAATTATTTTTAAGACATATTTTATGTTTATATAAATATATATATATATATATATATATATACATTTTACACACACACACACACACACACACACATATATATATGTTTTCGGTGTAATATCTTAAAATAAATAATATTGCTCTACTCTCTATTGATCCCTGTTTAAAATTAAATGTTACGAACGTTGGAAATCCACTCTATTCGTTCTCATCATACATTGGATTTTGACAATTGCAAAATTAAGTTTGAGGGCGGATTATTTAAAAAAATCACACACACATAGGCTTGCACCACTCAAATACTCACACTTATACAAATAATAACAAAGTTTTATCATCAGAATCTTTATATTATCATTAAAAGGAAGGACCAAAGAATTTTTTGATTAATAAATTATATTTTGGATCCATTTCAAAACGTTTGAAATTTTGGCTTAAAATTTTATTTTTCTTGCGTCAGTGAGTGGAGATCATAGATTAGTATGGGAAATTTTAGCGACTTTTTGCGCTGAAAAACACATTGATTTGGAAATGTCAGGACTTATTCACAAACAAATGAAAAATTTTTTAGTAACATTTGTAGAAAATATTGGTAGAAACTTTTGTTTTTTACATACCGTGAACTCCTTTTTCTGATATAACTTTTAAATACTCAGCAATCTTAAAAATTTAGGAAAATATTCTCCGTAATCTAATGTTTTATTGAATTTTAGAAATTTGGTCTTTAAATTTATTATAGTTAACGCTCTTAATTCCTGATAATGTTGTGTATGGTCGCCCGTATCAAAAAACGCGGAATATTTTTGCATACACACACGCAGAGACACGTATAAAAAAATTCAAAAGCCTTTTTAAAATAATAGTGTTTAATGGTTTGCATTAAGTTTGTCAATTTATTATTAGTAAATATAGTTTTTGCTTAATAATAATAACATCTAAAAGGTTGAAATTAATGCATAATTTAAAAAGATTTTAAAACTTTATAAATTATTCTAATTAAAAAAATGAAAACAATTCTTGTAAAAATTCATTATTCTTCGAAAACATTTTTTTCTTAAAACAATATTGTCCTTAATATATCTTTTTTTTATAAAGATATATTAAGGACACTATTGTAATTAAATTAAAAATTAATGCTTTACTAATTAAATAATGTCATACTGTAAATACATTTTTTTTTATTTTACGATTCATTTTCGGAAAATCGTGTTTCTGTTTGACAAAAACAAATTGATGATTTAAATTCTCCAAGGAGTTCTGCTTTTAAATATGAAGAGAATGGAATTTTAATTTCTCGAAATTTTCTAAAATTAAGTAAGTGTGTGTGTGAGGTGGGGTGCAACCGATGTAAAAAAATATTTTTACGAAGATATTCTAAAAAAAAAAAAACAACAAAATTCAAGAATAATTACATTCATTTTTGAAGTTTTGAAAATTTTATTAAAATCCGACAATTATTTGATTTTTCAAGAATTTCCAAAACAATGTGTTTTTTGCCGACCAAAAAAAACCTCCCCCGCAAAAAAAACCCCAACACTAAATTTCTCTATATTAATTATTGGTTCACCCGCTGACGTAAGAAAAACAAGTTTTTTAACAAAATTTCGAACGTGCTAGAAAGGATTAAGGAAATTGATAAAAGTAATAAAATAAGCAAAACATATTTTGCTCTTTCCTCTTCATATTAGCATTAGCAATTTGACGATAAAAATTTGTTTTTATCAAGTTTTGGGCCTTTTTTCATCGTTGTATACCATTTTTTTTTAGCGAAATATGGATATACTTATATAAAATATTAGATTACGGTGAGTATTTTCCGAAATTTTAAAGATTACTCGGGAGTTAAATATTATATAAAAGGCGCTCACGTTATATTCCTCCAGTAAATTTACAGATCTTTCCACCTTAGAAAAATAGATAATCTTCTCTCTGTCCTTTAACCTGTCAACGCCTTAAATAATCACCTACCTCGGCGTTAAAAAATGCATTGTGCGATATTTTAAACTAAAAGTAATATTTGTTTCAAATCAGATTAATTATATTTTAAATTAGGTAATATTCCTCAAATAAAGTTTCAGAAATGTATATTTTATTTTTGAAAGATTTTTTAATAAAGAGAATTAGTGATGATAGCTAAAATCAGTGATTCTTAGTGATTTCAAAGCAACAACTCCTTCCAGAAATATAGCAAAGTATGTTGTTTATTGGAAATATTAAATTGAATCTATTAGTTTGAATTTAAAACTTAAACAAAGGCTTTATTTATAAAAAAAATCACTTTAAACCTTATGTATCGCATTTTGCAGTGATATCTACTTGGGTGTTACAGTAAAACTGTGAATTCAAAACCGTGGAAATCTCTCCATAAACATGCATCTGCCATCAACACTACTAAGATTACTTAGTAATTATATAAAAAAAGGCGCTCACGTTATATTCCTCAAGTAACTTTACAGATATATCCCCCGAAGAAAAAAATAAGGCAAACTTTTTAACTAACCAAAACAAATACCTCTGTGATAATAAATGTATTTCTGCAATATATTAAGGTAATATTTGTTTAAAATCAGACTAATTTAAATATGCTAATATCTCTCAAATAAAGTGCCAGAAAAATATATTATATTTTTGAAAGTTTTTTTTAATAAAGACAACTAAATAATGCTAAAAAATGTTTAAATGGCTAAAATCAGTTATCAGAAAAACTCCTTCCAGTCAATTTAAATTAGTTTTGAAATACAGCAAAGTATTTTGACTATTGTAAATATTAAATTTAATATATTAGCTTGAAGTTAAAACTAAAATAAAACTCCCCAGGAAAGATTTTTTAAAATTATTTCTGGAGGTACCTACGCGCGCGCACGCGCACACACACATATATTCAAACATACATTGCTATTAGGTTGGTGCAAAAATAATGACGTAATAATGTCGTTTTTCGACGTATTTTTAACGTCAAAAAACGACATTATTACGTGATTATTTTGCACCAACCTAATAAATACAACAGACAACGAATGTCTATTAAGCTTGATCACGTATATTTACTTTAATTTCAGGAGAAAATTACGACAAAGACTTTCCAACATTTGGATATTTTTATTATGCTGTTCCTCGATATTATTATTGACACTTCTTATTTGAAACAGATACCCCATATCGGCCTGTCCATTTGTGAAATCTCATTACAAAACAGAATCCCTTTAAGAATGGATTACCAAGAAACTTCGAAGTCGGGGATAAACAACAAGAAAATGATATTTAAATCTAAAGTTGTTACTAAAGTCTAGCCTCACTCTACTTATTTAAACCATATCTAAGGAAATAGATAGACTGAAGCCTTTTTCAAGAGAATTAGTTGTTTTTTTTTTAATAAAGTGAATTAAATTGTGCTGAAAGATGTTTAAATGGCTAAAATCAAAGATCAAAAAACTCCTTCCAAAATTAAATTAAAACTAAAATAAAATTTACCTATTAAACATGTGTAATTATGTCTAGCGGCCAATCTCATTAAAAAAAAAAAAAGAACCCCCCTGAAGAATGTATGACCAAGAAACTTTGAAGTTGGTTGAAACAACAAAAATGATATTTTAAGTTAAGTAATCTTTTCTTATATATATATGTATATGTATAATTATTTATTTAAAAATATGATTCCAACACGCTTCTACAATATTTTCACACATATATATGTATATGTATATATATATTTTTTAAGCATTTCACCCCTAGCAAGGCGGGAAGCCACTAGTACGCAAGGGGTTATAGAGGATTTGGAACGAGAGCAGATAGTAATGATAGAGGAGAGGATGAGGAGAAAGATAGTGGATAGATCAAGGCAACTGGAGATGTCCATTGACATTACATTTGAATAGTTGGAGATTAAAGCTATCAGGGAAACGGGAATAGAGAAGGGAGTTCTACAGGCGAGAAGTGCGAGATATGAAGCTATTGGAGTAGAAGAGGCGGCTACATTTAACAGTTTCAACAGTGAAAGGGTGAGAGCGGGATACCAGCCTCGTAGGATGCCTGAATTCGTGAAGTCTTGGAACCAGCGAAAGCAGCTCACCGGAGCAATTACCATGAAAGTATTTGTAAAAAGACAGAGAGAGGCGACGGCACGTCTGTGAAAAAGCGACTGCAGACGAGATGCCAGAAAAGAGCCAATTGTATTGCATATCCGTCTCTGGATCTTATCAAGAGCCCCGAGGCAAACAGAAGGGGCTCCAGTAATACTCTGTGTTTATATCATTTTAATATTTTGGTATTGAGCAGTATATATATATATATATATATATATATATATATATATATATATATATATATATATATATATATATAAAAAATATCTGCTGTTAAATCTTTTTCGAGAGAATTAGTATTAAGTGAACGGGAGGCTCAAATTTGATCTCAGTTTCCTGATTTTACTTTCTGTTAAAAAAATAACGCAAAAATAATTGATTTACCCATTCTGAAGAGAAAAAGACAACGGAAGAAACATTTCTAATTGTTAAAAAATTTAAATCCAATTTTGATAACGTTCTCAACACACAAATCATATATTCTCTAAAAAAACAAAGCGTCCTAAAAAAATACAGAAAAATATTTGAGGATATTAAATTATAACATGAAGTCTAAATTAGAAGGACAGTCAATGAATTGAGTTGAAGAGAATTGAAATTAAAATACATTTGAAATTGGTATAAAATTTAAATTTTAAAAAATAAATTAGAATTAGGAATTAAAAGCAAGCTTGCTACCAAGTACAGCGAGAAAATGGTTGTTAATTACAAATTAATATTTAAAACATGGCTTCCTCAGTGGTTCATGAATATGAAACTATAAATTAGGTTTGAAAGTGGCAATTCGCAGATAGTGTATCGGTGAACACGTCTCCAGAGTCGCTGGCGGGGAAAACTGGTGTGAAATTGTTCGATAATGTGCCCTCCGTTTGAGAAGCGCCTTTAATAGCGCATCTCATCCGGTTATTACAAATTTGATGGAGTTTATGAAGAATCTTAGTAGAAAGGCAAAGTACCAAATGCCATATTCTATAGTGTGTATGACAAATATCTATCTATCTATCTATCTATCTATCTATCTATCTATCTATCTATCTATTTATCTATCTATCTAAAAGAAAAATATAAGGAAGAAAAGAAAAGAAGCCACTACTAAAATACGAATTTACTGATAAAAACGAGAAAAAATACTTGCAAAAGATTCAATGTAAAGGGCACTTAGTGAGTACCTAAATGTAAAAATATACACTCACATGCCTCGTGAGTAAAGAACATTTTTCACACACACACAAACACATATATGTATATATATGTATGTTTATATTGTCATCCACAGACAGATAGTTTCGCTGTATCACAGCTCATCAGTGTGATAGACGTCAGGTTGCCTCTAATAATGTGACCAGACGTCCGGTTGCATCTAGTTAGATAGATAGATAGATAGAGATATAGATAGAGAGAGATAGAGAGAGAGAGAGAGAGAGAGAGAGAGAGAGTGTGTCACAGACTCGCATTTACCCATTCAATCTATGCACATCTTGTTCAGATCTCAAAAGCCATTACGTTTTATTTACATATCTGAAAAAGTAAATAAAGTAATTTATACGGAATTCGTTCATTTCTTTTTTACTCCAACATACTTTTTATTACTCCTCTTATATATATATATATATATATATATATATATATATATATATATATATATGTACACACACACACACACACACACACACATATATATATATATATATATATATATATATATATATATATATATCGGCTCGCATTTTCTTCTCCCTCTAGCTATGGGTAAATAGCAGGACAGACTGGCTTCTATAGACTTGGATGGCAACTGGTCTAGGAGAAGGACAACTCTGAATTCAAGACCTGTGGAGGGTCGTTTGGGGACCTTGTGGCACGTAGTGCACCAGGTCTCTGTAATCGGCCCTTCAAAAAAGTGTGGATGGTCCTGCACGAAACCTTCACCACTATAATCAAATCTCATGTGCTGTTGTCGGGCTGTCAGTTTACTGGGAACTGATCTGCTTGACCCTCATACGTCGAACTCGACAGGGAAGTCGAATAATATATATATATATATATATATATATATATATATATATATATATATATATATATAATTGCCGGCTACTCGTTTTTCGATCACAAGCGTCTGCTAGAGTGGCTAGCCAATAACTGGTTTACGATAGCTCAGGCACATTCTAAATGAAAACCATTCCAATATAATCCCCAATAAGTTATGGCAAGTTACAAATACTAAAGAACTTATCCCTTTTGCCTTCTATATTTACTGAGAGTGTCAAATTCTCTAAGCCTTCCTTCTTCATTGTGTCCAAGCAATTTCAGCTCTTTCTTTATAATACTGTATACAAGAATAATATATTTTATTTTCCTTAAAACTTCTTCGTTGCTTACAGGCTCCGTCCAATGAATTCTCATCATCCTTCTGTAGAAGCACATTTCTGGTGATTTCAGTTTTCTTTTCATCTGTGAGGAAATTGTCATACTGGAGAAGATCAACTTATAGGAGTTCAACTTGCAAAAATTGACCTGATTCTTTCTTTGTGATGTCCTCTTGATGATTTCCATTGTAAGATGAAACGGTGTGTTTTGGACGAATTCAGTAGAAGAAAAAAGACAATGTTAATCAATGAGTAACATTTGCATATAAAAAAAAGTATATAAGTAAAACTTGCATAGATATTAACAGCTACGACACAATGGACTTGTCACCGCCCCCGCTACAACAGAGATCAGCAATAAATCCTATTAGTTACGACAGGAAAAATTTCATGATGTTTCTATTTTATTAAAGCTTAATAATTGTTTTTATTTCGATGGATAGAATGTGGTTGTCTTTTTGAAGAAGTTTCAATGTTCAGACAAGATGAATTCGGATCAAATATGGATCAAATATGGATCGAAGTCCGACTGAATGATGACATAATAGCAAATAGGAAAGATTTATAAATCTTACATGTTTCACTTTTATTAAAGCTTCATCAGAGAATGAAATATGAAAAAAAAAGAAAGGAATTCTGCTATTTTTTTTTTTTTGTGTTGTTTGATTTTCATTGGTCAATCAGGTCTTCACGTGCATTCGACTTTTAATGCATCATTAGTATAATTAATGGCGTTCTGAATTCAAGGAGAGACGACACGTCCTTTCAAAGTTCCAAGAAATTAACGAATTCCAAGCGTACCTGTAAAAACCGTAAATATTGCTTTATGTATGTAAATGCTTACTAATTCTAGTTCCTCTATCTGGGATTCAGATGATAATATATATTCGTAACACAGATTGTCTGTGTGTGTAGACAGCTTGTCTGTGTGTGTGTGTGTGTGTGTGTGTGTGTGTAGACAGCTTGTGTGTGTCTGTGTAGACAGCTTGTCTGTGTGTGTGTGTGTGTGTAGATAGCTTGTCTGTGTGTGTAGACAGCTTGTCTGTGTGTGTGTGTGTAGACAGCTTGTCTGTGTGTGTAGACAGCTTGTCTGTGTGTGTGTGTGTAGATAGCTTGTCTGTGTGTGTGTGTGTGTAGATAGCTTGTCTGTGTGTAGATAGCTTGTCTGTGTGTGTGTGTAGACAGCTTGTCTGTGTATGTGTGTAAACAGCTTGTGTGTGTGTGTAGACAGCTTGTCTGTGTGTAGATAGCTTGTCTGTGAGTGTGTGTGTGTAGATAGCTTGTCTGTGTGTGTAGATAGCTTATCTGTGTGTGTGTGTGTGTGTGTAGATAGCTTGTCTGTGAGTGTGTGTGTGTAGACAGCTTGTCTGTGTGTGTAGATAGCTTGTCTGTGAGTGTGTGTGTGTGTAGATAGCTTGTCTGTGAGTGTGTGTGTGTGTAGATAGCTTGTCTGTGTGTGTAGACAGCTTGTCTGTGTGTGTGTAGATAGCTTGTCTGTGTGCGTGTGTGTGTGTGTGTGTGTGTAGACAGCTTGTCTGTGTGTAGACAGCTTGTCTCTGTGTGTGTGTGTGTGTGTGTGTGTGTGTGTGTAGACCTAATGTTTGCTGTTTTTTCGCATGATGATTTGTGAATGTTTTTGCGTACATAATGTTTGTTTTAGATAATCAAACATCAGATTCTTTAAGAATTAAGATTTAATAAAGGTTGGTAAAGTCATATAACGTTTTTGATGTGTGTTTATAGTTGGTAATATTGCTATTAGTAGGCTCTTGGATTACTTTCTTTGTAAAGAATTATGGTCTTTTTTTAATTAGGGTGGCATCAGTGAAGTTTGTAAGTACGTGTTATTTGCTATAATCAGCTCTAGCTGAAGTCTACATGTGTTGGGCACCCTGGATTGAAATCACAAATAACCTTATTATGAATACAATATGGGAACCAGTAATATGGAGTGGCAGAGAAAAGCGATAATAACAACAAAAATTGCAATATGAGCCCTGGTAAAAACATGGGTGATAACAGCAAAAAATTGCAATATGAGCACTGGTAAAATGTGGTGCTGAAGACATTAGGTTTATAATATCCAGAAATTCATACCCAGATGTCCTCAAGGACACATGGCACAGTGGATAAAGGTGTTAGATCCAGTGACAGGACCCAAATACCTGGTTATGGCAGTGGAGAACTTTCAGATAAAGGGTTCAGTTCGACATTCCAACCAAGAAAGCCGGAGCGTACAACGGCGACATAGTCCGAATAATGTAAATAATGTACATAATACCTCATCTCGAAAATATAGACAGATACACTAGTATAACCTGTAGTACTGTTCGGTAATGGAGCTGAGTTCGAAGAAATTAACGGTTTCCAATCATATCTAAAAAAAACGTAAATATCCTCAATATCTAATAATATCTCGAAAGTAATCCGAGAGCCTACTAATAGCAATATTACCAACTATCAAAAACGTTATATGACTTTACCAACCTTTATTAAATCTTAATTCTTAAAGAATCTGATGTTTGATTATCTAAAACAAACGGCGACATAGTCCGAATAATGTAAATAATGTACATAATACCTCATCTCGGAAATATAGACAGATACACTAGTATAACCTGTAGTACTGTCCGGTAATGGAGCTGAGTTCGAAGAAATTAACGGTTTCCAATCATATCTAAAAAAACGTAAATATTGCTTTATGTGTAAGTGTATAATAATTCTTTCTCTATCTGAGATTCAGATGGTAATTTATATTCGTAACACTAATGTTTGTGTTTGGCAAGTTGATTTGTGAATGTACATCCGGTTTGTTTTAGATAAACAAACATCAGATACTTTAAAGGTGGATTTACCGGTGGTGTAATCAATAGCGGCTCAGATTGAGGAATTGGAGAGCCGAGTTCGAATTCCAGTCATTACATTCACTTACATGGTAATACTCTTGGGAAAGGTATTAATCCTCTTCTTTTCCTCCCAGCTATGGGTAAATAGACCGATCTGTAGCCTTGGAAAAATCTGCCTCGTCACTCATGTATCGAAAAGATACATGATCACTTAAGCGTGTATCATGCTTGGGTGATATTTGAAAAAAGGTATGAATCCTCTTCTTCTCCTCCACCCCCGCAGCTATGGGAAAATAGCATGACAGACCGGATTCTATAGCCTTGGATGTCAACTGGTCTACCGCAGAAAGAAATGGCAACCTACTGCGGGAAAAAAAATCATCAGTCATGTATCGAAAGATACATGATCGCGTAAGATACATGATCACGCATGGCACATAACTGACTGAAAGTAATATAAATTGATAAATAGTTGGTAATGTTGTTATTAGTAGGCTCTCGAATTACTTTCCTCGTAAAGAATTATGGTCTTTTTTAATTAGGGTGTTATTTGCTACAATTAGCCCTAGCAAAAGTCTACATGTGTTGGGCACCCTGGACTGAAATCACAAATAACCTGTAGCACTGTGTTGCGATGGATAAGAGCTCGGATTGCGAATTCAGAGAGCTGAGTTCGAATCCCCGTTGAGTTTCCTACATTCACATCCTCGCAAAACCCCTTCTCCTCAACTAGCTATGGATAAATATCAGAACAGACTGGAACCTATAGCCCTAGTTGGAAACCAGTCTAGGAGAAGGAATATTCTAAATTCAAACGAGTCTTGAGAGTTAAGCTCTGTCAGGTTATCTTACCAAATGTCCATCGCAGCTGCTATTGTTATAGTATATGTGGTACCTCCTTCATTTGATATAGGGCATGTGATCATGATCGTGAATAACTGCGCAACCATGATACCACAAGGAATCTATCAAGCTGATCTTAGTCTAGCTTTAATGGTTACAACAATTTAGCCTAATCGAGCGCATTCAAAATGCTTGTAAGGCTGGTCACAGGGAATTCAAATATGTCTTATCTTACTGAATAATTGATCGCGTTGTCATTCAAATAGCTACGGTGGTTTAAGCCTGTTAATAGGTTAGTCTAGTTCAGTGGCATGTTTATTCAGGGCTTAGACAGTCACAGTTCTCCGCAAATTTTCTTCTATGTGTCACTTCTATGTTAGCGATCATGGTTATCCACAATTTCTTGTCCTTTGTAGCTTTTAATAAATTTTATATAATCATACTAATTATAAAACCCAGGTTGTGTGTGTGTGTGTGTGTGTGTGTGTGTCTGTACGTTTATATATGGGATCGGATTTCCTACATTTTTCAACCGATTTCAATAAAAGTTCACAGGACTACGTAAAATTACCTTGCGGTGGTTCTGACAGCACCAAAAATGGGAAAAACACAATAGTTTTTGCATGAAATCAATTTGAAAACACGATTAAGAGGCATCGCGAGAATGAAAGGGGACAACTCATATCGAGTTATACTTATTATAAAACCCAGATTGTTTGCGTGTGTGTGTGTTCGTTTATATATGGGATCGGATTTCTTACATTTTTCAACCGATTTCAACAAAACTTCACTTTTTTTTGGCAGGTAGTGTTTCTTATTGTTTTGCACACTTTTTCTTTATTTTTACATTCAGAATGCTTTTAAAATTCCATTTACAAGACAATTGTTTATAATAAAATTCTATTCAATCGGTAGACTCATAACGATTGAAAACACTGTTTTTGTTTGAGCTTGGGTTTGACAAATTCGTAAAAAAACAAAACAAAAAAAAAAACAAAAAAAAACAAAACAAACAAATTAAGACATGTGTGTCCGTCAGCCTTAAACAATAATCTTTGTCAATTTTATTTTTCAGTCTTTATGATGGTCGATACTTGATCTATCTCTTACTGTTACATCCCCGGGCTCTGCCGCTAGTTTTAAATAAATTTTACTTCGAAAAGACAATCACATTCTACCCACCGATATAAAAACACCCATTAAACTTGAATAAATATGAAACAAGTTAGAATGATAAACGTTACTTGTTTATTCTTTATCTTGTGAAACTTAACTATTTAACTAAAGACGGTTCCTTATTTTTATCTTTTCGGCGAGAACACCGTAGAATCTCACGACTGAATAGCAAAGTCTCATGTGAAAAGTGTCATCGGGTTGAAAAATTTCGTATAGTATTATAAAGTAATAGGATTTATTGCTGATCTCTGTTGTAGCGGCGGCGATGACGAGTCCATCGTATCGTAGCTGTTAATATCTATGCAAGTTTTACTTATATACTTTTTTTTTACATGCAAATGTTACTCATTGATTAACATTGTTTTTTTCTTCTACTGAATTCGTCCAAAACACACCGTTTCATCTTACAATGGAAATCATCAAGAGGACATCACAAAGAAAGAATCAGGTGAGCTTTTGCAAGTTGAACTCCTATAAGTTGATCTCCAGTATGACAATGTGAAAGCGGGACAATTTCCTCGCAGATGAAAAGAAAACTGAAATCAACAGGAATGTGGTTCTACAGAAGGATGATGAGAATTCCCTGGACGTGGCGTGTAAGCAACGAAAAAGTTTTAAGGAAAATAAAATATATTATTTTTGCATACAGAATTATAAAGAAAGAGCTGAAATTTCTTGGACACAATGAAGAAGGAAGGCTTAGAGAATACAAGAGGGATAAGTTCTTTAGTATTTGTAACTTGCCATAACTTATTGGGGATTATATTGAAATGGTTTTCATTTAGAATTGAGAATGTTTCTTTTCTCAGAACAATCCTGCTACGAAGGAATATTTAGAATCAATTTACGACGAGAGACTTGGATTCGAATCTCACACGGGTTTATTTATCAGGAAGATGATTTATGAATTGTAATGGTCTATGCAAGTTTTACTTATATACTTTTTTTTACAAACTCATACATGCAAATATTACTCATTGATCAACACAGTTTTTGTTTTCTACTGAATTCGTCTAAAACACACCCTTTCATCTTGCAATGGAAATCATCAAAAGAACACCACAAAAAAGTATCAGGTGAGTTTTTGCAAGTTGAACTCTAATAAGTTTTGATTCAGAAGAAAGTTGCAAAATGTAGGTTTTAATTTAAACAAAATAAGAATAACAGATTTCACTACTGGGCAAGGTACATTGGCAACTTAGATAAAACAGGTAGTATCTAGTAAGCAGTAATTTAACGCAATATAGTCTAGTGTGAGTTCAAGTGGTAATATTATGTAACTTTTGGAAAATATGTTATTCATGCTCATTACTAAAGAAGAAAAATACCTTCAAATCAATTTTTCAAAAAATATCTGGTTATACTAAGGTCAAAGTTACTGAGGTCAATCTCATTATACTAAGGTCAAAGTTACTGAGGTCAATCTCATTATACTAAGGTCAAAGTTACTGAGGTCAATCTCGTTATACTAAGGTCAAAGTTACTGAGGTCAATCTCGTTATACTAAGGTCAAAGTTACTGAAGTCAATCTCATTATACTAAGGTCAAAGTTACTGAGGTCAATCTCGTTATACTAAGGTCAAAGTTACTGCAGTCAATCTCGTTATACTAAGGTCAAAGTTACTGAGGTCAATCTCATTATACTAAGGTCAAAGTTACTGAGGTCAATCTCGTTATACTAAGGTCAAAGTTACTGGAGTCAATCTCGTTATACTAAGGTCAAAGTTACTGAGGTCAATCTCATTATACTAAGGTCAAAGTTACTGAGGTCAATCTCATTATACTAAGGTCAAAGTTACTGAGGTCAATCTCGTTATACTAAGGTCAATGTTACTGAGGTCAATCTCATTATACTAAGGTCAAAGTTACTGGAGTCAATCTCGTTATACTAAGTTCAAAGTTACTGAGGTCAATCTCGTTATACTAAGGTCAAAGTTACTGGAGTCAATCTCGTTATACTAAGTTCAATGTTACTGAGGTCAATCTCATCATACTAAGGTCAAAGTTACTGGAGTCAATCTCGTTATACTAAGGTCAAAGTTACTGAGGTCAATCTCGTTATACTAAGGTCAAAGTTACTGGAGTCAATCTCGTTATACTAAGTTCAAAGTTACTGAGGTCAATCTCATTATACTAAAGTCAAAGTTACTGAGGTCAATCTCGTTATACTAAGGTCAAAGTTACTGAGGTCAATCTCATCATACTACGGTCAAAGTTACTGAGGTCAATCTCATTATACTAAGGTCAAAGTTACTGAGGTCAATCTCGTTATACTAAGGTAAAAGTTACTGAGGAAGTCTTGTATTTAGTATAATAACTAAAACCATTGTGGTGCTTAACTTGTTTCATTAAAAATAACATTGTAGTATGAAAAATAAAAAAATTTGAAGGTGGCCAAATGATTTTGACTGGTAGTCTATATATGCAGGGGAAATAATAAAAAAGTATGTCGGATTAAGAATAAAATCAATGAATTCTTTATAAATTACTTTGTTTACTTTTCAGATATGTAAATAAAACGTAATGGCTTTTGAGATCTGAACAAGATGTGCATTGATTGAATGGGTAAATGCGAGTCTGTGACACTCTCTTTCTTTCTCACTCACTGCCTCTCTCTCTTTCTCTCTCTCTCTCTCTCTCTCTCTATATATATATATATATATGGAAAGCATTTAGTTTAGGTATATGAGTGTATATTTTAGATTATAGTACTCACTAAGAAACCTTTACATTGGCTGTTTTGCCAGCATTTTTTCTCGTTCTTATCAATAAATTTGTATTTTTCTTGTGTTTACTTTTTTATGCTCTTTATACTTTTATTTTAGACTAGCAGCATGGCCCGGCGTTGCCCGTGCTTGAATGAAAAATCTTACGACTCATACAGCAATTGCTATCACTTGACTTAAAATATTTTTGCCCTTCCTTGCCTTTAAAGGAGTGCCCTTTGTCGTGCAGATGTTGCTACTTGCCTATCTCACACTGCGAATTTTTCTAAGCTCTATACTAAACATTAAATCTGTTACGAAAAAAGAACTAAACAAAATGAACACAAAACGATCAGCTTTAAAAAAGGACTCGTAATTGGAAAAACCGAATGAAAAAAGAATGTTAACAACAAATACTTTTTCACACCCAACCCAGTTCTGCGGAATCAGAATCAATGTTGAGTTTAAGCAAGCGAATGAGCCAAGTGGAGTAAAGTGCCATGCAGATTTAAATTTCTCCCACTTGTGACGAATGCAGTTATCGATTTTTTTGCATGCTAGCATGCTAGTTAATATTCGCGTCAGTCAGCTGTTGGCTCTCACGCTGGCCAATAGAATCTTCCTGCCTATTCGTGGCAGCCAGCTATAGGCTCTCACTCTGGCCAGTACAAAATGGCCACAAACTACATGAAAACTGCCGTAGAAGCATGAAAAAATAGATTATTTCCAGTATCGATGGGAGTTGGGAAATGCAAGGACAGTCTTGGCCTTCCCACTAACTTGGAGCATGTGAATGTAAATTTTGGTGCAAATCCGTCGAAAATTGCGGCCGTGCATTCGTTACACACACACACACACACACACACACACACACACACACACACACACACATCCTGCCTTTTATAGATAGATAGATAGATATCAGCAGATTTTGTTAGATAATAACAGCTTGATATAGATAAATAGACTGATATATGAATAGATTATAACAGATTAATGCAGGTAATGACTGATTGAGGTCGATAGATAGATATGAGCAGATTTTGATACATAGAAAGATAGATATAAACAAACTGAAATAGTTGATAGATATAAAAATGACATATATGCGAACGAAAACATAATACACAAATAGAGATAGATAAATATGAGCAGGTTTTGAGAGATAGATATTAACATGGCATATATGCAAATGAAAACATAATAGATAAACAGATATATATATATATATATATATATATATATATATATATATATATATATATATATATATATATATAGACAGATATTAGCAAAGTTTGATAGATAGATAGATGGATATGAATATGGAATATATCCAAAGGAAAACATAATAGATAGATAGATAGTGTTATGGCAATTTACCCATGCACGCATGGAATATCCCAGCTGTAAATAGGAGCAGGTATTGCCTTTTCGGGAGGGAAATTTCCAGCAGTCAGCTCTGGCAGTCGGGCCGAACATTCTTGCTGTAACACTCTCGTTTGTATATGTTTATATCACTGTTTCTGTTAATATATTTAACTCAATTCCTCTCTTTTGTCTTTATTTCTGCCCCTAACAAGGCCACAATAATTAGATAGTGTTATGGTCCGGTTCCTTGTACCACGGTGATAGTCCAAGGTAGAACCAATAACGAAGAACTCGAACACGGATATGGAATAACACAGATATATTACAAACAGGAATATATAGAGAAGTAGAAAGTGTTAGTACGAACAATCAGGTTTAGTAGTAATTGTCTGAACGCGACTCTGTTTCGGACTGCCTCTGACTCGACTGACTGACTCGCTCGCTCTGACTGACTGACAGACTCCTGACGGACTTCACTCCAGACTTCAGACTGAACTCTCTGCTTCCTCTTGAGGTGCAGTATTCATTACGTATGGAATAGTCCATTATGTTATTATGGGTAAGGTCCCATAACAGATAGATAGATAGATAGATAGATAGATAGATAGATAGATAGATAGATGACTATATGGATATTAGTCCTGCACACTATAGAATATGGAATTTCGTACTTTCCGTTTATTTGCTTCCCCGACAACTAGAATCTTAAAAAATTTAAATACGACATCAATCGTCATCTTCTGTGTTCTTGAATCCCGTTCATCTTTTGTTCTTTCCTCACTCCCTTTCGTTCTCAGTCTTCTCTTTTCACTTTCACTTTCACTTTTACTTTCACTTTCATTTCCTGTAACTCCCTGCGAACTAGTGGAAATACGGCCTTCCTTGGGGCGAAATAATTTTACAGAACGAAAGCGCCAGAATCGATTCATGGATTGCATAAAGAGAGAGAGAGAGAGAGCATAGATATTTTTTATACTTATATTCACCCAATACAAGGCCGCCTAAGAGAGTCACTCAAACTAGAGCGGTTACTTTATGAGGTTATGCAGAAAAGCTAACGTTTAAGATTGTAGTGATCAGGAAAACGTCCTCTCGAGATTTTGTCCCACAAGGTAGTACTTCTGAGGAAGAAGCTATCTAAATGGACCATCCTTCTTATTAATGCTATACGAAAGGTATTAGGACAATTTGTTCCTGTGTACGTGTCGTGGCGGTTTTTAGCTGCAAATTTCAGGACTGGTGGAACTAAGGAATGTACCTCGTCATAACATTTGCACTGGGAATGGCGATAGATTAGATTAGGGGGATTGCGACTGAGGAAACGGATTGTAATAACCTACAAGGTCGTATAGACACTTTTGAACTCTATAAAGACAGTCAAGTGAGGACTGGACAGGTTTACTCCAGATATAGCGGCAATCCTGAACTGGTTCTTCTCAGGTGAAGTCAGATACATACTGGAATGGGACAACGAACCTACCACTTTATCAGTATCGCTAGCGATGGATCCTATATATAAGAAGGAAAGAGTTAAACGTATTACATTAAAGGTAAGGAGGCAACTCGGTGACTAAAGAAAAAGAAGAAAAAAAAACCTGGAAATATCAAGTGCGCTTTTGTAACTTATTTTTCAAAGCAGGAAATGTAAATAACACAAAGTTCTATTCGAACTCTCAGAAAATGAATGCATATGCTATCGTCCTTGTCCGGAAGATACCAAATCTTTGTCTGCGTCATAATTTGTCAGTCAGTATCTAGATTAAAAAGACACGTGGTGATTGAATGTAAGGCTGCCTTGTTTCTTTCGGTGATGACCCTAAATGCCAGCAGTTGATTAACTTGTGTAAAAATCGGCTGATCTTCGGGGTCATCTCAGACGAGACTAAAGAAAGGATGAAAACGAAAGTGATGGCAAGTCGGAAAACAATAGAGGCCTGAAGATTATCTGACAAGATGGAACCAGTGATGTTATCTCGTAGAAGGAATATAATCTTTAGTAAAATCAATTCAGGATGTTGCAATTTCATTTTCTGTCATTTATGCTAGGCAGAATCTGGGATGGTTTCTGTATAGGAATATGAATATAGGAATATAAGAATATAGGAATAAAGTTATACTTATTTTCAAGTGTAAGAAAAGGAACATACGAATATAGGAATACAGGAATATGAATAACGGAATACACAGGAATAAAGGAATGTACGAATAAATTAACAATGATGCACATAGCTAAAAATGAATATGAATAAAGGAAATATACGTATATACGAATATACGAATACATGAATATAGGAATAAAGTAATGTACAAATAGAGGAATTACGAATAAAGGAATTACAAATAAAGGAATAGGAATACTTTCACAAGCATAAGCTCATTCCATTATTTCTTATTCGTAGTCTTTGTTCAAGCAGTGACAGATTTATTATATATATATATATATATATATATATATATATATATATATATATAATAAATATGTCACTCGCTAATAATTTACAATTGCCTGATGAGTTGCATCGATATGCGTTGAAACGCGACTGCAATTGTGTAGCGATTTTGATGTTTTCAATTTCCATAAGGTAGTATTTATATAAAATAAAAAATTTATTATATACTAATTATGTACAATAATGGATAATATGCAATATAAGTGAACAATTCAACGAGAAAAACTGAAAACAAATCCAATGTATCTAAATACAAGTAAAAGATATACCATAATAGCTCATTCCATCTTAAATAAAACAAAAATATTTTGCGGCAAATTTTAACATTCTTGTTGAAAAGTTTCCAACACATTCAACATTATGGAGAAAAGATAGTGAATTTTATATAGTATTTTTTCAAAACTTAGCATGAACAAAAATTCACGGATTTGGGCGAAAAAAGACCCCAAAATGACTTCAAAATCAGCAAAAATTTTACATCCTTTAAGGGTCTCGTGTCCCCACCCCGAACTTAGGATACGCCCCCCGCCACATCTCAATTTCCATAAGTCAGTATTTATCTAAATTAGAAATTTTATTGTAACCTAATTATGTACAATAACGGATCATATGCAATAGAGTGTAATCCGGATGTAAGAGAAACCCGGATATAAGAGAGATTTTATCTGGTCCCAAATTAGAGCCTGTGTTAAGGTATATAAAATAGACCAAACCCGGATATAAAAGAAACTCGGATATAAGAGACTTCTCCGGTCCCGACAACTCTCTTATATCCCGGTTACACTGTATAAGTGAACAATTCAACTAGAAATATTGAAAATAAATACAATATATCTTAATACAAATAAAAGCTTCATAACAGATCACTCCATCTTAAATCAAACAACAATGTTTTGAAGCAATTTTTAATATCAACTTGACATTTTTATTCTTAAAAAGTTTAATTATGTACGGTAATGGATCATATGCAATATAGGTGAACATAACTAGAAATATTGAAAATAAATCCAATGTATCAAAATAGAAATTAGAGACCTGTCATAATAGATCATTCCATCTTAAATAAATCAACAATATTTTGAGGCAATTTTTAACACCAACTTGAGATTTTTATTATTAAAAAGTTGAATAATTTTAACCCATTCAACAACCATGTGAGAGTTTCAGTTGAGAGTTTCAATTGGCGGCAGGCTAAATCTGGAAATCGGACTGAACTTCTTCTATGCACCGTGACCCTTAAGGACGTTGGTGGTCATGGCTCTCCACAATTTCCTGTCCCTTGTAGCTCTTAAGAAATTTTGTCTGTTATCTCCCCTAAACGTTGTTCTGCCATCCATTGTCTCTGGCACCAAATTATGC
>OZ010602.1:80567061-80572061 GCA_963932145.1 Acanthosepion lycidas | reverse complement strand
TATATATATATTAGCTTGGTGCAAAAATAATATCGTTTTTTGACGTATTTTTTAACGTCAAAAACGATATTATTTTTGCACCAACCTAATATATATGTATATATATATATATATTCATTCTTTTATAATTTAGTAGACTTCTACATGGTTTTGAGTGGAGGCTGGTGGATACTCTATATAACTCTGTTGTGAGCTCTCGCTGACCTCCGACTGGATCATACGCGATACATTTGGTGGTCCGGTGATCATAGGCAACGATTCGAGGGAGAGCATTTGTTGGGATGAAATGGGAATGTTGCTAGGAGATTGGCGGCCCAGGTACGGTGTGGTCGGTCGTAGTCCGTTGAAATGACCCCAACCGCCGTCCATAGGTGGCGTCCCTGGCGGCACAATCGGCACTTGACCCATGCCGGGCTCGTGGTCAACTGTCTGGCCCGGGTTGTACAGGTCTCCGGACAGACGGCCGGCCCCAGGAATACTGCTGGGATGGTCCAATTCGTCTATGTCATCTACAGAAGAAAGAAAAACGAAAAAATGGTCAAGGCAAATAGTTCTTTCCATGAAGTCTTTAACAGTTTCTTTATACAGGTGTTAAACGGAAAAAAGGTAAATTTTTACACCTTAAATAACAGAAACGGTTTTAAAAAGAAATCATATAAGATGTGCGGACGTGACTGGATTTAAGGTAGCTCTAAAATGTACTAAAAAGAGAGGGAATAAAAGGTATTAGGTCGGTGCAAAAATAATGTCGGTTTTTGACGTTAAAAACCGACATTATTTTTGCAACAAACCTAATAGTTATTCAGATCAAAAGTAAATTTTCATTATACAGGGTCCGGCAGAAATACCTCCCACATATACCCCCTCCCCAGAAATGTTTCCCGCATAATGGTAAGACATTAGTGGCAGTGGTCACTTTATCTAACTAATGCCTTATGTTGCGACCAAGTAAATGGTTAAAGAAATAACAAAACTAGTGTTACAGATATATCATATATTAAACAGTAAGTACAACAGAAGAGTATTACACGACTAGTGAGCGTGTGTCGGTTGACCCAGCGTTCAATCTAATAGACTGTTAATATCTACCAGCCCCACACAATGTGGGATGTGGGATGTGGCACAAGGCCGAGTTTAATGTAGGGCAATCTGAGCTCATAGGCTCGGCCAAAAATGCCCCATAGACCCCCATAAAACGGGATCGGGTAGCTGTTTCCCAAGATGAGACTCTGCTCTTCGACAGAGTCTCCTCTGGGGATATTTGCCCGGAAGCAGAGAGTTTGATCAGCTCAGCCAACAGATCTATTCGACTGTTAATATTTAACAGACCCCCCCCCCCGCCTACGAAGGATGTATGTGGCAGAAGGCCGAGTTTGCCGTGGGTTCCCCGAGCCTGTATACTCGGTCAAAAATATTCCCTTTGAACCCGTATAAACGGGTTAAGAGCCTGTCTACCTCCCCGGACGAAACTTTGCCCTGCGACAAAGCCTCGTCTGGGTTCCTCTCCCCTCAAGACGGAGAGTTCGACAGTTGAACAATCTATGCGACTGTTATATTTAACAGTCCCCCCACAAGGAATGTATGTGGAACAAGGTCGAGTTTACCGTGGCTCGGCTAAAAATATCCTCTTTGAACCCGCCTAAACGAGTTCAGAGACTGTCTACCTCCCCGGAAGAAACCTTGCCCTGTGGCAAAGATTCGTACGAGTTCCTCTCTGCCGAGGCAGAGAGTTTGACAGTTGAACAATCTATGCGACTGTTCCCCCAAGGCCTTCTTTCCTACTAATTTTCCAGTAGACGGAAGAGTCCACCATAGACTTTTTAGAGGGAGGACACCACAACACCTTAACATTATCCAGAAGATATTCCTGAAAGTGGGAGATATTTCTGTCGAAACTTGTATGTTTTGACATTAAATTATCAGGTGGTTCCAAAATCGCTACTCCGGTGTTGCAATGTCTTGAAGTGTATGAGTATTTAGTTGACTGTAATAGTTCCCTGTATTGTTTCGTGGAGTTATTTTCCTGCAGTAATGAATCATTGCCGCTGGCTCCCCTCAATTTTTTCTTGATAGTCTATGATTTGTTCAGAGATACCGTATTTTCATTATTCAACCAATTCCCATTAGAATGTCTGATGCTCTACTGCACGAGAGCGCTTCATTGCGCCTGCTTGGTCTCACACTGTCTGCTGACCTGAGATGGAACAAATACATTGAATCAATAGCTCCATCCACCGCAAGGAAAGTTGGTTCTCTGTGTCGCGCCAGAAAGTTTTTTTTTTCTCGACTGAGTCCATCCTTTAAATCTATAAATGAAACATTCCCCTTACATGGAGTACTGCTGTTATATATGGTTTGGAGGCCCCGCTGTTTGTCTTAAATTCCTGGACAAAATCCAGAGACGGATATGCAGTGTGATTGGTCCTGATCTGGCATTCGTCTACAGTCACTTTCTCACAGACATGCCGTCGCCTCCGTCTGTCTTTTCGACAAATACTTTCACGGTAACTGCTCCGACGAGCTACTTTCGCTAGTTCCCAAACTGCTTGAATGTAAGCATGCTACTAGGTTGGGCATATCAGTCCCATCCCTTCTACTGTCAAAACTGTTAAATGTAGCCATCTCTTCTATTCCAATAGCTTCATGTCTCACACTTCCTCTTACTTGCTTCCCTGATAGCTATAATCTTCAATTATTCAAATGCAATGTCAATCGACATCTTCAGATGCCTTGATCTAATTCCACGTCCTTCTCTTCATCCTTTCCTCTATCACGCCTCTTTACTCTTGCTCCCATTCTCTATAACCCCTTGCGTGCTAGTGGCACTCCCGCCTCGCTTGGGGTGAAATGATTAAAAAAATTAAGTAGTATCTTCATTAGTAGTCGTCAATTATTTACCACCTTCTGTCCAATATTGTTATTATCATTATCATTATTATTATTATTATTATTATTATTATTATTATTATTATTACCACTATTATTATTATTGTTATCATTATTATCATTCTTCTTATCGTCATTATTATTATTCTCATTCTCATTATTATTATCATTATTATCACTATTATTATTGTTATCATTATCATTATTATCATTATTATTATCATTATTTTCATTATTATTATCATTATAGATTATTCTTATTATCATTATTATCATTATCATTATTATCATTATTATTAATATCATTATCATTATTATTAATATCATTATCATTATTATCATTATTATTAATATCATTATTATTCTCATTCTCATTATTATTATCATTATTATTGTTATTATTGTTACCATTATTAATATTATCATGCTTATTATTATTATTATTATTATTATTATTTCCTTTAATTTCTGTTATATATTCATTTTCTTCCGTGTCTCAAGCAGAGACCTAAGGCCAGAAATGGCATCAGGAAATTTCCGCTGAATATTTTATTTTACTGGAAAAAAAAGAATAAAAAAGTAAGCTAAGTCCAAAAACATTTTACAAAAATAAAACCCTTCGTAAAGTCTGAGCTACAAGTTTTATATTTTCTTTAAGGCATGGGTTACCAGGAAACCTTTCAACAAGTCTATCGAAACCTTTTCTAATCAAACCGAGAGGTTTATTATTATTATTATTATTATTATTATTATTATTATTGTCTCGTCATTGGTATGCCACTATAGTTGATGGAAAATAGTTAAGAAAAGTAGAGGATTTTTCTCTGCTAATTTCCTTGTTTACATAATAAGGAAACTATTTTGTAATTAGCAGTTAATAAAGCTGAACTTATCTCCTTTTTTCCTGAGCACTTTGTGCATTGTATTATTATTATTATTATTAGCAACAACAAATCTGCAGGCTTTTTAAACGACAAAACTAAGACAACTTCTAGGGTTGACGTCATATTCCACTGCATTTAATGTTAATATAAACATTTATTAAAGAGGGATACATACATACATATATATATATATATATATATATATATATATATATATATATATATATATTCCATTGTAATATGTGTAAAAACGATCTTCTAATTCTTTTATAATCCTCTCTCTTTTATAGTATATTTTTCTCATATTCTCTCACACTGATTAACCCATTGCGTCTTAGCGGCTTTATTGCCTTGCTTGGGGTGAAATGAGAAGAAATCCGCAGAATTTCAAAATAGATAACTTCATGACGTCCTCAGTAGGAAATTTGCAATAAGTCTTGTCTGGTGTTTCTGCTATATATTTAGAGAATCTGCATTGTTATTGGCCCTTACCTGGCATCTCGACTTCAGTTACTTTCCCATCACCATAATGTATCTTTCATGTACTTTTTCTACAAATACTTTCATGGTAATCGTTTTGATGAGTTTTCCACCTTGGCAGGTAAACTTTACGAATTTAAGCGCAGTACTAGATTGGCGGTACGGTCTCATCATTTTACACATGAAATGGATAGATGTAACCGTAAGTTCTATGCTAATAGTTTCTTCTCTCGCATCTTTCGCATCTCTCGCATGCGGAACTATCTTCTGGCTTCTTGTTTTCCAGTCAAGTTTTATTTTTAAAAATTTAAACACGATATCAAAAGTTATCTTCCGTTTTCTTAATTCTCGTTCTTTTATTCTTTAATTCTTTTATTCTTATAATTCCCGTTCTTTTATTGTTCCCTTTCTTTAATAATCATTTATTATTAGCATATTCTCAAACAATCAGTAAACCCCCTCGCATCTTAGTGGCTTTATTGCCTTGCTTATGTAAAAATGATAAAAAAAACCCAGTAATGCAGGCTTCTAGACAATGGTAACACTTTTTAAATCGTGATTTACAGTGAATACTATTATATACAAATTTCTAGATAACTAAATATTCATCTTGAACTCGAAATCGTTTTGTTGATTTCATTTTGAATGTTGGTAACGCAACCCGCTACGCACAAGAAATAGCGTTGTAGAATAACGAAATGACGCACACACACACACGCCAACATACATATATATACACGAACGTATATA
>OZ010602.1:80512061-80557061 GCA_963932145.1 Acanthosepion lycidas | reverse complement strand
ATATATATATATATATATATATATAATGACTGACACCACATTGCCGAGTATGACCATTCATAATAGAACGTGGCTACCATGTTAAAATCAACTTTGAAATTAGATGTAAATATAAGCATCGACACACACATTCAAACGAACGATTTATTATATATATATATATATATATATATATATATATATATTGGCACACACACACACACGTATATATGTTGGCACACACACACACATGTAAGGCTCTGCTGCGATTTACAACATCAAGCAATGCTTGTGTATGAACTTTCTGAAGTGGAAGACAGAGACACACACACACGTACATACACACGCACAAACATCACACACAGTTATATATATATATATGTATGTATTTTATATATATATATATATATATATATATATATATATATATATATATTGGAATTATTTCAAATGTTATTAAAATATAAAAATGTCGAATTTAGATTGTCAGATTTGTTTTGAGATAATTAAGATTCAGTCATACAAGTCTTACTACTTAACCCATAGCTGGAGGAGAAGAGGTAAATCCATGCCTGTACCCATGTTATTTGCATTTAAGTGAATCTAACGACCTCAACCGCAATTGGAACTCGGTTCTCCGATTAACAATTCCGAGCCGTGACACCATGCGCACATTCAACCTTACAGCATTTAGTATTTCCAAGCGGTCACCCATCTAAGTATTGACCAAACTCGGCGTTGCTTAACGAGATTTGATCGTTTTATATATATCTGGGATATCATTTTTCTAATGCTTCTTTACTGATGATTAAAAAAAGAAGAATACAGCCTCCTTGTTTAATTACAACTGCTTCGTCTATATGAAAACCAAATATGTATATATGGCTTATATTTTTAATATTAACTCGCATCATGTTTTATTTTATCATCTATCAATCATATATATATATAATACTACGCCATACATACTTTTGCGGATAACCAGTGTTTGAGTAGACTATCTTCTATTCTTAAAAGCGTGATTTGTGTGAGCAGTCGAGAGACTTAATAAAGGAAAAGCGCTCTCGAGCAAGGTTTGAACCTGTGAAGCCTCTAGGTAGACGTTATTCACATTGTTAAAAAAATATATTTTACAAAATCGGAAAAAAAACTAGGTGACTACTCCAATATGGGTATACACAATTCAACTGGGATTACAGTTTTTTAATTTTAAAATTATATTTGACAGTTAAAATATGCACGAGTTTTATATGTATGTGAAATAGAAAATTAAAAAATATATATTTTTGAGTGGTGAATATTTTAATTTTTTATTTAAAGGGAGATTACTTGTTCTTATTTAAAGAAAAATAAATTTATATTCAAAATAAATAAATAGTAATTTACATTAAAAATAAACCGTAATTTATAGTAAAAATTAAAAAAAAAAAATCTACCTCAAAGTATTTATGCATTATTTATTTTTATGCCTACATATAAGCACCAATTTATTTCTCTTGTTTAATAAGCTAAGGTTATTAAGTGTCTTAACAATTTTTCAACAAGACATAAATTGCATTTATTTCCTTTACAGTTATAAGCCGTAGCTCTCTTATATTGCATCGAGCACTGTTTTATGTTAATAAAACAGTGCTCGATGCAATTAAACATACACTATGTGCGGCGATATATATATATATATATATATATATATATATATATATATATATATATATATATTAAATAAAAACAGACCACTTTAAGGTTCCATGTAATAAATTATTTCACCACAGCCCTTTTAAAGGTCTGCGGATCATCAGACTTTACTTCCAAAGGTTGAAACAAAAAAATGAAAAGAAATTTACACATTTTTCACGGGCCGTATTCAACATATGTAAATTAACGAAGTGATGAAGTGAGGGGGGAGAGAGAAGACATGAGTGAGTTAGATGTAATTTAAAATTTCTATACTTTCATACTCAAAATTATTTAATGGATTTTTTCTTAATCTGACAGATTTTTAGCAATTTAAACGTTATTTTAGTGGATACCCATATTTGAGTAGACGTTTTGTTTATTTACTAAACAGTATATCTATTTATTTACTAGTCTGAATATTCGAGAAAGCTTATTAACTAAAAATGCTTTCTACCCCAGAATTCGAATCTCTTTCTATTTATTAATATTCCGTTGAATCTGCTGGTGATAAAAATCAAAATCGATAGTTTACCCAAAATGAAGACATCCTCGATTGAATCTAGTCTATATGAGACAAAACGAAGTATGTTTATCTAGTGTTATCTGCTATATTCTGACTTTTATCAAAGAAAGATGTATTTTTACTGGGGCGATTAACAAGAATAGAAAAAGGGCTGACAGGCGTACAGCGGATAATGAGAGATTTGAGAACGCGGATTAAGGGATGTGTGAAATAGAAAGAAAGAAAGATATTATGCCCATATTCAAAGTTAATATTATTAAGTGTTGCTTTTTTTTGCTTTTATTAATAAGGCTTCCATTATTTTTAGCCTTTTTTTGCATGTAGATGATGCTATTATATTAGCGTTGTCAACAAGTATGTTACGAATAGTGTCCGGTAGGTCTCCATGAATATTTAAATGAGATTTAATTGAACTATTGTCAGAAAGATGTAGAGTGAGTCTGCGTGTCAAACATATTGTAGTGTCGCCTATATAATTATTTACGAATTTTGATTGATCAGGAATATTTGCCCTATAAATATATATATATATATATATATATATATATATATATATATATGTGTGTGTGTGTGTGTTTGTGTGTTATCAGTTATACGATATACAATATATATATATATATATATATATATATATATATATATATATATATATATATCATCAGTTAAACGATATTTTAAGTGGATACCCATATTTGAGTAGACGTTTTGTTTATTTACTAAACAGTATATATATTTATTTACCAGTCTGAATATCCGAGAAATCTTATTAACTAAAAATGCTTTCTACCACAGGATTCGAATCTCTTTCTTTTTATTAAGATTCTGTTGAATCTGTAGGTGATAAAAATCAAAATTGATAGTTTTTCCAAAATGAAGACATCTTCCATTGAATCTGGTCTATATGAGACAAAACAAAGTATGTTTATCTAGTGTTATCTGCTATATTCTGACTTTTACCAAAGTATTTCAAAGTATCAAATATTTATTTATTTTCGTCTGCCTTTCTGAATGTTCGAGAAATCTTATTAAAGAAAAGAAAAACGGAAATTTTTGTTCAGGGACCAGTGGATAAAAGCGGTGGTTGAATTAATCCAAAAAGTAGCTTGAGTTGCGAGTTCAATACCTGGCAACAGCAGAGGAGTAAAAAATTTGGAGGGTCTAGTTACTGAAGGGAATTAACTGTAACTGAGATATGATAAAAAAAATGAAAGTAAAAGAGGCATGGCACGAAGAATTAGAACAATTTTCTCCTGTGGACTAAATAAAGGATTCGATTTAAAATTCCAACACATATCACCTGAAGAAGGTTGGAGTGTACAACGACCGAAACCTCGCGAAGATGAGGATAACATTCCCAATTATGTAAATAGTGTATATATATATATATATATATATATATATATATATATATATATATATATATATATATATAAACAATGCAAACCACACTCAACAAAATTACATTTCAAACCAGTCACAACATATTACAATACATTTAAACATATTGTTCTGTTGATAACATTTCTTTCTCCCACGTGGTCATGTATGATGTCATAGAATCGCATTACGAATTTACAACCCGCGTCTGCTATTCCGCGACCGTTATCGTCACATAACAAACTTTTATCTACTAAACATAACAGGATGTCATAATTGATGGTGAACATCTCTGTTGTAATGTCCATATAACCACTCCGATGATGGCTCATATGAGCCGAAAGCTTAGATCGAAGAACCGCATAATAACAAATATATCCAAATGTTGGACAGCTTTTTCTCGCGAAACTAAAGCCAATATACGAAGCTTAGAACGGCTCATGATCAAACGTAATAGACATTCGTTGTCTGTTATATTTAACAATATATGTTCGAATAATGATCGTCTGCTTCTTTACACTAAAGTGAAGTTACACGATGCCGCAGTATTAAACGATTCCAACACAAAGGAATTTCAATGGAACCTCATCAAACGACAAAGAAACACAAGAATTACAACGTCTTAACACTGAAATTGCTGGTATTAAAGGTATGTTATAATCTATCACTACTGAAAAAGTCAAGGAAATATTGATTTTATTACATAATACAACTGAAAATGAATCATATAAAGAATTCATCCCAAATAGGCTAAACAGTATATAATGGAAAAACACGTCTACCAAACACCAACAACTTCATTAAGCTATCGGAAAATTCCAACTGACTCCAAATGAAATGGAATTCCTTAATCTTGAATCTAATGTTTCAACAAACACAAATTGAATCTTTATATCGACAAATACTTCTATCGCAAAAAGACAGCCAAATTATTACACGGGTAGGTGGCCGAGTGGTTAGAACGTTCGCATTCTGACCATAAAACACGGGTTCGAATCTCACCAATGTCGATATGCCAAGAAGGAAACTTCCTGATGTTATCGAACTAGAGTTCAGTACATTTGAAATGGAGCGTGAAAACACTTACCACGGATTAGAGTTGAGCACTTTCGAAATGCAGGCTGAAAACCGTACCACGGACTAGAGTTCAGCACTTTTGGAAAGCATCCTGAAAACCCTACCACGGACTAGAGTTCAGCACTTTTGGAAAGCAGCCTGAAAATCCTTTCACGGACTAGAGTTCAGCACTTTTGGAAAGCATCCTGAAAAACCTACCACGGACTAGAGTTCACCACTTTTGGAAAGCAGCCTGAAAATCCTTCCACGGACTAGAGTTCAGCACTTTTGGAAAGCATCCTGAAAACCCTACCACGGACTAGAGTTCAGCACTTTTGGAAAGCAGTCTGAAAATCCTACCACGGACTAGAGTTCAACACTTTTGGAAAGCATCCTGAAAACCCTACCACGGACTAGAGTTCAGCACTTTTGGAAAGCAGCCTGAAAACCCTACCACGGACTAGAGTTCAGCACTTTTGGAAAGCAGCCTGAAAATCCTACCACGGACTAGAGTTCAGCACTTTTGGAAAGCAGCCTGAAAACCCTACCACGGACTAGAGTTCAGCACTTTTGGAAAGCATCCTGAAAACCCTACCACGGACTAGAGTTCAGCACTTTTGGAAAGCATCCTGAAAACCCTACCACGGACTAGAGTTCAGCACTTTTGGAAAGCACCCTGAAAATCCTACCACAGACTAGAGTTCAGCACTTTTGGAAAGCAGCCTGAAAACCCTACCACGGACTAGAGTTCAGCACTTTTGGAAAGCAGCCTGAAAACTCTATCACGGACTAGAGTTCAGCACTTTTGGAAAGCATCCTGAAAAACCTACCACGGACTAGAGTTCAGCACTTTTGGAAAGCATCCTGAAAACCCTACCACGGACTAGAGTTCAGCACTTTTGGAAAGCAGCCTGAAAATCCTACCACCGACTAGAGTTCGGCACTTTTGGAAAGCATCCTGAAAACCCTACCACGGACTAGAGTTCAGCACTTTTGGAAAGCATCCTGAAAACCCTACCACGGACTAGAGTTCAGCACTTTTGGAAAGCAGCCTGAAAATCCTACCACGGACTAGAGTTCAGCACTTTTGGAAAATCGTGAAAACCCTACCACGGACTAGAGTTCAGCACTTTTGGAAAGCAGCCTGAAAACTCTATCACGGACTAGAGTTCAGCACTTTTGGAAAGCATCCTGAAAACCCTACCACGGTCTAAAGTTCAGAACTTTTGGAAAGCAGCCTGAAAAACCTTACCACGGACTAGAGTTCAGCACTTTTGGAAAGCAGCCTGAAACCCTTACCAAAGCCGTCGACAGGTGTGACTGGGGTCCTGAGCGTGTTGGCCTTGTTCAAATTGTTGATGACGCTAGATAACACACTCTTTTACCAGAAACAACGTCTGCTCAGCATAGTTGCAGTATAAACCATAGCTGGGCTCTGAACAAACACAAAATAGGGTTTGGCTAGCCTCCCTAGTAGATGGATATTCTCGAATACGAGTGGCCAGCTATACAGGTTTAAAAGATTTACTTAACGCCGAATCTATTAAACATCGATATCATCCGAATGGAATTCCAAACACTCCTTTAATAAAAGCAGGTGAACAACTAAAAAATAACAGCAATATGAGGATAACTGTCCGAATTATGTAAATAGTTTATATATATATATATATATATATATATATATATATATATATATATATATATATATGTGTGTATAATAACAGTAAGATATATAACCCGGTGTTCTTATTGATATTTTTTATTTTTACAAAACAGTGCTCAATGTAAATTTACAGAGCATAAATATTATAAATTAACTGATTTCAAATATGTTTTTTCGCTATACAGTAATAACCGAGTTTCAAAAACTGAAGCTAAAAACTTCAAATTTCATTATATAATTAGATTAAAAGCATTAGTTCTGTTTCATCTTCAAGCGAATATTGGAATAACTTATTTTTAAATTTACTGAGTTTTAAACGCACATATAAATTCATAATTCCCTGTTTCCAAGGATACAGAGAAATCCAATCATTCAGACAGGGGCGGTGGCGTGTTCATTTTTATTAACTATTGTTGTATCAATTATGAGTTACGTTCGAAAAAGAGGTTAAGTTTAGGGAGGGTAGTGGTGTATTTTTCAACGAATTCTGACATCCGTTAAATGCATGTCGTCTACGTTTTTTTTTATTAACGGCAAAAAGTTTTTCGGCATTTTTTTAATTCTTGTATGCTTAAAGATTCTTTCTTGGGGTATTTGGGTTAGAATATGTTTTATTTAACTATAATTTTAAAATATTTTTACTCTTATTTACTAATAGACTATATTTTTTTTTAAAACAAGTAAATGTAATAGAATTAAATTATTTAAAATTATTTTTTCATATCAAATATAAGTATGTATATTACCAGCTCCCATTTTTTTTTATTAGATTTCCTTACAAATATGTACCAATAATTATATCAATTTTCGGGTCTGTTGTTGCCGTAAATTCTCTTTAAATAATTTTTGCCCGAGATTAAAACTTCGACTAAAGATCACCCCGTGATATGGATACTCACTGGCATAGGAAGCCTCTGTAAGGCCATCATCTGATCTGTCGTCGGCGCTGAGCGAGCTATCCGGGTCTCCATTTCTCTTCATCTGTCTAAAGTAAGGGCTCCACCTCTGCCGCCCGGCATCTTTCTTCAACCGCTTTTCCTTCGCTCGTCGGTTCTGAAACCAGACCTGAACCACTCTCATGTCAAGTCCGGTTTCAACACTCAGCTGCTCCCGGACATGACGTGCCGGCTTTGGACTCTCATTATATGCTCGTTTTAAGGCCTCCAGCTGTTTTGCTGTGATGGTTGTTCTTGGTCGCTTGTTACCGCCGTCCAAGTCATATTCTGAAAAAGCAAACAAGAGGACAATGTCATTTGAGACCATATCGTGACAGAAAGGAATTCAGATTGACCTCGTAAAATAGAAAGCAGGATACAAAATGACTGCAAAATAAGAATATAGAATAATTTAAGAAAAAAAAGATATATATAATAAAGAGTGACCAGGGGTCAAATCTACAAACAAGAAAATGACCCCCCCCAAAAAAAAATAACAATGACTTTATAATAATGTAGCCTAAAAGAAAATGTTTTATATTACGCAACAAATATTAGCAATTTAATTCTCGGAAAAAAAACAACAAAAAAACAGCGATATGTTGCTGGAGTTTGTTACCGAGCAGTAGAGGAAGTTGTACGTGTTCATGCTATCTTTGTCGACATAGCCACAACGGTTCGGCTATTGTACGCTCCGGCCTTCTTCAGTGATATTTTGGAATTTGGAACAGAACCTTTTATTTCGTCCACTGAAGTAGATTGTTCTAGTGTTTTTTCGTAACTCAACTCTCTAAGTTTTTGCTCACCTCTTTTGTGGCGAGATATTAAACTCATAACTGTTTCTGTCAACTCACTGGATTACTTTAACCAAAGCTTTCATCCACATTTGTCCTGAAGAAGAGCATTGTGTATAACGGCCGAAACGTCGTGAATATGACAACGAAGAAGAGGACAACAGTGTAAATAGTTACAATAAGTAAAATAGTGTAAATAGTTACAATTAGTAATCTCAAAAATATACGCATATATATATATATATATATATATATATATATATATATATATATAAGAACATATATATATATATATATATAAGAACAGGTAATCGATGCGTTGGTATATAATCCGGGTGGATCCTAGTAATATTAATTATTAAGATGGTTTGAAATAGTCTATTCCTATGTTGAGGTAATTTTTGTTTTTTTGCTGCAATATATATATATATATATATATATATATATGCTGATAGCGAGTGCGTGAGAGATAGATAGAGAGAGAGAGAGGGTGTGTATATGTGTGTATGAGAGAGATAGATAGATAGAGTGTGTGTGTGTGTGAGAGAGAGAGAGAGAGAGAGAGAGAGAGTGAGAAAGGGAGAGAGAGAGTTTGTGTGTAAATGATATGAAGATGGAAAATGAATTAAGTCTCCGAAATAAAGTTCTTTTCCGGACAGGAAGAAATTGTGTAAGGTTGAAAACAAAGCCAAACCGCCCCCGCCCAAAAGCAAAAAACAAAAAACCAAATAAACAAATAAACAAAAACCAAAAAAACGAATAAAATTAAGACAAAAAAACAAACAAACAAAAAAACAAACAAACAAAAAAACAAACCATAAATAAATAAAATAATTTTAATATTAACCGCTTTCGTTCTCTCAGACTGGATACCGACGTCGTCCTCAACTCGCGCGTCTAAATTAGAATCTCTTTCGACCTATTTCTTGTCTAAAGCATTCTTCAATAGATTTTCGGATTTTTCCTCTGTAGGTATATTGTCCAGGTTTTTAGTTGATTGATTTTGTTTATCGGCATATCAACACCTCTATGGGTTATTTAATGACGAAATTTTAATATTTTGAACAATTTTATAGCTTCAACTACAAATAAAATGCATTGTCAGTAATTTTACTATAAATATGTGTTGTTGGTAATTTTATTTCTGAGGTGAGGTATTGTAATTATCTGTATTATTTACATTTTTCGGACTTACCTCATTTTATTGTCATATTCACGAGTTGGATCTTCGATCCAAACTGAATGGCGAGGAGATATTTTCCGCTAGGACTTTTATAATTCTATCACTATTATTATTTTCCTCTATCACAGTCTTTATTGTCATATTCACGACGTTTCGGCCGTTGTACGCCCCGGCTTCCTTCAGGTGATTGGAATTTCAAACTAAACTCTTTATTTCGATCACGGGGGTAGATTGTTCCAGTTCCACGTGACATGCCTCTTCTGGACGTCTCAGTTATCTTCCTTTAACTCAACTGTCCAAGTTTTTGTTCATCACTGCAGTAGCCAGGTATTGAACTCACAACTCAAGGACACATGTCCAAGTTGCTGACCCTGTTTGCCGTAGTCTCTGAATATGGAAACCACTGAAGTCCGTAAGCTGTTCAATATCCGAGGTTGGCAGTGAAGATTCAGAGAAAGTAGCGGCTGTTAAGTAATTCTTTAAGTCTTTCATATCAGGTTGGCAGTGAAGATATTTTTGGGAGAAAAAACAAAATGGCTGCCTTTATACACGTCGCATTGAATATTTTGAGCTTTCTGATTGGTTAACCCTTCTATTGGTGAACTATAAAATGAGTCAGCTCATTTTGACTGGCTCACTAGTACATACCTATCAAAAAAAAAAAACTGTAACACAAGTGAATAAAAGCGTTAGTTGGATCCAGTGACTTGACCCAAAGAGTTGTGAGTTCGATACCTGGCTACTGCAGTGGTGAACAAAACCCTGGGAGAGCTGAGTTTAAGGAAGATAACTGAGATATCAGGAAGAGGCATGGCAGGTGGAACTAAAACAACTTACCCCGGTGGACGAAATAAAAGGTTCAGCTCGAAATTTCAAACGCCTGAAGAAGGCCTCGGCGGACAAAGGCCAAAACGCCGTGAATATGGCTATGAAGATGAGGACAATAAAATGAAAAATGTAAAGAATTAAAATAAAAATGAATTGCTGGCAATTTTACTATAAACATTTATTTTTATACTTTCATAGCGTTTTTGTCTGGGAGTTCAACTTTAACCCATAGCTGGGACCCTAACCGATGCCATCACCCTGGTTCAGAGGGGAACTGAGAACATTAAGATTTTGTTCCACGGTACACGAAAGCTGCAATCTTCCGATCAAAGATATTGTTACCGATTGTAGTTTATACCTAGGACTATCCAGGTTTTAAGTAAGGCATATAATACTGAATCAGTCTCTATTTATGTTAAGGTTTTGATAATGAAATTGGCATTTATCAGTGATAGACTTCTCTGGAGAGATACTGTGTGAATTCCAGTTTATAGGATATACCTTTATCTATCATAATTGCTACTGGTATCGTGTCACCTATTACGAACATGGCCGTGTTATCATCAAAGAAAACAATTTCCCTCATCAGGCTATATAGTGGTGTTATCTTGAAAACAGTTTCTCTTGCCAGGCCTTTCTATTTGGAAGGTGGGTAGAATCTAGTACGATTCATTATTTACATTATTTGGACTATTGTCCTCATCTTTGTCGCCATATTTATTACAACGTTTCGGCCGTTGTACGCTCCGGCCTTCTTCAGGTGGTTGGAATGTCGAACTGAACCCTTTATTTCGCTCACTGGAGTAGACTGTTCTAGTTCCACTGGATATCAGTTATCAGTCATCTCCTGTTAATTTCCCTCTGAAAGTTCTCCACTGCCTTAACCGGGTATGGAACTCACGCTCTTTGGGTCCTGTCACTGAATCACTAAATGCATTTATCAACTGTGCCATATGTCCTTGAGGACGTATCTGTATGAATTTCTGCTTATTATAAACCTAAAATCATCAGCATCATTTTTTACCAGTGCTCATATTGCAATTTTTACTGTTATCATTACCCCAAAATTCATACACAGATGTTCTCAAGGACACATGGCACAGTGGATAAAGACGTGCATTTCCCAAACCACATGGTGCCCCTCTCGGTCGTAACAATGAGATCAGGAATACAGTACATTACATTTGGGGCTGGCTGGAATGTGTTCAGTGTTGACAGCCAAATGCCTTCGGAGCTCCAATCTAGATTTATTTCCATACCATTTTTCGTATTTGGATATGACCGCAAGGTAGCGGAGGTTTAAAGTCAGTGTTTTCCTTTCCTTAGATTGATAATAATAATAATAATAATAATAATAATAATAATAATAATAATAATAATAATAATAATAATAATGATCTTGGAAGATCTTCAAAAAAGACTCTAAAAATACAAGGATCTTGAAATGGAAATCTAAAAAATGTGGGATATAAGGATATCAGTAATTCCAGTTGTAGTTGGAGCCCTCGGATTGATTGGAAAAGGGTCTTATAGACTCAATGAAGGTATTCCTGGTAGCCCATGCCTTAAAGAAATAAAAAATTATACACACAACTACAGCTCACACATTACGAACAGCTTTATCTATGTAAAATATATGTGGTTCTAGTTTTTTGAAAAGGTTCAGATAGACTCATTGAAGGGATTCCTGGAAGCCAATGCCTTAAAGAAATACAAAATATTGTACTCACAAGTACAGCTCACAAATTAAGAATTAATTTCGGTATTAAGCCCAGTTCTACTTTTGTATTTACATACGCTCTATCCCTGATATTGAGCACCTTTACCCATAAATATATCATGCATAAAAACGCATTTATCATTTATATATATATATATATATATATATATATATATGATATAACAATATATAATTTTGTATAATTTTATATATCAAGAAAACACTATCTGTCTATATTTCTGAGATGAGGTATTATGTACACTATTTACATTGTCCTTATTATACGGACTATTGTCCTGAATAAGGCCAGAGTGTACAACGGCCGAAAAGTTGTGATCAATATGGCAACAAAGATAAGGACAATAGTCCGAATAATGTAATTAATGTATGAATAGACACTATTTAGAAAAATAGTATGACAGATTTGAAAAAAAAGTTTTGTGAGGCGTTTCATCCGTTAGGATTTAATCGGACTGGGTTTTCTTGATGCTGCCTCCTCTAGACATGCGCGAAACTTTCAAAAATATTCTTTGAAAAATTGTAAAACTACCAGCGTCTGTCGTTTCCTGCGCATGTGCAGAAATGACAACGTCAACAAAGCCCAGTCCAATGAAATTGTAACGGATGAAACGCGTCAGAAAAAACTTTTTTCCAATATGTTATACTATTTCTCTCTCCTCTCTCTCTCTATCTCTCTCTCTTTCTGTCTCTCCTCTCTCTCTCTCTCTCTCTCTCTATATATATATATATATATATATATATATATATATATATATATATATATTGTTTTGCATATCACCTTGTACTTGTATACTAATTTATTAAGCGTAGCTTAGACGTGGCACAAAGGCGAAGTTGGGATTCCTCAGTTGGGATCGAACTCACTACTCAGACGTAATTGGTGTATATATATATATATATATATATATATATATATATATATATATATATATATATATATATATAATATCGTGTGCGCGTAGGCTTGTACGTGTGTGTGACTGTGGTTTCGTGTATACTTTTGTGTGTATGTCATACACTTCTAGTAACTTTGCGTGTTGGATATATGTGCGTATATGCATGGGCGTCTGTACATATAGGTGTGTGTGTTTGTGTGTGCGTCTGTGCGTGCAAGGTTATTGGAAAGAGACCAAAAGTCTGCGTGTTTGATGACAGGGCATTGTTTTTTGTTTGTTTTGCTTTTTTTGGTCGTACCCCCCCCCAATTCTCCACCCCAACAAAAAAAAGAGTCAAGTTTTTATATGAGTAGATACTCAGTTCGTATTCCCTTCCCCGTCCTCGTGCCCGGTTATTCTTTTCCCCCTCATCCACGTTCCCGCCACTCCCCATTGTATCCGTGCCGTAGACTCGGTTTCTTTGGCTTAGCGTGTCATGTTGTGTTTTTCTTTTGTGAGAACCGTAGTAATCATTTCTCACGAATCCAATGCCATTAAATTCTTAGTGACTATTATAGTGTCTCCTTCCCCTTACCTTCCTTTTTTTATAATCTCCTCTCTGTCTTATCTTCTCTTTCTCTCTCTCTCTCTCCCCTAACCCACTACTTATATAATTTTCACATACCACTCTGTTCCTACTATCTTCATTTTTTCTTCTTCTTTATACACTCCTCCTTTCTCTATTCCATGGTTTCATCTCTTTCATTTCATTTTCTTTAATTTTGCTTTCAAGTTACTCGCGCTACTTTCACTTTCACTTTCACTTTCGCTTATTTGATAACTAGATTTTTCATATAATTCTATTCATTCACCTTTTAAAAAATGTTTCCCACGTATTCACATTGTCTCTACACATTTCTTCACATTCTTTCCGACATTTTTTTTGTTTTTTTTTTCTTTTGTTATTAAAAATTCGATTTTATCTCTTATTTATTTATTTTGTTATATTTTTTTTTTTTATTAAAATCTTTTAAACAGTGAAATGATCTGGTTCCACTTAAATCTGTCTTCTCCAGACGTTCAGGAAACTGTATTCATAAAAATACAGGTTACACGTCAAGCAGTGTGCCTTTGCATCTGTCAACACGGGGGGGCGGGGGTGCGGTGCGGGAAGAAGACAGCGACGAAGAAAATGCACGAGGGGAAAACAAACAAAAGAGTGTAGACCAAAAAATGTTTCAGCAGACAGAGGAGAACGCAAAAATATGGAATGTCTAATAATGGAGAAGACGACCATAATAATGCCGATAATGATTCAGAGAAGGTGAAAAAAAGAATGAAATCAGTGTCAAAATAATTAACGATAATATAAACATAGCAATTCAGATACTTATACTAATATAATTTTAGTTTTTTATTATGTAAGTATAGTTAATAGTATAATAAATATAACCAGTAATAAAGGCAAGAAGTGAAGTTGTCCCATGAGAGAGAGAAGTTACTGCAAATTCTAGTCAAAAATATTACTGATATATATCTCTATCTATAAAAGGCAGGGTGTGTGTGTGTGTGTGTGTGTGTGTGTGTATAACGAATGCACGGCTGCAAGTTTCGACGGATTTGCACCAAAATTTACATGCACAAGTTAGCGGGAAGGCCAAGACCGACTTTGCATTTCCCAACTCCCATCGATAGTGGAAATAATCGATTTTTTCATGCTTCTACGGCAGTTTTCATGTAGTTTGCGGCCATTTTCTACTGGCCAAAGTGAGAGCCTACAGTTGGCTGTCACGAATAGGCAGGAAGATTCTACTGGACAGCGTGAGAGCCAACAGCTGACTGACACGAATGTTAACTAGCATGCTTTGGTTAATTAAACAGTATTAATTACATTTACCGGCCTGACTGTTCAAGAAACTTCGTAGAAAATATGCATCCTCCGACAGGAATCGAACCCTTATCCCGTAAGGGAACCGTCATATAGCCTGACATGTTGTCAACCATTCAGCTACACAGAACTTTCGGATTAGCAAAATTAAAATTACTGCTTATAAACACACATTCGTGTAAGTTGTATCCATAAAAATAATGTGTAAACGAAATACATTAAAATAGTCGTCGGATTTAATCCATTTAATTTAATATATATATATATATATATATATATATATATATATATATATATTAATTAAGTAGCAATCCTTCTTTTATACAGGTTATATTGAAGATGAAGCTAGTGGGGTTAAGCTTTTAATTATGTTTTACTTGTAAGCGTAGAAGAAATTTGTTTTTGGACCCACACTGTATAAGAATTGTCCGAATGATCTTTGATAATGGCTAATCAATAAGCCGAAATAGTTTGATTCATAATTTAATAGAAAGCTTAATAGCATTGCGTTTTCAGTCACCTCCGAGTGAAACCTATATATACGTTCGATATCTATCTATCTCTCTGTCTCTATCTCTCTCTCTCTCTCTCTCTCTCTCTATATATATATATATATATATATATATATATATATATATATGTCATATTAAAAAGAATAAACATTTTAAGTCTATTAAATGTATTGATTATTCTTTCTGATATTTTGAAATATCTTTCGCACATGTTACGATTGCAAAATAGATGTAAACGCAAAATAGATGTAATAGGTTTAAGATATCGACTTATTGCCATTTTTTTTAATAAAGTCTAAAGCCTGTATAAAATACAAATATTGTCTATTTTTTTATATCTACAAAAGACACATTTGCGAAAAGTACGAGACCTGATCTACAAAATACCTGGACTTGTGTTATAAAAAGAAAACACTAACATATATCAATGTTGCATTTAATCTCCTACGAATTAGTCCCCCTCTGAAGCCACACACTTTATTTCCATTGATAGAAGTATTCCTGGAACGCCTTTAGCGGGAGAGCGAACAGAGGTACAGTCGGATTCTCGGGGATTTCCCCAACGTTCCCTTCAAGTTGGATTTGATTTTTGAAGAGGAAAAATTGCAAGAAGAGAGATCAGGGGGATATGGTGGTTGTCGGATCTGTGGAATGTCGTGCTTGGCCGAAAACTCTTACACAAGCCATGGTCACTATGGAAAGGACCACACTCTACACACCTTCCAAACACTGCCATAAACAACGGAAGTGAGCGAGAATTTAGTGTGCATGCGCGACAGAGTTCAAAGTCAGCCCGTGTCCGGCAACTTTACTCTGCGTAATTTAGCTTTGTTATCAAAATAACAGTCCCGATACTTATTGTTTTATCAAACCTCGTATTTTGCATATTAGAAAGATGATCAATACATTTAATAGACATAAAATGTCCTTTTTATTAAGAAAAGTTTATAAGAATTGTAACAGCTTGGACTGAGGAATCGGAGAGCTTACATCGAATTTCAGCCGAATCCACTACATTCACTTACGTGCTAATACCCTTGGGAAAGGTATGAATCTTCTTCTTCTCCCTCCAGATATGGGTAAATAGCATGACTGACTGGGTTCTATAGCCTGGGATGGCAACTGGTCTAGGAGAAGGACAACTCTGAATTTAAAACCTGCACAGGGTCGTTTGGGGACCCTGTGGCACGTAGTGCACCAGATCTCTTTATTCGGCCCTTCAAAAAGTGTGGATGGTCCTACACGAAACCTTCACCAATATAATCACATGTACTGGTGCCTGACTGTAGGCTCCTAGGAACTGAACTGCTTGACCCTCATACGTCGAATACGACGGGAGAGTCGAATATATATATATATATATATATATATATATATATATATATATATATATGTATATATATATATATATATATATATATATATATATTAGGTTGGTGCAAAAATAATTTCGTTTTCTCACATATGTTACTATGTGAGAAAACGAAATTATTTTTGCACCAACCTAATATATATATATATATATATATATATATATATATATATATATATATATATATATATATATACAGAGAGAGAGAGAGAGAGAGAGAGAGAGAGAGAGAGAGAGAGAGAAAGAGAAACATAGAGAAAGGAAGAGAAAGAGAGATGAGTGCGTGTGTGTATGTACTGACTGACGACTTTTTTACAGTGAGGTTTTCTTTGTACGAGCCTCGAGAGCCACACGATGTAGGGGGTTACAGAGTAAGAGACACAGTTAGGTGGATATGTGAGCAAGATAACGGTTAATCATAGACTGGAATGGGTTAAGATTATAGTGATCGTGAAAACATCATCTTGGGAGTCGGTTCCACAGAGGAGATGTTAACGGAAAGAGGCTGATGAGACAACGTCGAAATGACCCTAATGCTTGTGCATGCGTCCACACGAAATTCTGAAGAGATCGAATAACATATTTACACAGCCAACATTTGTAGGCGGATCAGAATCCCCATGGTATAATACAGGCTAGACACTAGTATCAGTTTACGATTAATGTGTGGGCAGGATTTCTAGGTGACAGTCTCGTAGATCCACACTTCAACTGCTAGTGGATGTACCCCTGCTAATACGAAGACGGATGTGCTTCATGCATGATCAGGCTCTAACCCATTTTAATCACATTGTTCAAGATGCACTGGCTGATATCTATGATGAAAGATGTATATGGAAGAGAGGGCCTTTTTCATGTTCTTCATATTGCCCGGACCTCAATCCTTTGTATTTTTATCTGTGGGGCCATCTAAAACAATTGGTGTTTGCAGCAGACATTAATAATGCAGAGACGCTTAATCAACGTGTCATGGGGGTCTGCGAAACCATTCGACACCAAGTGTGAGTATTTGAAAGGGTCGGCCAGTCAATGGTCCGACGGGTGCATGCGTGTATAGAAGCAAACGGGCGATGTTATGGATATTTGTTACGAGCTGCCGTGTTGAGGTACAAAGATGGATTTTTGAACATGTGTTTATATGGACATTTTATCTTGTTTCTATGGTGTGGAACCTAACTGAATGATTGTAAAAGTATTTTGATACACCCTCTATATGTCGTTTACTTATATATATATATATATATATATATATATATATATATATATATATATATATATATATATATATGTATGTATATCTTTTTCGGAAGGCTTTTTTTTTCTCACTATAAAACCATCTACCCAGATAAAATAAATATACCTGTTTCGCGGCTCTTGGGGAAAAAAATTCCCCATCACCACCCCTTCAACGTTGCCTTATTTTCTTTCATTTTTTTCTGAACCTTTTCCAGAGATAATCCAAGCTGAACGTGCCGGTCCGAAAAGTGCACTGTTTTAAAATACAGCTTTAAAAAAAAAAATGTCGCACGGCACTGACGCTACCATAGTGACGCATGCGTACTGAATCGAAAAACAGAAAAATAAGCACTTATACCTAAATTGCTGGAAAGGTCGAAGTTCGAACTTGATTTTGTTTGCATGTCATGTTCTTTTTTTATTTTTATAATTACATATATATTTTTTATGTGATTATAGATTTCTTTTTTTTTTGCTTAAGAATTTGTCAGGCTCATTACTGCTTGACTACATATAATGACGGCAGGTGGCGCTTCAAGGGCTTCACTAAAGCATCATAGAATTCTCTCTTACGGATCGGCTGGTTAAAATCTTACGTCTAAACAACGAGAATAATAAGAGTTCCTTGTAAGTATCTGCATTTTTAGCTATATAAAAAAAAGAAAGAGAAAGAAAGAAAAAGAAATAGAAAGAAAGGAAAAGAAAGAAAAAGAAAGGAAAAGAAAGAGAAACAATGGAAGAAATAATAAAGAAGAAGGAAATAAACAGAGAAAGAAAAAAAGAAGGAAAAAAGCAGAAGGAAATAAAAGAAAAAAAACACAAGAAAAATAAAGGCCAATAAAAAAAGAGAATGAACATTGCAAATAATGCAATAGAATCCACACCTTAAAAAAATCTAATCAATTAACGAATCATAGTCATGAACTGATACAACTTATACTATAAATTAATAAAATATTTCTATATAATATAAACTAAGTACCCCAAAAATTCGCTATAGACGAGGATACAGGATAAAAGAAAGAAAGAGGCTATTACCCCAGTAAAATAAACAAACATGCTTTTAAACAAAATGACCTGCGGTCTATTTTACCGAAACCGATAAATTTATAAATAAATTTATATATATATATATATATATATATTGTTGTTGTTGTTGTTGTTGTTGTTCTTCTTCTTCTTCTTCTTCTTCTTCTTCACATCCTCCCCCTCTTTCTATTACAGCCAACGTTGTGCGTTTCTTTATTTATTTTTGAAAATAATAAAATAGAGTTCATGAGTTTTTATCAAAAATAAAGCGTTAAGAGGTCATTTGCTAAAAATCGCCTGAGGAGACCGTAAGTTTGAAACCAAGGTAGCGGATTCAACTAACCTTCTGATTTTTAAAGTATATATATATATATATATATATATATATTAATAAAATAATAAATATTTCGTATAGCCATGAAACTAGAAGAAAATCTGAAAGGTTATCTGTTTATTAACTACGTATACTTGTGGATAAGAGATAACAGAAGAGAATAATAAACGAGAAGAGTTCCTTGTTATTATCTTTAGGTTTATATATATATATATATGTGTGTGTTATTGACTATATCGTTTGAAAATATAAGGAAATGCATATATGACAGCATATCAGATATAGATTGAAATATGCGTATATATATACACATGTATATATGTATGTATGTATATATATATGTGTGTGTGTGTATGTGTGCGAATGTATAAAGATCAAATATAAAATAGGAAAAAATATTAAGCACTTGTTTTTGCAAGATTTTCTTTTTTCCAAATATGTTTGGCATTTCTTTTCAAAATTCATTATGATCGCATCCAGTGCAAAAAAATGTATGAAGGAAGGACGACATTTTTAATACGTGTGAGATTATTGTTTGAGGTCGCGGTCATCTTTGTCTCATTTGTGTCTCGTGTCTTGGAGATAATTATTTAGCCATAATAATTCTGAAAGATTCGGTTGGATAACCATAAAACCAATGGCGACACTCGAGGCAGAAATCCAAGAAACCTTCTTGAACAATAACGCCAGCAAAAGGCGGGAAGACGGAATTGAAAAATAGTTTAACAAACCTCAAAAGAAATGCAAAAAAATTTGGAGCAAAAACACACACATAGAAGATAATAAAAAGGAAGTTAAAAAGAAAAAAGAGGCAATAAATTATTGGAAAAGAAAATCACAAAGACTGTTTGAGAGAGAAACAATAAGAAATGACGAAGAGAAAAACAAAGAAAGAAAGAGTTTTTAAGAAAAAATGAAACAAATACAAAACAAAAAAATTCTTCAAAAGAAAAAGCATAGAAAGATAAATGTAAAGAAAATAAAAGAACACGAACATAAAGAAAAAAAAGAAAGAATGTAGAAAAAGAAAAAAAGAATGGATAAAAAAGAGAGAGAGAATAGGCAATCAGAGAGAGAAAATGAAGAAAAAAGAAAGAATGAATGAAGAAAAAAGAGAGAAAGAATGGATAAAAAAGAGAGAGAGAATAGGCAATCAGAGAGAGAAAATGAAGAAGAAAGAAAGAATGAAGAAAAAAGAGAGAAAGAATGAAGAAAAAAGAGAGAATGGATAAAAGTGAGAAAGAGAATAGGCAATCAGAGAGAGAAAATGAAGAAGAAAGAAAGAATGAAGAAAAAAGAGAAAGAATGAAGAAAAAAGAGAGAAAGAATGGATAAAAGAGAGAAAGAGAATAGGCAGAGAGAGAAAATGAAGAAAAAAGAAAGAAAGAATGAAGAAAAAGGAGAGAAAGAATGGATAAAAAGAGAGAAAGAATAGACAGAGAGAAAAAATGAAGAAAAAAATAAGGGAAAAGAAAGAAAGAATGAAGAAAAAAGAAAGAATGGAAAAAAGAGAGAAAGAATGAATAAACAGAGAGAAAAAATGGAGAAAAAGAAAAAATGAAGGAAAAGAACGAAAGAATGAAGAAAAAAGAAATAAAGAATGGAAAAAGGGAGAAAGAATGAACAAAAAAGAAGAAAGAAAAAAGAGATGTTTGTGTATGTTCTCTGGTTTTCTAAGCGTAGCTCAGATGTGTCAAAAGGTCAAAATTGTAGGACACAGTGAGAATCGAACTCACTACTCAGTTTAACGAGGCAAGCTTTCTAACGATAACACCACGTCGAAATGACCCTAATGCTTGTGCATGTGTCCACACGAAATTCTGAAAAGTAATTTTAGTTTTCTATTCGCGTGGGTGTTCAAAAATGTTTAAAAAAAATGTATGTGTTGGGTGGGGCGAATTAGTACCACTAGTTTATTTAGTTTCTTGTATATAAAATTGCAGTCATTGTAAATATTCATTGGGGTTCATTTTAAATTTTTTTATTTATATCCCCCCCCACACAGACAAATTATACATATGAGAACTTCTTAAGACTTCATAGAGACTGTGTGGTATTATGTTGGCTGTAGTAAGAATTTTAAGAATATGTTGCTTTGGTGTAAGGAATACTGTCGTATGTTTGGGCCAGTAATCATTGCTAGCTAAGTTTAAGACAGATTAAAGACCAGCCCTTTCCTATACCTCGTTTTGGCCTTGTGACATATTTTTGTATTATATAAAATAAATATTACCTCAGATAAATGAGTAACCTTCCAGCATGTGTTTTATGGCTCAGTGGGTCTTGCCCAATGTGGATATCTAATTCACATACTCATCTTAAAAATCAATTAAAACAACAACTGTATTTTATTATTCTTTTCTGGTTTGGTCTTTTGTGGTTTTTATAAATTAACAGTTGTTTTGTTGATGGTTTTCACCATCTAATTGCCTAGTTATTCAAATAAAGGTATTTTCAGTTCTGAAAACTGTAACGAACTTAACATTTAGATCACTGCTTGGGAGAATTGCTGCTATGCCCAAACTAGAGCAGGTCAGTTCTCACATTCCACGATTGATATAGTGTAGTATATTGTTGCTCGGCTCAAATGAAGCGACACACACACACACGCACGCACGCATATACATATACATACTTAAGTCCTTGCTTACATATTAGAAAGTTCCTCTTAAGCACATATGAGGCTGGGTAAAAAACTTCTTCTTCTTCTTCTTCTTCTTGTTCTTGTTCTTGTTCTTGTTCTTCACATCCTCCCCGCTGTTTATAGCGTTCATTATTTAAAAAAATAAAGCGTTAGGACGTCATTTGATAAAAATCGCCTGAGGATACCCTAAGTTTGAAACCAAGGTAGCGGATTCAACTGACCTCCTTATTTTTAAAGTATATATATATATATATATATATATATATTAAAGACATTTTTTATGTTTAACGTTTTTTTTATAGATACAAGTATTTAAGTAAATGCTCTGTTTATTATAAACAGTATTAAATAACATTTACCGGCCTGAATGTCCGAGAAATTTTCATAGAAAATATTCGTCCTTTGACAGGATATTTTTCTATGAAAATTTTTCATATTTTCTATGAAAATTTCTCGGACATTCAGGCCGGTAAATGTTATTTAATACTGTTTATTATAAACAGAGCATTTACTTAAATACTTGTATCTATAAAAAGAACGTTAAACATAAAAATGTCTTTAATAAATAAATTGCCGGACTTTGTCCATTTCTTAATGTATATATATATATATATATATATATATATATATATATATATATATATATATAATTATCTTTATTGTTCCAGTTGCGGCGAATGTGTAGAGTGAGGGAGAATCACAGAAGTCAAGGATTGCGCGCACAGGGATTGACGAAGACAAGTCTTCGCTGAACCTCTAGCTAGTCTGTCTGTCCTGATCAAAAATCGGACTGGCTATATAACATTTGGATACCTACGCAATTCACGTGGCTACGCCATCTTCCGGTATGTCACCTACGCAACTTTGTGTGATGCCTCTCCCGGCATGTGCGTCCTGTTTATTTTAGCTACCGGATGGATTTCCTGTTCATGCTATCACCAGTTCCGATTTCTGCTCACACACTTGTTTTTCTTTAGTTGCACATTCAACAAGTCTTTCTTTGTACCTTAGACATTTCAAAGAAATTAAATTATAGTATTATCCATAGAACACACACACACACACACACACACATATATATATATATATGTAATTTTTTTGTAAGTACAGAAATAAAAACAGATTTGCTTATCTATTGATGGCAACACATTTTATAAGAGACTGTCCCAAACGTCTGCTGTCTTCGGCGGTCGAAATCAAAAGAGAGGGAACGTTTTGATTTCTCTTTCTTTTGGCGGTAAAACGCTTGTGTTAATGCATCCTGGGAATATTCAATTTTATTTTATTTAACTATTTTTTAATAATCTGTTTCTTTCATTTTGTTAACTACCATTCTTATATTGTGTTTTAAAGTGTGTTTATTTTAAACTGTATTTATTGCTTACATTTTAATTTTTCCTTTGCTATTAATTATTTTGGTTCCAGACTATTACTAGTGTACTAATTGGGTTAGGTTTATTTACTAATTTATCTATTGCTATCACTACTGAACTTGAGTAGCGAAAAGGACTGGTACTGCGGAACGTCTGGTAACCTTACTGGTAAACCGTTAAAGATTGAACGTTTCTTGCTGAAATACATGGCGATGCATAAAAACGCGAATATTTCTGAACAAGAGAGATTGAAGAAATATTCATTGAATTTGGAGGTAAAGTAAAGATATAAGTTGGAATAACAATGAATATTGCATTCAAGAAAGGAAAAGAAAGAGAATGAGTGGACAGACAGTCTAACATAGGAAAAATCAAAGCGATGAAAGAAAAAAAAAAGGCATATATAAAAACTTCTAAATATTCTGAAATAGATACGAACGACAAAAAATATACAGCCAAAAATTATACAATATATAAGCTTGAAAATAAAATAAATAAATAAAATGATGTCAACCAAATAACGATGTAAAAAAAAGAAGATGGCGTTGCTAGGAGTAATACTCGCGTCAAAATAAATGTGAGTCGGAAAGCAGACGATTATGAAAGTCGAAAAAAGGCGCGAAACAAAATAAAGAGTTGGATAAAAACAAAAACAAATGCTAAAACAGGTTAAGAAGTTCAAGAAGGAAAACAGGAAAGAATTTAAAGAATTAGAAAGAGAAAATGGGGAAAAAATTGAGTTGAGAGGAAAAATAATTCCATCTGTGGAATTTTCTTTAGCCAAACACCGCGGATTTGAATGTTGAAGCAAACAAATATATAACACTTTGCTTGAAGTCTTTCCTTTTAAAATCTGGGATTAGAAAGAGTTATAAAAAGAAATCCAGTCGGAGGCAGAAAAATGTTGAATAACAGAAAAAAAACAGAAGCTAAAAAACAGTAAAAATGTTAGAAACCGGAAGAGAAGGATTTATCCTAGAAAATGCACTTCCGGGCGAAAATGTACTTCTGACTTTGGCTTAACGAAACATCGAATCAGAAAAATAAGAAGACAATTCCAAGTACCAAAGAATTTTGTTTCTACGATTTATAGTTAAGAAAGATATATACGATTCACTTTATATTTATTTCACATGTAACGGAACTGAAAGTTTTGCACTGGCGGCTCACACTTAAAACAGGTCAAGGTCGACTAGGGGATGTGGGGAAACGCGGGTTCTATTAGGATATCTATTAGGTTGGTGCAAAAAATAATGACGTAATAATGTCGTTTTTTGACGTTAAAAAATACGTCCAAAAACGACATTATTACCTCATTATTTTTGCACCAACCAAATATAAGGCAGGTGTAGGAAGAAGTGTGTTCATGCCTTATCAAAGGCGCCCTGCATTAGAATTAAACCGGAAATCGTGGGATTTTTTACGGTGATGTACAATGTAGAATAGCATAATAAAAAAATATACAAATGTTAGACAGGTTTTGTCTTTTTTTCTCTCGCGAAACTAAAGCCAATATACAAAGCTTAGAACGGCTCATGATCAATCATAATAAATATTCGTTTTCTGTTAAATTTAACAATATCTGTTTGAATAATGATATGCTGCCCCAATAAACTATATATATATTTTTTTTTTAATATGTTCTCTATAAATGTGTTAATAAATATAGTATTTAACTTATATTAAATCCCTAAACTATTTGTTTAAAAAAATTAAATATTTAAATTGATAGCAAACATCAAATTTTTTTAGACATCTAAATTTTTATCAAGCATTAAAATCTATTCTTTACATAAATTGCTAAAATCCAATTACAGCCTCTTTCTCTTTACTTCCCTCTCCCTCTTCTTTTCTCTTTCCTTTTTCTTTTCTCCCTACTCCCCTCCCATTTCTATATATCACTTCCGTTAAGTTAACCATCTAAATAGGTCAAGGTCTGGTCACTCCTCTCCCCCAATATAAAGTATACTTGAGAGAGATATGAAATTAATCCCTCCCTATACTCTACCATGTCTCTTTAACTACCCCTTTTACACTCTCTGTTAAATTACAAAAACTTACACTAACCATCAATTTTAATTTAATTTTTCGTTTCATTTCATTTTTGGATATCTGATAATCCGGCGTCCTTTAAAAGGACTCTGGTGAAATAAATTATTATAATGGTACCTTAAAGTGGTCTGTTTTTCTTTTAAATATTAGCTCTGGATTTACATTGAACTCTCAGGATTTCATCCTCCTTGGGATTACCCATACGGATTACCAAGTTCTTCATAACTTATATATATATATATATATATATATATATATATATATATATATACGAGGTCTGCCTGAAAATTAACGGGTCTAGTGTCATAAACAATGTATTTCAATTTCAAACAGCAAAACTACATGGTGTCTTATTCAAATTAACGAATGTTCTTTTCCATCCTTCTCTACCACCCTTCTATGCATTGCTGGAAAGATTCTTCTTGGGTACCCCACAGCTCCATCGTTACGGGTCCCGTTGCTGGTTCCCTTGAGCTTGGGGAAAAGAAAAAAGTCACACGGAAAAGAATAGGTGAGCAGGAAGGTGATGATCTTCCCGGCCAGAAAATGTCGGATGCTCAGGTCCATTGTCATGTTGAAGCAGCCACGATTTGTCCTGCCTCAACTCTCGTCTTTTCTCGGACATTGAGCGAAGCAAACGCCACGGAATCTCTTTGTAGACTTATTAATTGATCGTCTGGCCTTGTGGCGAAAACTCACTGTGGACCGATGTCTGTCAGATCAAAGAACGGATCAATCACGTTACCTTTCAGACAGACTATATATATATATATATATATATATATATATATATATATATATATATGGGAGAAAAATAGAAACAAAAGCTGATTGATTTTCGTTTCGCACTTTTCAAAGATCGATAGAGGAAAAAAAAGAAAATGAAAAAAGGACCTAAAAGGGCGAGGGCCAAATTTCTATTTTAAGGGTAAGTATTACACTTATATTAACATGATATTAACATAGATATATTTATATTATAATTCAGTCAAGTTGAGAACCAGAAACCATCCTGGTTAGAATTTATTATTTAGCCGACTTAGAAATTATGCACAGACACACAAAAGTAACCTTTTGATAGACGAACAAACTTTGATAAACAGACTGATTGCAACAGCCAGAAGGAAGAAGACAAGCTTATATCTTGAAAAAAAATAATTTGAATAAAAATCGCCCCCCCCAAAAAAAAAAGCTGTCCAGTAAGAAGCAACTGAAAATATCACGATGTCTTTTCATAAAACAAAATGGCGGTTCTTAGAAAGGATAAACAGAACCAAAAATAAATAAAATAAAATAGCAACAATGGTTATTGGCAATGTTCTTGCTATTCTACCACTTAAGATTTGCTCGTCAACCATTACTTTTCAGCTTTAAACTGATTGGTGCAGTGTATCTTTCGTCCAAAAGTATTTTCTTCGCATTTCATTTGTCTTTACACTACCTATCGTCCATCTTCCAATTCTTGTAACCGCAACCTCTCGCGCAGGTTAATTCTCAATCTCGCGAGATCACAGATTACGCTCGTCTTTTCTGTTTCTTGCTTTTTATTTGCCAGCTTATTTAATTATTTTTCGATTTATTTTCACGCCTGCTTCTTCCATTATTTTTTTACTTTCTCGCTTGGTTATTGTCTGCCATTTTTTCTCTGATAATATACGGCCAGTTTAGTCTGACATGATTTTTTTTTTTGGTCTTTTTACATTTTTTGAAAATAGAATTTTCATGATGTTTATTCTATTTTTATGGTTGGCTTTTTTTTCAACTTCGGTTCTTCCTACTTTCTTTTCGTCTTAACTTTCCAGCATTTTTCGCTTTCCTGTTTATCCCTCCTTCTTCATCAGGCTACACTTTTTTTCTCTCCGCTTTTTCACGATTAAGTCTCCTAATTTTTTTTCCATTTTCTTCATTCATACATTTTACCACGCCCTCCTATTTTCTGTCTTCCTTTAGTAGGATTTTTTTTTTCTTGCTTCTCTATAGACTTTTCTTTCTAGTCTTCGGATATGATTTATTTATTTTTTTTATTTATTCTTCATCTTTCTTTCATTTTTCTTTTTTTTTTCACTCTCCTGAATTATATCTTTCTTTAGTTTGTTACATACTTTTGTTTGTTTGTTTGCTTCTTTCTTTCTTTCTTTCTTTCTTTCTTTCTTTCTTTCTTTCTTTCTTTCTTTCTTAGGATAATTTTTCTTTCTTTTCTATACACCTTTCTTTCTATTCTTCGGATATATTTCATTCTTCATTTTCTTTCTTTCTTTCTTTCTTTCTTTCTTTCTTTCTTTCTTTCTTTCGTTTGTCCCTGATCTTTCTTTCTTTCTTTCTTTCTTTCTTTCTTTCTTTCTTTCTTTCTTTCTTTCTTTCTTAGGATAATTTTTCTTTCTTTTCTATACACCTTTCTTTCTATTCTTCGGATATATTTCATTCTTCATTTTCTTTCTTTCTTTCTTTCTTTCTTTCGTTTGTCCCTGATCTTTCTTTCTTTCTTTCTTTCTTTCTTTCTTTCTTTCTTTCTTTCTTTCTTTCGTTTGTTCCTGATCTTTCGTTCTTTCTTTCTTTCTTTCTTTCTTTCTTTCTTTCTTTCTTTCTACTGCCTTCTTTCTTTTGTTTGTTCCTGATCTTTCTTTCTTTCGTTTGTTACAGAGATGTCTTTCTTTTTTTTCTTCTTTCTTTCTTTCTTTCTTTCTTTCTTTCTTTCTTTCTTTCTTTCCCCATACTCTACTGCATTGCTGTCGTCCTTTAATTTTTTTAGGAAAGGAAAGAAGGTATATAAGATTTGAGCAGATTGACAATGAAAGTGAGAGGGAGGGAGAGGGAGAGGAAAAAAAAGAGAGAACGGAGGAAGACTGATGAGATAGAAGTTGACGTAGAGAAAATAAGAATAGAAACAGATGAGGGATAGTGGTAGAAAGAAGAGAGAAAGAGAAGAAGTTTTCTAGATATATCAGTAAACGCTTTTCGATTTGCCGCTGCGGTTTTAACGTTTTTTCCCGACACACCCAACGTCTTCACCCTGCTGAACCGAGGCCGTCACTATCTTTCTTTTGTGGTGAATTCTTTTCGTTTTTGTAATTATTTCTTGTTGATTTCATTTTCCTTCAGTCCTCGTTTTTCTGCTTACAACGGTATCTTTTGGTTACAAATATTCTTTATTGAAATAGCGCTTTGGGCCGACGGATTTCAATCTCCTCCTTCTCTTTTTGTCGTTCTCCAGTTTTTCCTCCTACTCATCTCCTTCTACATCTTAAAATTTCTAATCCTAAACCTTCTACTCAACGTTTTCAATAATGTGGCCATAAACAGTTTCTTTCTTCTTTTTTTTTTTTAATTCGTTCTTTCCCCATCTTACTGAATTATATTGTTCTTCAAAATCCATTGATTTCGTTCGGTAAAACAAGCAGGAACAATCACTAACTTGGACATTCAGATCAGTAAATATAGTAAATACAAAAATAACGTATAAACAGAATATATATATATATATATATATATATATATATATATATATATATATATATATATATATATATATGTAAGCAAATATATGGATATAGATCCGACAGTATGAAGAAAAATATACGGAAAAAACAAAAAAAAATCCTTATATGCAATTATGTTGTTTTAATGTTAATATAATGTCAACGTCGGACGTTTCGGTCTAATAAACCATCTTCAGGACATATTCATAAAATATAATTAACATTATCAATTCAACATGTCAAAGACGATGGACATAAGAACAAGACTTATCCAAACAGATAACTGAAAGTTTTATATGATCAGCCTTCCGTTTAAACAGGGTCACGTTGTCGTCACGTGGGCGACGCTGTGAAAACGTATTCCTAAAATTTGAGTATTTTGAATGAAAAATGAAAAATGAAAAGAATTCTATTTTGATCTAAAATTTATATGTACGCTTGTCGAGCATTAATCTCGCTAGAAAAGGGGAAATACTAAAGAAGCCAGGTCTAGTATTCACCGTGCGTGAGATGGATATTATGCCTGCTTCATAAATCCTCCTAAGATTTTTATTATGAAAAGCGTCGCCCACGTGACGACAACGTGACCATGTTTAAACGGAACGCTGATCATGAATATGTCCTGAAGATGGTTTATTAGACCGAAACGTCCGACGTTGACATTATATTAACATTGAAACAGCATAATTGCATATAACGATTTTTGTTTGTTTTTTCCGTATATTTTTCTTCATATATATATATATATATATATATATATATATATATATATATATATATATATAATAATTTCCAAGAGGATAGAATCCAGGTAGAACTCAATGTCCAGGACAGAGTAAGGATATAATAAAAAGTCTTAAACACTAATATTCCATGGTTATAATTTGTTCTATTGGAATCGTAAATACGATCCAATTCATCTGACCCACAAATTCAAAAAGAAAACAGAAAAAACAACTCCGGAAATAAAAAAATAAAATTTAGTGAGAGTGTATGTATGAGAGTGTTGGACGAATGGCAGAGTAAATAATAGCTATAGGGAGGGGTAACAGACGAATGTCTAATGATGAAGGGGGGATTAAAATTTAACAGAGAGAAGTTTTAAAGAGGGGAGTCAAAGACGGTATATATATATATATATATATATATATATATATATATATATATATATATATAAGTCAATGTCATTTTTTTATTGTTAGCAATGTTAACGAAAACTTAAAGAGAGTAAATGTATAAAGCAAGGTTATGTGTTTGCGTCTGCTGTAGTTATCATTAGTATTACTACCACACTTGCTGAAATAACGAGAGAAAGAGAGAGAGAGAACGAAAGAAAGAAACAGTGAGAGAGAAAGAAAGAGTGAGAGAGATGGCCAAATATTCTCTATCTGCAGCCGATGATGGTATCCCTGCATTTTTTTATTAAAAATATTCATCTGTTAAACGCATTTAAAGAATCCAACCTAAATTTAATATCACCCGTCAAAAATGACCCATCACTTTTTAAGAATACTACGCTATTAACGTAGATAAAAAAAACAAACAAAACCCCCCCCAAAAAACAAGGATCCTATGAACCTTTATCACTTGGCGTTTACTAAAAAGCAAATTGGTTTCCTGAAGATTGTTTCCCGAACAGAACTAATATGGCCGCCCAAAAGCCTTATAAACAAACAATAAATTAAAAGAGTACAAGTAAATGGACGAAAACATTGGAAAAAAAGGAGAAATAAATAAATAAATAAATAAATAAACAAATAAATAAATAAATAAATAAATAAAAAAAACGAAAACGAAACAATAAATTCATTAACATCGTAAAACACAATTTGAAAGACTTTCGGGAATATACTTCGACTGGCGATATATTTGACAGGGATTTATTTATTTCGAGTCTTTTTTTCCGACAGAGTAATCCGAAACGTTTCACTCATTTCAGTAATAATAATAAGAATAAGATAAAATGAGATAGAGAATATTTGGCCATCTCTCTCAATCTTTCTTTCTCTCTCACTCTTTCTTTCTTTCGCTCTCTCTCTCTCTCTCTCTCGTTCTTTCTCTCTCTCTCTCTTACTTTCTCTCTCTATCTTTCTTTCTATCTTTCTCTCTCTTTCTTTTTTTACTCTCTTTCTCTCTCTCTCGTTCTTTCTCTCTCTCTCTTACTTTCTCTCTCTATCTTTCTTTCTATCTTTCTCTCTCTTTCTTTTTTTTTCTCTCTTTCTCTCTTTCTTTTTTCTCTTTTTCTCTCTCTTTTTCTTTCTTTCTTTCTTTCTTTCTTTCTTTCTTTCTTTCTTTCTTTCTTTGACCATATCGCCATGACTTTCTATTGTTTCATTTCGCCTACTCACATACAGAAATAAAATGAGGTGAAAGTCACACACACACACATACACACACGCACACACACACACACACACATATATATATATTGATTATATTTAATAAATATACGTTTCGTTCTTCCTCGGTTGACCAACAAAATGACCACGTGAGGATTGTATAGTATAGTATATATATATATATATATATATATATATATATATATGTGTGTGTGTGTGTGTGTGTGTGTGTGTTTGTAGGATGCATATTGTGTCTATTTTTGGTAAGATGCATAATACACACACAAACACACATACGCACACATATTCATCTATATGTGTGTGTGTATGTGTGTATGTGTATGTGTATTTTATTAATATAATCCGAAATCCCAATACTTGGAAAAGAAAGCTAGTCAAAAATGTCGTTTGCTAATTAATTCAATTTTAATACTTCTATATTATGGCCGTGACACACACACACACACACACACACATACATATATTTATTCAGTTGTATAGACATGAGTTAGTAACCATTTGTCTCATGATCGCAAAACGTGAAACCCAAGGAAACAAACTAATATCCATACAACTGAATATGTTAGCTCTATTACTGATATTGAGCACTTTCCAATAAGTACTGCGCATATATAATATATATATATATATATATATATATATATATATATATATATATATATATATATATATACCATTATTTATTTAAAAATATGATTCCAACTGCGAGTTGGAATCATATTTTTAAATAAATAATTATATTTATGCTCTACTTTCGTATCCAGCACTATTTTTTAAAAATAACAACAAAAATACTAAGGAACTTTGGATTATTTACCAAACCAGTTTCTTTCCTATTTTCTATAATATGTTCACACACACACACACACACACACACACACACACACACACACATATATATATATATATATAAGGAAAAATCTATGACAAAGTGGAAAAAGGTTTCTTTTGACTCGTTTCGTCCGTGAGAACTTCATCGGACTAAATTTGTTATGTTAGTCCGATGAAGTGTTAAAAGACGAAAGGCGTCACAAGAAAACTTTTCCCACTTTGTCATATATTTTCCTCCAATATTGTCCTTGATACACATGTATATCGTTATCTCATATATACATGAATAATAAAGACAAAAAAAGAAAAAAAAATATTCTTAAACTATGAGAGACTTTATCAATGCAAATGTAATGATTTATTTTGTTGAACGTGTTCATATACAGCAGCATGAATGACATTGATTTATCAAGGCTTCAAAATTTGAGAATGTTCATGAACATTCCTCAGGTGGTTGAAGAGTCAGTCAAAACATGTGGAGAAAAAAAACTGTCGTCATTCAAAGTATGGTAAGACGAAAGTAAGCGAGTAATATTAAATATATATACTTATTATAAGTTATTACATACGGACAAACAGGTAATAACTACAAAGATTGATATTTGTTTCGATGCCTAATATAAGCATCTCATCAGGTGGAAACAAAGACATATATATATATATATATATATATATATACGATTCCACTGAGAATGAAAATAATATATAAATTCTAACGTTCAAGCATTAATTGAAAAGAGGGCTCAATACCGAGAGTAGACCAATAATAATTTATTATAATTTTTTCATATAAACAAAAACGATTTACTCACTACAAAGATGTAAGCTTGTTTCGATGCATTCAGTTGCACCTCGACTGGTGAGAATCAAAGGTTTTCACCAGTTGAGGTGTAATTAAATGCACCGAAACAATGCTGCATCTTTGTAGTGAGTAAATTGTTTGTGTCTATATGAAAAAATTATAACATATATATATATATATATATATATATATATATATATATATATATATATATGTGTGTGTGTGTGTGTGTGTGTGTATTTAGGCAGCAATCCTTCTTTCATGCACATTTCATTAAAAACGACAGACAAGGTGCTTTTATTTAGTTTTTTTTTACACAATTTCGCATGCGATCTAATATATTTTTTTCTTTTCGGATGATAAATTATATAAAAACTGTCCGAATGTTCTTTCTATCCGAGCGCTTTCGGCTATACATTTAGCCATTTTCAAGGATTATATTTTAACTGTGAAAATTAAAAATTGTTTGTTGTATGTATGTTTTCATTTTTTTGTTTCAAAACACGGTCAAGATGTTATGTCCATGTTCAAAGTTAATATCATTATGTGTTGGTTTGTTTGTTTTATTAATAAGGCTTCCATTATTTTTAGCCTTTTTTGCATGTAGATGATGCTATTATATTAGTGTTGTCAACAAGTATGTTACAAATAGTGTCCGGTAGGTCTCCATGAATATTTAAATGAGATCTAATTGAGCTATTGTCAGAAAGGTGTAGAGTTAGTCTGCGTGTTAAACATGTTGTAGTGTGGCCTATATAATTATATATATATATATATATATATATATATATATATATATATATATATATATATATATATATATATATACATATATATATAATATTAGTGGTAAATATACACATACATATGCAAAATATATAAATATATATACATACATGCATACACATACATATATATTTGTATAAAAAATAATTCCAAGAGGATAGAATCCAGGTAGAACTTAATGTTCAGGACAGAGTAAGAATATAATAAAATGGCTTAAAGACTAATATTCCATGGTCATAATTTATTCCATTGGAATCGTAAATACGATCCAATTCATCAGACCTACATATTCAAAAAGAAAACAGAAAAAACAACTCCGGAAATAAAAAATGAAATATATAAAATATATATATATATATAAATCAATGACATCCTTGAAGGAAGCTCTTGTATATAAACATGTGCAACAAAAGAAATTCTTAAATTTACTTTGATGAAATCCCTCAGAGGACGAAACGCGCCGGATGAGAATAGTTTTTCCTCTTGTTTTCTTATTCATTTTGTTCCTTCACAAACACCTTCTATCTGAAAATAATTTACATATATATAGCGATGATAAAGAGTAGACACAAAACACGGTCTAAGGTCTTCCAAGATAAAAGTGTCAGAACAAACTTTGTCAGCAAACCAAAGTGAAAGTGTTAAGGAAGTTCCTTAACGTATTGATTGCCAACCATGCGTTAATTTCAACCATTTTTACGCCATTACCGACCAAAGCGAGGCAAGATTTCACAGCTTGTACAAATGCTGAATATTCGAACAGGCGACGACAAATTTCTTCTCTTCGACGCCATATTTATGACCAACGTATTTTCATAGTTTTTTTCCCTACTTACTCGTAATTGGCAGTAATTTTTTCGTTTCATTTTCTAATGTGACCCCAACTTGTTCTGATTTTTTTTTCAGCAATGATTTACCTAGAATTACTTTTCTTTCTTTCTATATTTCTTTGCCCGCAGCACTTCTTTTTTTTTTCTTTTTATTCATTTCTTTCTTTCTTTTGTTCCTTTTCAGTAAGTTTTTAATTTTCTTCTTTCTTCTTCAACTCTTCTTTATCTTCTTTCTTCTTTTTTCTTCTTCTTATTTCTCCTCTTCTTTTTCTTCTTCCTTTTCTTTTTCATGTAATTATTTCTTTTTCATCTTTCCTTCTTTTCATATAGTCTTTTGTTTCTTTCTTTCTTTCCCTTCAAATGTACGTCTTTATCTCTCTTTTGTTTTTATTTCACTTTTTAATGAAATTTCTTTCATACTTTCAGTCGTTTTTCTTTCTTTCTGTAATTCTTTTCCACCTTTTTCTTGCTTTAATATTTCTCTTTTTAATGCAGTATTTTTTCTTTTCTTTTTCTTTCTTTCTTTCTTTCTTTCTTTATTTATTTTCCTTACACTGTTGTCAATTTTTTGTTCTTTATTTACTGTTTTCCGCCCTATCTTCAGCCTTGTTCTTTCTTTCTTTCTTTCTTTCTTTCTTTTTCCTTGCACACCTTTATTTTACAAGTTTTCTTCTTTCTTTGTTTACTGTTTTCCGCCCTATCTTCAGCCTTGTTCTTTCTTTCTTTCTTTCTTTCTTTCTTTCTTTTTCCTTGCACACCTTTATTTTACAAGTTTTCTCCTTTCTTTGTTTACTGTTTTCCGCCCTATCTTCAGCCTTGTTCTTTCTTTTTTTCTTTCTTTCTTTCTTTCTTTCTTTCTTTCTTTCTTTCTTTCTTTCTTTCTTTTTCCTTGCACACCTTTATTTTACAAGTTTTCTCCTTTCTTTGTTTACTGTTTTCCTCCCCATTTTTAACCTTGTTTGTTTGTTTGTTTGTTTCTTTCTTTCTTTCTTTCTTTCTTTCTTTCTTTCTTTCTTTTCCTTACATTTTTCTGTTTTCTACGTTTTCTTCTTTATTTACTGTTTTTCTCCCCATTTTCAACTTTGCTCTTTCTTTCTTTCTTTCTTTCAAAAAATTAAAATGAGGTGCCCATTATATTGTTTTCTTAGATTTGATCCGTGGTGTAGTTTACATAAAATTTTCTCATCTTAAATTAGTTTGGTACAAGGCCACGCATTTGGAGTTGCTAATGGTGGCCAATAGCACTCCTGTATCTATGGTTTGCGAAGCGAGCTTAGTAAGGCTTGTTCGATGACGAGGCACTCTTCTCACCTTTTTCTTCCTTCGCTTCGTCTCTTCCACCCAAGACGATGCATCAACACCTATTCTCTATCGTTTGCTCTTCCCCAAGACAACTGCTTCAAAAGCTTCTATTCTTCAACGATGCTGTCTCGCATTTTAAACATTCGCCATGTTTATTTTACTTTTTCACACGCCATCAGCATTTCTTTCTTTCTTTCTTTCTTTCTTTCTTTCTTATGCATTTATTTTTCTTCTTTTGTCTTTCTCTTTTTGATGAAATTGTTTTTCTTTCTGTAATTTGGTATTCCTTTTTCTTTCTTTATTTCTTTATCTAAATTTCTTTCTTGCTTCCTTATCCCATGTCTACATATGTTTACATTCTTTCTTTCTTTCTTTCTTTCTATGCCTAAATTTGTTTATATTTCTTTCTTTCTTTCTTTCTTTCTTTCTTTCTTTCTTTCTTTCTTTCTTTCTTTCTTTCCATAGCTAAATTTGATTAAATTTCGTTCTTTTTTTTTCTTTCTTACTTTCTTTCTTTCTTTCTTTCTTTCTTTCTTTCTTTCTTTCTTTCTTTCTTTCTTCACTTTTTTATATACATATTTTTCTTGTTTTGTCTTTCTATTTTTAATGCAAGTTCACTCATTCATTTTTCTTGTATTTTTCTCTTTGTTCTTTCTTTCTTCTCCCCCAAGAGGACGAAACATGGAATCATTCTGGAACTTTCTAATACCTATTCTCTCTCTCTCTCTCTCTCGCTCTCTCCATTGACAACTGTTTCGTCCTCAACAATTCTTTGTCTCACTTTACACTTTCCTTATCTTTATTTTTATTTCTCACCATGTTTCTTTCTTTCTTTCTTTCTTTCTTTCTTTCTTTCTTTCTTTCTTTCTTTCTGTTATTGCCCCACCCATTTCTAGCACCCACTCATTCAGCCTGACCGATGTCAACACTTCACAATTCCTTCAAAAACCAATTATGGGTGTGAAAATTGTAAACTCCTTCTTAAGCTAACGTAACGACCATAACTTAAGCGCCTACGGTAGTGTTCTTTTGTGGCTTGTACATGTGGATCGTATATTAGCGCCGCTACACGACAGGTTTACGAGAGGAGAGAAATACTTTACTTTGTAGCAATGGCTACCCTTGTCGGAGAGACAAGCAACTTCCGCTTGTCCGATTCGACTATACAAGGAAAAGGAAGTGATTTTTACAAATAAAACAAGATGAAGAAAATGGAAGGAAGGAGAAGAAGAAAATGCGAAAAAAGATAAAATAAAAGCAATAATAGGAAGAAGAAAAGGAAGTAAATACAAATTAAAATAAAAAAATGATTTACAATGAGAAGATCGACTAGTTAGAGAACCATTTTTAACAAATTGGTTGTGGTGGTACTTTAAAATATATCTAATGGTATTCGTAAGTCGCTTGGTACATCTACTAACGTGAATTAGAGTACCAATCCTTTTGTTAATCTATGTTTACCATTTCATTTTCAGAATGAAAATACAAGAAAAAAATGTAAAAAAAAGCTAGAAAATTTGCACCAAGTAGGAACAAAAAGGATTATAATAGAATATATTAGAATAATAGAATACAATGTTTATAAAAGAAATTAATAGAAGGATTATAATAGAAATATATAACAGAATAACGGAATATGATTATTAGAATAATGGAATATAATAGAATATGAAATAATATAATGATAGAATATAATGATTATAATAGAGAATTACAGAATATAATAGAATAACTGATTTTGATATAATAAAAAACAGAATAATTATAACAGAATCAGTCATGTGCCATGCGTGATAGACGATTAGGCGATGATGTATCTTTCGATACATGACTGACGAGGCAGATTTTCCCGCAGTAGGTTGCCATTTCTTTCTGCGGTAGACCAGTTGCCATCTAAGGCTATAGAACCCGGTCTATCCTGCTATTTACCCATAGCTGGAGGGAGAAGAAGAGGTTTCATACCCTTTCTCAAGGGTATTAGAACGTAAGTGAATGTAATGGATTCGACTGGAATTCGAACTCGGCTCTCCGATTCTTCAATCCGAAACGCTAATGATTATATTAGGTTGGTGCAAAAATAATGCCGTTTTCTCACATCTGAGAAAACGACATTATTTTTGCACCGACCTAATATTACAATATAATTACAATATAATCATTATAACTAAATACAATACAATAAACGATTATAATAAACTATATTAGAATAAAAGAATAAATGATTACAATAAGGAATAACAGAATACTAAAATATAGTCTTTAACATAGAATATAAAGAATAACGGGATATAATTATTATAATAGAATAATGGAATATAAGATTAGAAATGAGAATAATAGAATAGAATTATTATAATAGAATAGAACGACATAATATCATGATTATAATATATAATAATGAAATAACAGAATAGAATATTTATAAAGAAAAACAACAGAATAGAATAATAACAGAATATAATCATTATAATCTTAAGATGGAGAGCCTAGAAACGATCATGACTGGTCACCGTCTTCGAATGGACCGGACAGCACCTTGCCCGAATGCCAGACATCCGCTTACCCCCAAAAAACCCTCGTCATCGATTCAAGGATCAGCTCAAGAACCCCTTTCTGAAGACAGAAATCGATCCAGTCTATTTAGGAGATGGGAACTTCAGAGAGAACCAATTGGAGAAGAGCAGCCTACGAATAAAACATCCTTCAGAAGACAAATAGTAGAGACGAAGAGGGTTCAAAGAAAATCTAGAGCTCTCCATCCTCTGACACTTCCTACCCTACCCTGCGGTGAATGCGGACACCTCTTCAGATGCAATAGGTATGTACAATATAGAATATAGAATATACAATATAAGTACGATGTAGGTAGCTGGGTTCTCTGTTGAAGAGACATCCGCAAACCTGTAAGATTCCGTCAAAACTTCGTCACAATCCTGCAGTATACGCGGCAGGACCGGACCATAAACAAGGAAATGCTCCTCCGCACCAAGATGGAGAGCCTAGAAACCGTCATGACTGGCCACTGACTTCAAATGGACCGGACACCGAATGTCAGATATCCGCTTACCCGAAAAAATCCTCTTCTCGGAGCGCGCGTCTAGCAAGAAACTATTAGTTTGGTGCAAAAATAATGACGTAATAATGTCGTTTTTTGACGTTAAAAAATACGTCAAAAAACGACATTATTACGTCATTATTTTTGCACAAACCTAATACGTGGAGCCCCACGTCATCGATTCAAGGATCAGCTCAAGAAAACTTTGCTGAAGACATAAATCGATCCGGATATTTGGGAGACGGAAGCATCAGAGAGAACCAGTTAGAGAAGAGCCGCCCTACCCTACCTAGCAGAGGTTCAAGAGGTTCTTCAGATTCAACATTGGACTCATTTCACTCAAAAGAAAATGTCTACTCATTTTAACAGAATATAATCGGTTATGTGCCATGCGTGATACACGTTTAGGCGATCGTGTATTTTTCTATACATGACCGACAAGGCAGATTTTTCCTGTTGTAGGTTGCCATTTCTCTGCGGTAGACCATTTTCCATCAAGCTATAGAATCCTGCTATTTACCCATAGCTAGGGGGAGAAGAAGAGGATTAATACCTTTTCCAAGGGTATTAGCACGTAAGTGAATATAATGGATTCGATTGGAATTCCAACTCAGCTCTCCGATTCCTCAATCGGAGCCGTTATCCTTTACTACACCGCCAACAGAATAAAAGAATATAATGATTATAATAGAATAAGAGCATTTTTTACAGTAAGATTCATCCTTTAGAAGGCCTGGGATTGCAGTGATCTGGGAATATATCCTCTTGCGAGTCGGTTCCACAGAGCAGTGGTTCGCGTGAAGAAGCTTTGGGACTTACTTCTCGCCAATGGAACACGGGGGTAATGTGGATGGTTTGCTACTATGTAAGTGACATTGCCGTGAAGGTTAGAATTGGCGGGACCGGGTAGGTAGTTCGTTCAAGCACTTTGCGCAGAAATAGCGGTAGCCTTGTCACATCCCGCTCGTGGGAGAGAACGTTGGTTTTATTGAGAAGGCTTAATGTTGCATACTATCGCCGAAGTTTTAAGAAAAACCAAACAGATTGTATTTGTGGGCAAATTATAGATACATAATAAAAATGTAGATGTATCTTTGCTCTTGTTTATGTTTAAATCAAACCGCATCATTTATATGGTACTCAAGTTTTTTTTCTATTCAAGGAGAGTGAGTTAACTGGTTTTATAAGAAGACATCTATAAAATTGATTTTAGTACATATTGCGATAAGGTACAAGTTTTGTATCGTGCAGTGACTCAATCGTTGGTTTGTACAACAACAACAACAACAACAACAACAAAGAAGGAGAAGACGGTGTTGTGTGCTATTTATTGTCTTTGAAGAGACGAGATAAAGAAAAAAATGACGACACGTGTAACTCTTCCAATGTCTTTTCAAAATGGCGGAACGTGAAGCGGGAAAACGTAAAAAAAAAATTAAAAGGTGGAACAATAATGAAAATGTAAAAAAAAACAAAACAAAATTAAATTGAAAATAAAGTAAACAAAAATAAAATTCCGAAGGCACAAATTATCAGCTGACGTGTAGGCGGGGGGTGCATTTGAGTTGAAACAAGTGAAGATTATATTCGAAACTATGTCTTTCCTGCTCCATAGTTTGTATTTTGGTTTTAAGAGCGTAGACTAAACCGGGAAAGAAAGAAAGAAAGAAAGAAAGAGGGTGTCTATGAGAGAAAAGAAGCGAGAGAAAAAAACTGAAAGAAAAGGAGGTCAGAAATAGGTCGCAAACGAGGCTTGACTTTCCCGATTTGTTTTCTTGGGAAAGAATAATAGAAAGAAATCTCATTCTTTTGAGAAGAAAGGAAATAAAAAAAAAGTTTTAACGGGAAAAGAAGAAAATGAGAGAAGAAAAAATAGAAACGTTTTCAAAAACGGATCTGTGCAGTGTCCTTTGAGAACGGGGACATTAATGGCTCTCCACAACTTCCTATCCTTTATAGCTTTTAGTAATATCTTTTAATCTGTTTGCCCTCTACATGTTCTATCTATTTATACAAACTTTTTTGGTAACTCGCTGTTTCCCTAATGACGTCAGTATTCCCTGTGAGTGTTAATTTCGTCAATCCTTATTTTCGGCGCTATCTACAGAGGCATTTGCGACCAACCGTAAAAGACGATTGCTGGAAAATTCTCAGGAAAAATGATGACATGTTTACCCTTTTTTTTAAAGATATCAAATTAGTTTACAAACATTAAAATCACTATTTGATGATTTAAAAAAAATTTTAATAAAAAAAAATTCTTAATGATTTTTAATACTGTTGTAGCATAACTTCGGACGATAATGGGTATGTCCCATTTGCATAAATACAGTAGTAAATACTATATATTGATTGGCAGTTGGAGATTCATGGTCGCATCTTGGCCTTTTGGTTAAGATTCGATCACGACTACGCCTAGCTTGGACCGGCTCGCGTCTGGACCAGCTAGGACAGGCCAAGACCAGCTATGACCAGCTTGAACAAGCTATGACAAGCTAAGACCAGCTGGGACCAGCCGCCCGAGTGTTTCCACTCGGGTCCCCACGTTAAAAACCGACCTTGTGTCACAACCTGACTCAGTGGCGGGGGGGGGGTCAAGTAAATAAACGGCAGTTGGAGATTCGTCTCCAGTTGTGCTAGTCAAACTCTATGCCTGCGGACAGAGATGATCCCCAGACGAGGCTCTGTCGAAGAGTGAATATACTGTAGACCCCGTTTTATACGGGGTCTACAGTGAAGTTTTGGCCGAGACTATAGGCTCGGATACCCCACGTTAAATTCAGCCTTGTGACATATCTGACCGCGAGGGGCGGTTGGTAGTTAATCTGCAGTTGGAGATTCATTGTGGAATTTACTTGAGTCACTTCTAGCAGTTGACTACTTCTATGCGCCGCTGGCGAATCTTATATGTGTTGTTCTTGTCCTAAGTATTATCGTTCATTACCAACCTTCGTGTCTTTGTGTTATTCAGTAACATTCCCTAGGTTACAACAAATACGTAACCAGATCACTCTTCACTGCCTTTAACCCTAACCATAACCTTAACATCTTACCCTAATCCTAACCTCTAACCCTAAATCTAACCTTAACATATTTCATACTTCCAATAGTTGGTAAATATCATAGCATAGTAGAAAATGGATGGTAGATATTGTACTATAGTAAAAAATGGACGGTAGATATCATACTATAGTAGCCCCAATGGTCTCATTATATGTCTTCAAAATTTCAATTATCTTTTTCTGAATCTAAGTACGAGTTTTTTCTTTGTGTCCATTTTCCTTAAGAGTTTTTCATTTCTTTCTGGTCTTGTCCGTGGTATTTTTAGAATCCTTCTGTAGAACGCCATTTCTGTTGCACTAAGGCTCCCCTTCATCCTTGTGGAATCGACCCAGTCAACCAAAAGACCTCTCCAGAACGAAGAAGCGTATGCAACATCAGCATCGATTTGCAGAACCATATTTCCTTTCCTTCAAGTATCTTCTCCATCTTTGAAGATATTTTTCAACATTCACTAACATATAGGAGGGCTGATATTACGTAACAGTTCAGTCATCTTTTCTCGGTTTCTGTTGCTTCAAGTCTCTTCTTCATCTGTGAGGAGATTGTCCAGTATTCACTGTCATATAGGATGACTCATATTACATAACAGATCAGTCATCTTTTCTTTGTTTCTCTTGCTTCAAGTCTCTTCTTCATCTGTGAGGAGATTGTCCAGTATTCACTGTCATATAGGATGACTCATATTACATAACAGATCAGTCATCTTTTCTTTGTTTCTCTTGCTTCAAGTCTCTTCTTCATCTGTGAGGAGATTGTCCAGTATTCACTGTCATATAGGATGACTCATATTACATAACAGATCAGTCATCTTTTCTTTGTTTCTCTTGTTTCAAGTCTCTTCTTCATCTGTGAGGAGATTGTCCAGTATTCAATGTCATATAGGATGACTCATATTACATAACAGATCAGTCACCTTTTCTTGGTTTCTGTTGCTTCAAGTCTCTTATTCATCTGTGAGGAGATTGTCCAGCATCCACTGCCAAATAGGAGGGCTGATATTACATAACAATTCAGTATTCTTTTCTTTGTTTCTTTTGCTTCAAGTCTCTTCTTCATCTTTGAAGAGATCGGCCATCATTCACTTTCATATAGGAGGACCGATACTACGTAACAGTTCAGCACTCTTTTCTTTGCTTCTAGCGAAAGTTTCCTGTTTCTTAATATTTTGTTAAGCTTTTGGAAGTCACCCATCAATACCTCAATGTTTCTTCGGACTTTTACTCTTACTAAAAGGAACAAATTAGAAGGGTCATCTTATTCGTGTCTAACGTCACAGTCACACGAAGCATAACGAAATACTGTGATGACTACCGCGTAAGGATTAATAACTTCAGTTATCAAACCTGCCTGTTATACGTTCTGTCCATTTATCATCATCGGTAACAACCCGATGCAAAGAAGAATGTTGGTATCCCTAGTTAAAAGACTCTTGCAGATGATGGCAAAATATTTCAAAAGCTCTCGAAGAATCTAGATTCACTCATTGCAGGTTTTTTCTAATTAAACTCTGAAAATTGGCGGAAACAGACTTGTGGATGTGCGTTAGTCTAAATTAAAATCCTAAATAAACTTGATGTCAGGTTACTGGAAAATATTTTGTGAGATAGTCGATCTGACCGTCAGTAATGAATACGATGTCCTTTTTAAAAAAATAAATAACTTCTTGAAGCAACTGGAGGAAGGACGAAGAAAGCTGTAAATTTGGAGAAGTGTTTGAACAAATCTAGACGTTGACACTGTAGGAAAAAAAGTTGAATATTGAGGAGGGTGCAGGAAAAGAGACGAAACCTGTTCTTTGATGTCCAGGGAAGACTCAGTCAGTTATGTGCTATGCTTGATAGAAGCTTAGGCGATCACGTATCTTTCGATGTAGATCTTTTCCCGCAGTAGGTTGCCTTTTCTTTCTGCGGTAGACCAGTTGCTATCCAAGTCTATAGAACCCGGTCTATCCTACTATTTACCGATAGCTGGGTGGTGGGGGGATGGATTCATACCTTTCCCAAGGGTATTAGCACGTAAGTGAATGTAATGGATTTGACTGTAATTCGAACTTTGATTCCCCAATCCGAGTCGCCATCCATTACTCCACCGTGTCTCCTAAGTCAATTATGTGCCATGAGTGATACACGCTTAGGCGATCATTTATCTTTCGATACATGACTGACGAGGCAGATTTTTTCACGTAGTAGGTTGCCATTTCTTTCTGTGGTAGGATATAAACTATAATACTCACAATTTGAAAAATAAAAAAAGATGTTGAAAGAGGGAAGGAGAAATAAAAAGAAAGAAAGAAAGAAAGGAAGAAAGGAAATATTTGAATGAGTTAAAGGAAGAAATTGTAATAAAGAAAACATGGAACGAATGAAAGTACGAATGAAAGAATTTATGAATGGAATAGACAAAAATGCTAGAATAATTGGAAAAATAAAGAAAGATTAGAAAGAATAAAGAAGGAACGAATGAAAGAAAAAAAGAAAGAAGGAATGAAAGTTCATAAATATAAAATGAAGAAGAAAATGAATATTTAAAAATTTGAAGAATGAAATTGAAAACAGAGTAAAGAATAAGTGAAAAAATGAAAGAAAATACGAATGAAAGCAGGAAAGAAAGAAAATACTGAAAAAATGTTACGGATGAAAAAATGACAAAGAATAACTGAAAATAATGAAAGAGAGTACAAACGAATGAATGAAGGAAGGAAAAACAATAAAAGAGAAAAGGAAGAAAAAGCAAAGATTTGAAAAGGCGAACCAGACCGACAGAATGAATAAAAGAAAAAAAAAACTTTGAAATAAATAAGGACTTAAAAATAAAAATAAATAAAAATGTTTGAGATGGTACACAATAAAAGAATGTGTAGAAAAAAAACCCTGAATGGGTGGGTGAAAAAAGAGAAATGCAAAGAAAACGAAACGTAGTGATGCAGAAAAATAAAATGGAATAACGTGACGAAACGAAATCTAACGGTAAAATAAAGAGAACGAAGTGTGTCGGGGAAGTGAGGAGAACTGACGGTGTGTGTAAAGGGGTGGATATTTTTTTCTTAAAAGACAAACAAACTAACAAACCGAAAATAAAATAACAGAAAAAAAAAATAAAATAAAATAAATAAATAAATAAATAAATAAAAAAAGAATGAAATAAAATAAAAACATAAAATAAAATCGGCTACCTTCACTATTCAGCAAGGAAGTAAAAAACGAGAAAAGGAAGCCGCAGTTTTGAACCAGGCCCAACAAAAGACGCCCTTCTCTGATTCACTCCTCCTCCTCCGCCTCCACCGCCACCACAAAGCCCGCCTGTAATGACTGACACCCACCCACATAGCAGCCTCCGTATTTTAAACTCCCCTTCTCTTGACGGCCTGCTCCCCGTTATTCAACGATGTGGAAAAAAAATGAAAGTGAAAGTGAAAGTAGAA
>OZ010602.1:80482061-80509561 GCA_963932145.1 Acanthosepion lycidas | reverse complement strand
GACCACACTCTACACTCTTTCCACCCAAGCACTGCTTTGAACAACGGAAGTGAGTGAAAACTTTATAAATTAGTATGTGACAGAGTTCAGGGTCAATCTGTACCAAGTGGGTTCACTCTGCGTAGCTAAGCTCTGTTGCTTTAGCAACAGTACTGATATTTTTTGATCAGATATCATACTTATTATAAAACCCAGGTTGTGTATGTGTGTCTGTGTCTGTACGTTTATATATTGGATCGGATTTCCTACATTTTTCAACCGATTACAACAAAACTTCACAGGACTACGTAAAATTACCTTGCGGTGGTTCTGACAGTGCCTCAAATTGGAAAAAGACAATTGTTTTTGCACGAAATCAATTTGAAAACACGATTAAGAGGCATCGCAAGAATGAAAGGGGGACAACTCATATCGAGTTATACTTATTATAAAACTCAGGTTGTTTGTTTGTGTGTGTTCGTTTATATATGGGATCGGATTTCCTACATTTTTCAACTGATTTCAACAAAACTTGATTTTTATTTGGCAGGTAGTGTTTCTTATTGTCTTGCACACTTTTTTCTTTATTTTTACATTCAGAATGCTTTAAAAATTCCATTTACAAGACAATTGTTTATAATAAAATTCTATTCAATCTGTAGACTCATAACGATTGAAAACAATGTTTTTGTTTGAGTTTGGGTTTGACCAATTCGTAAAAAAAAACAATAAAAAAATTAATTAAAACATGCGTGTCCGTCAACCTTAAACAATGATCTTTGTAAATTTTATTTTTCAGTCTTTATGATGGTCGATACTTGATCAATCTCTTACTGTTACATCCCCGGGCAACGCCGGGCTCTACTGCTAGTCGTATATAAAGTTTGACTAACAAATAAATTCCTTAAAAAAGATGATGATGTTTTGACTCTTTTTTTTCTATGCAGCATAGATTGTTGTTCTCTATAGCGATCTAGGTTTTAAATTTCAACGTCATAATAGTGCAACAATTCTCTTTCGAATAAAGAAAGTTAAAATGTGACTAAAGATAATAAAACCATAATGTGTCGTTTCAGCTTTCTACAATCGATTTAACAGACCAATGCATTACATATGCAAAACAGATTTATTTTAATGGAAGGCAACTTTTGTCAATTCCTGATGAAAAGTTTTCTTTTTGTTCTTCATAAATAAACATATGCGCATTTTCTAATGATGTAAATTTGAGATCAAGCCTGCACTGAGGTAGTCAATTTAAAAAAAAAATACATTTGGATTGGTTTTCAACTTTTTAGGTGGCTATAGAAAACAATTTTCTATGTTCAATGAAATAGACAGAAAATATATCTATTTTATAAAAGTTGTAAATTTTGAAAAGGGTGTACCATTTGTGGTTCATGCCGTATACATAGACTTAGATTCGACGAGAACGTAAACAATGAAATTATCTATCTATCTATCTATCTATCTATCTATCTATCTATCTATCTATCTATCTATCTATCTATCTCAATCTGTTCATTATCTATCTATCTATCTATCTATCTATCTATCTATCTAATTGAAGCAGGCATTGTGGTACAATCCTTATATAAAATACACTCATACTATTTCATTCTTTTTTGCTCTCTCTCTCTCTCTCACACACACACACGAGCGCGCGCGCAAGCTCGTGCACCAGCGGCTGAACTTGGGATCACACGGACACACACATACATACACAACTATATATATATATATATATATATATAAAGACAACATTATATACCATGCACACTTTATGAGTACAAGTTGCATGTCTAATACGTAGAAACTTTGGAAGTTATCTACAAAGGTATGTCCTAGTTTTCAGTTCATCAGAGCCAAACGTTTTCTTTATTCGAATCAGCCCTGGAGAAGAAAGCAAGTAAGTCTAGCGTCAGTATCGGCCAACGGCTCCTATTCATGCCCGCTGCACGCTTTCTGCACTGACCACGGCTAGACATGAGGTCAGCAGTTGGAGTGTAGCATTGGCCAGACGTTGACCATCGGTCACCGAGCAAGAGCCGGCCGGATGTCGGTTGAAAAGGGAATTGAATGGCGGCTAAAAGAAACAATTGACTGTTACTTTGTGTTCGTAACCAGTGAACCGTTCTTCCCGCTCAAAGCAACGACTGTGAATGGAGTCTAATAATGGCGATAGAGATCGTTACAGTTGGAGACAGGAAGAACAGCTAACTCTCCGATAATTTTTCCGAACTCTGCTTTAGCTTGGCTTGACCGTTTCTTTTAAGCCGAAACAGCAATTTGTATGGGTTATTATTCATGTACATGAATAAAATACACACACGCCAACACGCACATTGTCACCCTACACCTCTCTATCTTTCTAACACACGCGGTATAAATTTAAAAGCGGGTGTATGTGTATTCTTCGATACTTTCAACCGGATATTGAATTTTTGGTGGGAATAATGGCCGAAGACAGTCGTAAGATCGGTGGCTCAGTAAGAATTAACACGAACTTGGGTCAGTTCGTGTTCATTACCAACACGAACGATATGGAAACTAATTCTTATTAAAAATGAAATATATATATACTTACCTGCTATTTTGAAATCGTTAAACCGACCATTGTCTAACGAGATATACCGATGAACCTGGCTCGTAACCAAAACATTGAGGCAAGACTACAGTGGCCTTAAAAGCAAAAGCATTCAGAAAAAAGCATGAAAACTATCTAAGTTTATTCATATCTATCTATCTATCTATCTATCTATCTATCCAATTTTCTATCCATTTATCGCATTTCTTATATATCTCAACCTGTTCGTTTCTCTTTCCCTCTCACTATCTATCTATCTATCTATCTATCTATCTATCATATATATATATATATATATATATATATATATATATATATATATATATATATCAGAATGTTCATATCTATCTGTCTGCCAATCTTTTGGCTATTTTATCTGTTATTATCAGATAGATAAGAACAGATTTTCTCTCTTTCTGTCTCACTCAGACACACTACATCTCTCTCCCGTATCTATCTATCTATCTATCTATCTATCTATCTATCTATCTATCTATATCAGTCTGTTCATTATCTATCTATCTATCTATCTATCTATCTATCTATCTATCTATCTATCTGCTTGAAGCAATCGTATGTCTAGCCACACAAGAGGTGTGATACATCGAAACAGTCTGTGGATGACAATATATATGCTCCCGGACAATCCGGTTGAGCTCTCTTGAGAAAAGGGTAATTTTAAAAACAGTAGCTCATACCGCCATTAGCGCATTGCTCTTCAACCGAATTGAGCTCTCCGGGCCGGTGACGTATTTTGCATACAAAATGTTAAAATTTCCCTTCATCTATGCCGTGCGACGATAGCCTTGGAGTAGAATCTCTTACACGGGTTTCGATCTCGGCTTGAAGCAATCAGATGTCTAGCCTCACCGAAGAGCTGTGATAGAGCGAAACACTCTGTCTGTGGACGACAATATATATATATATATATATATATATATATATATATATATATATATATATATATATATATATATAATTGCAGTAACGGAAATCTTGGTAATCCGTAAGGATAATCCCAAGGAGGATGAAATCTCTCAGGATCCTGAGAGTTCAATGTTAGTTCAGAGCGAATAATTTAATTAAAAAAACAAACAGACAAAAAAAAAAAAATAATAACAAACAAAAAAACAGACCACTTTAAGGCTCCATTTGTAATAATTTATTTCGTCAGAAAATTTAATTTTTCTCTGGATCTTCAGACTTCACTTTCAAAAGGTGAAACGAAAAATGCATTTAAAATTGACACTTTTGACGGGCACTATTAAGCTTGTATACGTTGAGATAGACGCTGGCGAAAGATGGTATGAAAGACATGGTCGAGTTTAGAGAGGGAAGGGAGAGTTTTAAAATTTGTTTTTATAATTCTTTTTATTATAATACTTAATATTGAGGAAGGAGTGGGTGAGGATCAGACATTGACCAAATACGTATATATATATATATATATATATATATATATATATATATATATATATATATATATATATGCGTAGGAATACACACACATATATGTATATGTGTGTAATCATATACTACACTAAATCTAGTATATCCAACTCAATTATTCGTAATGATTCTTCTCCCCCGGTTAGCGATTTGCAAAAAAACAACATAGTTTACAAATTCAAGTGCCCTTAGGGAGATTGTATCTCCAACGAATTAAATAATATTTATGATAGTCATACCAAAAACTCGCTTTGACGACGCTTGACACTACATTTGAATGATAACCCTAACATATTTAGGTATTTAAAACAACATGCCTGGCCTCATACACAATTCCGGAAAATCCTTGTTGAAAACACAACTATACTTAAACATGAAAATAGTGAACATAAACTAAAAATTCTTGAAGCTATATACAGAAAACAGTTGAAACCTAACCTGAACAAAATAAACTACGAAATCTTCACAAATATCCTTAGATGTCTATAATTGATAACAGAAGCCATTGGTTTATACCAACGGCTTTCTATACTTAATACTTCTCATTTTCACTCTCGCGTGGTCATGTGTGACGTCATGAGCTGCAGTGCACGAGTTTGTCGTTGCTTGGAAATCTTCCATGTAAACAGAAAGAGACTATCATCACATTCTTGTCCGTGTATTGCTTAATATATTGTAACGTAATTGTTATCTCTGATAATGGCTTATGTAAGCCGAAAGCTTAGATAGGATGAAAAAATATGTATCAATATTGTGATTTTCTTTCTTCGTTTAATGATAATGTTAGTAAGCTTATCAGACGATATGAAAAGAATTTACATAAAATAAATAGACAACACTTGTCTATATTATTAGTTTGGTGCAAAAATAATGTCGTTTTCTCACATAGTAACATATCTGAGAAAACGACATTATTTTTGCACCAACCTAATATTTAATGAAACATGTATCAATATATATATATATATATATATATATATATATATATATATATATATATATTCTATATATATATATATTATTTATATATTATATATGCGCTGTACTTATTAGAAAGCGATCAATATCAAAGATAGAACTAACATACTTAGTTGTACTGATGTGAGTTTGTAACCTTGGGTTTCACGCCCTTACGATCGTCAGGCAAACTCTTGTTTTTAGATTAAGGTAAATCGATTACTTTGCAGTTAATGAGAGACAGGGATAAGGGGATAAATACATTGTTTATAGCTATACTCTTGTTTTATCAGGCCCATTGTTACTAATACACACCAAGCGATTGTAGCACCGTGCGTCTCGAGCAATCTTTAATTCTGACCACCAGTCAGGCGACCCAATCCTGCTTCCGCGTCATTTCCAACTCTGAACGAAAGCACCCTGGCTCAGAACGGCAGCTCCTGTTGTCTGCAAATATTTTCTTTCTTTTTGTTCGTTTTACAATCGTCATGTTTTTATAACATCAGAGTCCGGATAGAAATATCCTCGGATGGCGGGACCTGACTTTCACCATCATTTATCAGTCACGGTCCAACTTACGCTCTCTCCCCGACCGTCAGTATTGACACTGATGTTTGCGTAAGACCAATCCCTGCATCAGCAGCCTTACTGTACGCAGAGTTAGGATGAGGGCGGGGACATTTGAAGCGAATGTCATAGAAGTTGAGATGGGGGGATACCTGTTGTTTTAAATTAGCAAATGCAGCTTCCGAGAGAAAAAAAAATTATAACAGATCAATTCTGTCCATAATGCTTGCTTGACCACAGTCATTTTTTTTACTTGATTTTCATTGGATTGTTATTGCAAAATTCATTTTTTTTTTATTCTTACTTTTTTAAAATCATTTCACTCCCAAAGAAGGCGATAATGCCACTAAGACGCAAGGGGGTTACTGAAAGTGGAAGGGAAGCGAAGCCTTTAGTGAGGAGAACGGACAATAAAAGAACCAGGTTTCAGAAAGACAATTGATGTTGCATTTACATTTTTGAAGATCGTAGGGGACAAGGAAGCAAGGAACCGGAAGTGAGGTAAAAAGGAAGCAAGAAACCGGAAGTGAGGTGAAAAGGAAACAAGAAACCGGAAATAGTATTAATCCTCTTCTCACTCTAGCTATAGGTAAATAGCAGGACACTCGGTTCTATAGCATTGGATGACAACTAGGTCTAGGAAAAGGACCTATCTGAATTCAAAACCTGCGGAGGGTTGTTTTGGGGACCTTGTGGCACGTAGTGCACTAGGTCTCTGTATTCGGCCCTTCAAAACGAGTGGTAATTTCTGCACAAAGTCACCACAATAATCAAATATGTACTGGTGTCTAGGCTGTCAATTCCTAGGAACTGAGCTGCTTGACCCTTAAACGACGGGAGAATTCACCATATATGTGAGATAACGATATATATATATGAAACAAAATGGCTAATTTGTAGTGATTTTATAACATATTTATGTTATCATTTTCGAATAAATAATTATATATATATACATACATACATACATACATACATATATATATATATATATATATATATATATATATATATATATATATATATATATATATATATATATTGGAGAAAATGCATGACAAAGTGAAGAAATTTTCTTGTGACGCGTTTCGCACTTATATTGTGACTGCATACGCACGAATGAAGGATGCTGGGAATTTTTTCATTTTTTTGAGCACTGTATCTGTAGTGTCTAGAAATATTTCTTTTTTATATTATATACATAATATATACACATGTGTACGTGTTTTGTAATTAGGACATATAAATCCGATAACGTTTTTAAACTTTTGACAATTGGAAAACGTTCATGAAATTAGATTTGTTTCGAAATATATCCCATAATGCATTTCGCCATTTAAAGTCCGAAAGCGAAAAAATGAAATACGTGTTTTTGTATTTGTTTGTATGGGTGACTTTAAAAAAAATTATTTACTTTCAGTTCCAGACGACAAATAACCCTTCAGAATGAGTAAAAAAGGAAAAGATTTTGTTTCTTTTTATCCATACATTATCCTTGTCGACATGTTAAATTAGGACATATCATCCCGACAAGGAGACACGGCGGAGTAATAGATAGCGGCTCGGATTGAAGAATCGGAGAGTCGAGTTTGAATTCCAGTCGAAGGAAAGGTATGAATCCTCTGCTCTCAGCTATGCGTAAATAGCAGGACAGACCGAGTTCTATAGCCTTGGATGGCAACTGGTCTACCGCAGAAAGAAATGGCAACCTACTTCGGGAAAAAAATTCTGCTTTCTCAGTCATGTATCGAAAGATACATGATCGACTAAGCGTGTATCATGAGTGGCACATAACTGACTGATATTCACTTATGTGATTGATACCCTCGGGAAAGGTATGAATCCTCTTCTCGCCCTAGCTATGGGTAAATAGCAGAACAGACTGGGTCCTATGGCCTTGGATGGCCACTGGTCTACTGCAGAAAGAAATGGCAATCTACTGCGGAAAAAAATCTGACTCATCAGTCATGTATCGAAAGATACATGATCGACTAAGCGTGTATCACACATAAGCACATAATCGACTAAATCCCGACAAGAACGTTTTCCAGTAGTCAGAAATTTAAAACGCATTTCTATAATAAAAAATTATACACTGTGCATTTGTATTTAACATATCATAGCCTAATTATCTCACTTGTATTTGCATTAATTCCTGACCACTGACAATACCATTCTTCCTGATTTTTCAATGAATTCTTATAACAAAATCCTTGGTGGTACGTTTATACAGGGTGTCCATAGAGTTTGTGTGCACTTTAAAAAATTTATAATTTTATTTGTATTTGCGATAGAAATAATTTGTAAAAAGGATTAGAAAGAAGTAAATCTATATATTTTTTAAGGTTTTATTGAAATTTTATGTTATAAGTTTCCACATGTCCTCCATCATTAGCAATACAAAGGGTAATACGATTTTGCAGTTCATTTGCCAACTGATTCACAGTAATGCCTGAAATTACATTAGTTATTTTAGCTATACTTAAAACTAGGTACATTAAACTTTATAACAAGTTATAAATATTTTAAAGTGCACACTAATATTATGGACACCCTGTATATATATATATATATATATATATATATATATATATATATATATATATATATATATATATATATACACAGGATGTCCATAAAGTTCGTGTGCACTTTAAAAAATTATAAGTTTATTTGTATTTGCGATAGAAATAATTTGTAAAAAGGATTAGAAAGAAGTAAATCTATATTTTTTAAGGTTTTATTGAAATTTTATTTAAGTTTCCACATGTGCTCCATCATTGGAAATACAAAGAGTAATACGATTTTGCAGTTCACGGAAAACATTTGCCAACTGATTTACAGTAATGCCTGAAATCACATTAGTTATTTTAGCTATACTTAAAACTAGGTACATTAAAGTTTATAGCATTTTTTACAGATTATTTCTATCGCAAATACAAATAAAGTTATAATTTTTTAAAAGTGCACACGAATTTTATGGACACCCTGTATCATACATCGAATAGGCTATTCTCTCTTTTCTTTCGTTCTCTCTTTAATCTTTTCTTTCCTAACTTTATTCTCTCCCTCAGCTTCTTCCCTGCTTTTATTCTCTCTTTCTTTCTCTTTCCTCATACACTTCTTCTTCCTCTTTCTCATTAATATCTCTCTCTCTTTATCTCCGCCCCCCTCTACTTCACACACGAGCTTGTATTTGCTTGGTGCAAAAATAATGACGTAATAATGTCGTTTTTTGACGTATTTTTAACGTCAAAAAACGACATTATTACGTCATTATTTTTGCACCAACCTAATATTTATCGATTCAAGGTCCCTCTATCCTGAGACTCGACTATTGCCTTTTTTTCTCTTTTCTCGTTTTATTCATGCCACTAATCACAGGCACTTCTATTCTCCCGGTTGGAAGTTACACACACACACAGATATATATATATATATATATATATATATATATATATATATATATATATATATATATATATATATATATATCTTAGGACGTTTTCGATCGGAAACCACTTGAAAATGAAGACAGTTCTTTGTACTACAGTCATCTTGAGTTTAGCGTTTCTTTTAATCCGATGTGTGCAGTGAACGAAAATAAAACCCAATCCGAATGAAGCAAATCAATAATAGTAGAAAAATTAGATTAGTAAAATCTTGAGGATGCTAAGCAGCCCTTGCTTGTCAAAACACACGAGAACCCTATTCCTAAGCAGTACTAAACAAGAAATTCGAAGGCTAATCGTTTCGGCAAACACCTGAAGAAGCCCAGAGAGCGCAGCGGCCTAAAGATGAAGATGAGTGATCCGTAGACATGGACAACAAAACGAGAACAATCTACGGTAGTCGGTTAAATAAGGAGACGATTTCGAAATACCTTGAAGTTTACTCGGATGGGTAAACATCTGAAGAAGCCCGGAGAGCGCAGCAGCCTAAACGTTGTGATAATGACAACAAAGATAAAGATATTAGCCCCAATATAAATACTATAAATAATAATACTGCCTCTTCCCAGAAATATAGAAAAAACTTACTAAGATTTACAAAGTACAGGAAGTTGTGGAGAGCCACGACATGGGACATGGCACGTAGCACATGGCACATAGAAGAATAACATTGGGCAAATGGATGGCGTGACGAGGTAAAAAAAAGCCAAATTTTATTACGAGCTACAAAGGACATGATGTTGTGGAGAGCTATGATCGACGACAACCTGAAAGGACACGACAATACAAGGACCAAGAGCCCCTCAAGGTAGAGGGTTATTGAATTAGGTTGTTGCATGAACGTAAATTTAAACGGCGAAGCTAGTCTACTAGAGCAGCTTGCTAATCCCCATCGCAGACGCCTGCTCAGGCACATTTGTGTTTATTCGACAGTCACAGAACCAACCTGTGGTTTATACTGAGCGGACCTTAGTTACAGTTTCTGGGAGAGTGCGCGTTATCTGGAGCGATCAACAGTCAGAACAAGGCTAGCACGCTTAAAGCCTCGGTCACGATAACTTGTGACTTCGTGCTCGCACAGCCACCGACAGCTCCCAAGGGATCCGTCTACCTAATGTCAACCCGTGGTATGGCTTTCAGGCAATTTCCAAAGTTTGCCGCACGCTGAGATTGCCTACTCCAGACTGATGACATAAAGACGTCAACTTTTTAACAAATCGACCATGGAGAAATTCGAACCGGGATCTCATGGTCAGAAAGCAAAAGTTCAAACCACTCGGCCATGTGCTCAATGTCCGACCGCAAGAGATGAGAAAACTAGCTTATGAGGATATGTAGAAAAAAAAGAATTAACTTTAAACTTAAGAATTAAGATTGTAATTGGGGAAGCGTCTTCTTGGAAGTCTGTTTCACAAAGTAGTGGTTTCTGGGAAATAGCTTTTTGAATGAAACTTCCTCCTTACGAATGGAATATGAAGGGCATGGAAATTATTTGTCCTATTGCACGTGACGTGTTTTAGCTGTAAAGGCCTGAAAAAAGCGATAGAGTAGCGAGAGGCTAGTGATGTGGGAAAAGGGTTGTTGAGTCTAGAATAATTCATCCCCCACAAGTCCGATGCTTTTGAAATCTATCAAAACTGTAAAGTGAGATGTTTGTAAATCCGGTCTATTCAATCGAAAGGGTTTTCCTAGGGCGGTCCGGGTTTAAGAATTATGGGAACTTTACTGCAGACAACCAAGATTAATTCTTCTTATCGCAAATATTGGAAGCGTGGCCGTTTGAATAAAAAGTGGGTGTCGTGTTATTTAGCTGAACCAAACTGTTGTGGACCTTGTTCAAACTGCATATCGCTCGAAGCACGTGTATCCCTTGCTATATTGTCTTTGTGGTTAAGGTCGATAGTTTCCAGTGGCCGACTTCCGGTTCCGGCCGACGCGTGAGCGACACCGGAAGAGATAATGTGTAAACTTTGTGGTGGGAATTGATCGCGCAAGAAACAGACAAAAGAAAGTAAATAAATGCAAAAAAAAAAACAAAAAAACAAAAAAAGGAAATTCCAAATATATATTAAAACAAAAAAGAAAGCAAAAACATTGATGGAACCACAATCAGAAATAATGAAGACAAAATGGCGTTCTGTGTTAAAAATAAAGACTCAACATGGCGTCTCTAAAATGGGTGGGACAGTCTGAAAGAAAGGGCGGGAAAGTCATAAGCGATGGTGGCTCAATACAAAAGCAGGGATACGAATCGATTGAGTCCAGCGGAATATTTATGTGAAATAATCAAATACAATATGAGTTCGAAAACTATTTTATTACTGATGTGCAAGTTCCCAATCATCAATTATTTCAAAACAAGAACGACATCATTAGAAAACAGTTCTTTTTAAGGAATATGCTGGATACATCTATCTATCTATCTATGATACTCTCACCATTATCTATCTATCTATCTATCTATCTATCTATCTATCTATCTATCTATCTATCTATCTATCTCAGTCTCTTCATATCTATCTATCTATCTATCTATCTATCTATCTATCTATCTATCTATCTATCTATCTATCTATCTCAGTCTCTTCATATCTATCTATCTAACTATCTATCTATTTATCTATCTGTCTATCTAACTCACTCTTCATATCTATCTATCTATCTATCTATCTATCTATCTATCTATCTATCTCAGTCTCTTCATATCTATCTATCTATCTATCTATCTATCTATCTCAGACTCTTCATATCTATCTCTCTATCTATCTATCTCAGACTCTTCATATCTATCTATCCATCTATCTATCTATCTATCTATCTATCTCAGTCTCTCCATATCTATCTATCTATCTATCTATTTCATGGAAGATTGTAGTTTAAAAGCAGTAAAATCTGTGGCTCAATCGGTTAAGGCACGTCAGTTTATATGACGGTTCCATATAGGATACAGGTTCGATTCCTGTCGGAGGACGCATATTTTCTATGAAAGTTTCTCGGACATTCAGGCCGGTAAATGTTGTTTAATACTGTTTATTATAAAACAGAGCATTTACTTAAATATTTGTATCTATAAAAAGAACGTTAAACATAAAAATGTCTTAAAATACTTGTCGGACTTTGTCCATTTCCTAATATATAATGAATGTATTAGATACGACTGGAATTCGACACTCCGATTTCTCAATCCGAGCCGCTATCCATTACTCCACCCTGAGTTTCGACAATTATACATATTCTATAAAAGATTAGAAACGACATAATGGATAGCTAATCTCAAAAATACGCTAACAGTCATAGAGGTTATCGCTCAATTGAATTAAAACCAAGTATTAATTTAAACAAAGAAAAACGGTTTAATTTTTACAAGAGAAGTTTTAGTATCAACAGGTTTAAAAAAAAAACATAGTTTTATATAAAAACTTTATTTTGATTCAGCCAGCCAGTGATGTGCCTTGCATGATACACGCTTAGGCGATCATGTACCTTTTGATACATGACTAACGAGGCAGATTTTTCCCCACCGTGGGTTATATTTCTTTCTGCGGTAGACCAAGTTGCCCTCCAAGGCTACAGAACTATAGCTGGGAGGAGAAGAAGCAGATTCGTAACTTTCCCGAGGATTCTGTCTATATTTCTGAGATGAGGTATTATGCACAGCACCCACATCAGTAGGACCATTGTCCTCATCTTTATCGCTATATTTGTCACAACGTTTCGGCCGTTGTACACTCCGGCCTTCTTCAGGTGGTTGGAATTTCAAACTGAACCCATTAATCATTAGGTTTATAATACCCAGAAATTCATACCCAGATGTTCTCAAGGACACATGGCACAGTGGGTAAAGGCGTTGGTTAGATCCAGTGACAAACCCAAAGAGTGTGAGTTCAATACCTGGTTAAGGCAGTGGAGAACTTTCAGAGGGAAATTAACAGGAGATAACTGATAACTGGCATCCATCAAACATGGCGCGTGAGCGAAATAAAGGGTTCAGTTCGAAATTCCAGCCACCTGAAGAAGGCCGGAGCATACAACGGCCGAAACGTGACAAATATGGCGACAAAGATGAGGACAGTGGTCCGACTAATGTGAGTGCTTTCCCGAGCATATTATATTAGCATATAAATGAATGCAATGGATTCGACGGGAATTTTGAACGAACCATTACACCACCGTGCAGAGAGACATTAATATAGCAAAATTCCGGCGATTATATCACGCTCCCACGACAGTGATATAACAAACTGTATATGATATACATCATGCTCCTGCGTCAGTGATATGGCACAATAAACTGGACATTATATATATTTTATCATGAACTGGACATCATATATATTTTATCATGCTCCTGCGTCAGTGATATGGCATAATAAACTGGGCAAATGGATTGTATTTTCACATTTATAGAGCTTAGTCAAGATCGACATCCAGTAATGTTTATTTAGGCGTATATGAAACGTATTCCATTCTCCTGCTCTCTCCATTCCCCTACTGAGGATGATTCAATTGAATCATCCTTGTACAGGATTGAGTCACCCTCATTTTTCTCGTATTCTACAAGTAAGAAAAAATTTCCACTAGATATCTATACCCTCCCCAAACCGCTTCTTTGTTGAACAGATTCCCACGAGGATACTTCTCAAATCATTGCAATCTTAATCTCTTCAAGTCTCGTGCCAATCGTCATCTACTTTCATCTACCTCATTCATTAATCTTCTGCCTTGAGTGGCACTTGGGTCTTGCATTAAGTGAACAACGGTAAAACAACAACAATTATAACCCCTACGCTACCGATTTTCAATATCTGCACGATCTTGTGGTTGATGACTTTTTTAAACCCTAGATTACCTTCCCCACCTTTGCTTGCATTTCATTAGCCTATCGCAGATTTCGGGAGAATAGTATTGCTCGGATCCGCCAGTTCAGACCTTCACACCTAGGACGCATCATGAGTCGACATCCCCTTTCTTTTTAAATGATAATGAGGAAGAACTACGTAAACAGTTCTTTCTCTAGAACTGTTACATTATGGAACGAACATTCGAGAAGACGTTTCTCTGATCACTACAATATCAAACTCTTCAAGTCGAGAGTCAACCATTATTTATCCTACATATAGATAGATTTCACTTTTACTTTCACTTTCACTTTTGATTTGCCATGAATACGTTCATACATCCTGCCCAGAAACTATATTACTTATAACATACACTCATTGCTCCCTCCCCATACGCTCTTACAACAACCTCGTTTAATAAGTGTTGAGTGGCTCTTAGGCCTTGGGTGAATAAAAATAAAACAAAAATACCTTAGGTGTTTTTTTAAAATTTCGTATTCCAGAAAGACAACTTCTTCAGGAGTGAATGGATGATGGTGAGGAATTAGGTGTGGGTATAGGAGGGAGGGGAAGTTGCTACAGCCCGGGGGTCAAACGCAAGATATGTGTCGGGGTCGGAGTTAGTGGCTGCATTGAAATGAAAGAGACATGAACTAAGAATTTCACCATAAGCGTGCTCGTTACTCGTACAAGTATGAACGTACGCGGGAAAGAGCAGGGGGTGGGCGTGTTTATCTATGCAAATGAAGGGTGTAGAGGTAAGACTTTTCGAGGTTTGATTGATTTCTCCAGGTTCATGCGATAAACGCGAGCGAATATTTCCATTTCATGAGACATGCATATATTATTTAATGTGTGAGTGGTTTATATGTAAATAATTAATATAAATAAAAATGTAATTTACATATCTATGTATTTCATTGTGGTCATATCTATCTATCTATCTATCTATCTATCTATCTATCTATCTATCTATCTATCTGTTTTTCTGCTTCTCTTTTCAGTCTATCTATCTATCTATCTATCTATCTATCTATCTATCTATCTATCTATCTTCCTGCCTGCCTGCTTATATATATATATATATATATATATATATATATATATATATATATATATGAATGAATTTAAAACCAGATGGAGGCAGTATATATATATATATATATATATATATATATATATATATATATATATATATATATATATACAGAAAAGCACATCATTTTAAAATACAATTTATTAATCCCCCTTTAATTTTTGTAGTTCAGTCTAGTCATAGATTTTCAACCCTTTGAAAAAGAGATTCCTGGAGAATTGTGTTTGGATATATGTACACTCGGCATACACATATTTAAGCGTGTTTGGCATCGCATTCGTATATATATATATATATATATATATATTTCGACAGCATGTTTTCATTGAGACATGTTTCATTAAATAATTTAGACATGTTCTGTCTACTTGTTTTCGATAGGATCCTTTTATATTTACGGATATTTATATATATATATATATATATATATATATATATATATATATATATATATATATATATATATATATATATATATAGTAATTCATCGAACCTAGAATACTCTTCAACAGAATGCAGAAAGCACTGGACGGCCGTTTCGTCTTATTTGCGACTCATCAGCAGTGGCGCATCCACTTCCGGTAAGTTGGTATGACGTTTGCGCTGTATCGAAATGGTCCAGGTTCGAGTCTTGGATGCGCACTGCTGATGAGTCCCAAATAGAACGAAACAGCCATCCAGTGCTTTCTGCATTCTGTTGAAGAGTATTCTGGGTTCGATGAATTATTATATATGGTTACTCTAAATCCCTACCAAATTTCTTCACTATATATATATATATATATATATATATATATATATATATATATATATATATATATATATATATATATATATATAGATATATATATTTTAGATAAAAACAGACCACTGTAAGGTTCCATGTAATAAATTATTTCACCACAGCCCTTTTAAAAGGACTGCGGATCATCAGACTTTACTTCCAAACAAAAAATGAAAAGAAAATTTACACATTTTTGACGGGCCGTATTAAACATATGTAAATTAACGAAGTGAGGAAGTGAGGTGGGGAGAGAGAGCAAAGACATGAGTGAGTTAGCAGATATTGACACATTTAAACGGTTAACTTAAAGGAAGTTATATATTGAAAATCGAAGGGGTAGAGAAGAAAAAACTCATAGAAAGAAAAAGAGAGAAGGAAGTTAAGAGAGAAGAGAAGATGTCACTAATTTTCTTTGTAAAAAAGCTATAAACAGACGCTGTTGTTTTGCTTTACTTTGAAAGTGTTATTTTGGGGGTTCATAAAGATTATAATGTTTGATATAAATTTGAATGTCTCTAGACTGTCTACAAATAATTTAATTTGATGTTTGTTAGTGATTTAAATTTTTAAAATTTTGGGGATTTTCTATGAAATAGTCGATTAGAAAAATATTCATAGAAAATACAAAATTTTATTTTAAAATATAAGTTTACTTCTAGTAATCTTTTTTTTAAACTCTTAAAATATTTTATTGATTATTAAGTTGACATCTCTATCCGTTTGAATTTTGTTCCTGAATTTAACTCGTGACTGTTTCTAGATAGGTAATCTCTTTTACTTAAATTTTAGTTAAGTTAGTATGGGGTAATATTTGAAGGTAATATTAAGGATCTTGCTCTGTCATATACTGTATACACACCCATGCAAATATCACATATACACACGTTCCTTTACATATTCAATCACTCATACAGGTACCCATGTGCCGAAATACACAGGTAACTTCATGTATTAACATCTACCTAAATAGTAAAAATTATTCCAATTTAAATATTTTATATATTTTATCATCAATAATGATAATTTAAATTATTTGGTCTGGATTTACATTGAGCTCTCTGGATTATATCCTCCTTAGGTTTACCAACACCGATTACCTAGTTTTTCATAAACTATATATATATATATATATATATATATATATATATATATATATATATATATATATATATATAATGGGTAGAACTTTTTTAATTTATGTATTTGTGATTAAAAACCAATTAATATTTTTTCTAATTTATTTTATTCACTGTTTCACAGTTTCTGATCATTTTTCTGAATTCTGGCTCAGGCTTGTAAATATATCTTATCTTTCCATTTCAAGGCACTTAAATTGTTCCAATAGATAGATAGATAGATAGATAGATAGATAGATAGATAGATAGATAGATAGATAGATGAATGTATGTGTATGTGTGTTCAGATATAATGATAGAAAGTATGAAAAAGGATGAAAAGAAAAAAAACACTTTAGCAAAGAAATATCTGATTGAGAACATGTCAAATAGGAATACATTAAAGTGAAAGTGAAAGTGAAAGTAAAACTATCCGTGTATACATTTCAGTTTGAAATTTCAATAGGAATAGACAAGTCTATGTTTTTCTTAAATGTGTCAGAAACAGATGGAACGGACGCAAGGACATCCATATCTCAGTTTAAGTTGAATAGTGTTTAGGCTTTTTTTTATTCCGATTGTAGATTTTCATTAATGTGAATACAAAAGTTACAAAACAGTTCTAGTTAGTTATATTGCCGTCTCCTATTTTTCTGGACGTTATGATTGTGTTTGCCTGTGTGCGTATGGCAACCACTAAATATGCTTTGCTTTCAGATAGACTTCTTTTAATAACCATGTTTGTACGTGTGAAAAGTACACGGGTTTATTTTTACATGTTGGACTCTGTGTATTTATCTTTAAAAGCACAAAAATTTTGTTTAACGAAAGGGGCAGGAGAAGATTGTTGCGGGTGCTCGGTAAATTAGGCTGACGAAGAAAGAATGAAATAGAAGAAAATGCTTTAGTAAGAGAGAATAAATGATATGAAGGAAGAAAGGAAATGTGGATAAAAATTAAAGAATAAAGGTTAGAAAGAAAAGGAAAATGAATGACAGAATGATCAAGTGGAAAAGAAAAAAAAAGGGAAAAAGGGAGGTGAACGAAGAAAGAGAAGAAGGAAATTGAATGAAAAAAGAAAAAAGAAAAAGTAATATCGGTTCATGAAGAACAAAAATAGAAAAATAAGAGAAATCAGAAAGGAAGAAAGAAAGAAGGAAAGAAAGAAAGAAGGAAAGAAAGAAAGAACGAAAGAAGGAAAGAAAGAAAGAAAGAAAATTCATTACAAAAAAAAAGAGAAGCTAAGAAAGAAAAAAACGAAAAGGAAGGTTAGGAAAATAAAAGAAGAAAAAGTGGAAAAAAAGAGAAAGAAAGAACAAGAGAAAGAAAGAATACGTAATTAAAAATGAGAAAAAGAAGAGAAAGAGCAGCTAAGAAACAAAATAAACGAAAAGGAAGGTTATGAAAATAAATGAATAAACGAAGGAAAGGACGGATAAAGTGAAAGTGAAAGTAGAACAAGAAAAAGAATGAATATAAGAGAAAGAAAAAGAAAAGGAAAAAGAATGTTATTAAAAATAAAATTAAAAGAGAAAGAGAAAGAAGAGAGAGAGGAGCGAAGAAATAACAAACAAAAGAAGGATGGGGTTAAAAAAAGAAGAAAAATAAAACGTAATGACAACAAAAGAAAAAGAGAAATTAAGAAGGAGAGAAAGGTGAGCAAGAGAAAGTCACGAAAGGAAAGACACAAAAAGAATGTGTGAGTAAGAGAAATAAATAAAAAAGAATGACAGAAAGGCAACGAAAAACTTAAGCAAAATGAAGGAAAAGGATAGAATGAAGGGATGAAGAAGTGCGCGTGGAAGAATAGAAAGAGAAAGAGAAATAAATCTAGAAAGAAAGGAGATCCAGAAAAATGAAGAAAGAAAAAGAGGAAAGAAAAGAACGAGAAAAAGAAAATTACAGGAAAGAATGAAAATTACAGGAAAGAATGAAAAAAAAAATGAAAGGAACAGAACATAAAAAAATAACGATGAAGAAATTACTGAAACGTGAAATGAATAATATAGAAAAGAAAACTGAATGAAAACAGAAGCATCATAAAAAGATTGAAGGAATATAAGAAAGAGAGAAAAGAGATGGGGAAAAAAGAAAAAATTAAGCGAAATTTCTACGACGATAAAAAAAACCCAGTCAGATGGCGCAAAAAAAGAATAAAAAACAACATAAAAACAAGCCTAAGTGTACGGAGTCACGTGTGTACACACTTCACTGTGTACACACGTGGCTGTGTCAACATTGGAGTGTGTACACATTTGTCAGGCCCAGGGAGGGGAAAATGTGAACAGCACTTTATTTGGAGACGCTATGAATATTCTAGGAGAAGCTTCAAGGCTCTAACCAAAAGGTAAGAGCCGAAAAAGTCAAGCGAAGAGGAATTGGAGGAACCAAAAGAAATGATGGGAAATTGTTAGAGGAAAAACGAAAAAGAAAATGACCCAAAACACTAAAATAGTAGGAAGAAGTAATATACATTTGATGAGAGAGAATGAACCAGATGAGTAAACTTTATCCTCTACATTGAAGATAGCGAAAGTATTACTGTTCTTGGTTCGTTTATTGAAAATTACTCACTTATCCTTACTGCAAATTGCAAGAGAAACGTCTCTCTAGTTTCACTTTTACTTTCACTTTTCATTTGCCATAAATGCGTTCATAGATCCTGTGAAGCAACTATATTATTATACTTTAATCTTTTCTAACAGTCTTATTCTGAACAACTTGTTCACACGTAAGCACGCACACATATATACCCATTTTACGTATACCTTTTTGTCTCACTATACATATATATATATATATATATATATATATATATATATATATATATATACAGATAGATAGATAGATAATTGATAATATTAGGAGTCAATATTATATATATATATATATATATATATATATATATATATATATATATATATATAATTATATATATATATTTATTCCAAGAGGATAGAATCCAGGTAGAACTCAATGTCCAGAATATAATATAAAAGGCTCAAATACTAATATTCTATGATTATAATTTATTACATTGGAAATTGTATGTCTGATGAATTGGACCGTGATTACGATTCCAATGTAATAAATTAATAACCATGGGATATTAGTGTTTTAGCCTTTTATATTATATTATATTATATTATATATATATATATATATATATATATATATATATATATATATATGTGTGTGTGTGTATTCTTCAGAAACTTTTCTTTTTTGTTCCAGTTTTCTGAGCTTTTCTGCTTTTGTTAATTTCGGTGTTGATCATTTCTCCCCCTTGTTACCTCTGATATTTCTTAAACACTTATACATAATTTCCTACTCCAAGATGAGAAATCCTCGTAGATAACACTGTCATTGTAATGAGATTTAATTGAAAAGGACGTCTGAATATAACTGAAGTATTTCATATAAAACGGTTTAGGCTAAGATTCAACCAAGCTCTATTTGAAAACTACAACTTCCACATAATACAAATATACTAACAACGACTCCCTTGAAAATGACAACTGGATTGACCGAAAGCGCTTTGGACAATAGAAAATAAAAGAAATACGGTAGGAAGATTAGAAAAATAACAAAAACTCATATATTTATGTTTTCATGCTTTAAAGAGTCGCCGTCTGGTGTTGATTCTAGTATCCTACTTTCATATATACATACACTCTGCCTCTGATGTTGAGCACTTTTACTCACAATTATAACATACCTGAATTTAAGCTATCTCCTTCGAACGGCTCTTGATTGGGCCTTCATCAAAATAGTTCGGATGGTGTAGATGTGACAGGCAACAATACATTACAGAAGAACACAAAATTGATCGCTGCATTTAAGTATTGCATTAATATGTAAGCTTAACTTTCAAAAGTTCAACGATAATTCTTCTGCCGCCACTTAGTTTAAAGACGATTTAAATGATGAAACAAATCCATCGAAATGTCCATTCACTTTAATGATTACGTATAGAGAGAGACGTATCAAATAACTAGCTTAAAAGCTAGCTCCTGCAGAGGGTTCATCATTGGGCCTTCGTCACCATAGGTAGGTAGGTAGGAAGGAGTAGATGCAATAGGCAACAATAAACTATAGAAAAACTCAAAATTGATCGCTGCATTTAAATATTGCATTAATATTTAAACTTACCTTTTAAAAGTTCAACGATAATTCTTCTGCTGACACTTAATTTAAAGACAATTTGATGTACGCAGATCCTTATTTTCTGTACAAACAATTATTTTTATTTCATGGGTGACTTTCGCTGGATTTTGCAATTAATTTCACTTATTCCCAAATTTATTTCCAAGTTATAAAAATCGTTATCTTACAGAAAACTTCGGCGCAAAACTATCACGTAAAAAAAAAAACAAAAAAACAAACAAACAAAAAAAAAAAAAAAACCCAAAAAACAACGTCGATAATAATGGCAGTAATGAAAACTTGGTAATCCAAAATTTCAGGATTGCGGAGTCCAGATACGGCCCGGAAAGTGTTTAATTTGCTTACAGAGTCGGTCTGATTCCAAAATGGTATGATAGGTTGAGCAATGGCCTCTAAGAGTAGAGTTGAAAAAGTGTGAAACACTGACACACTGACATTCGCATTTATTATATATTATTATATTATATAGATGAATTAAAGAAAACTTAACGAATTTGCGTGAATGGCTGTTTAGGACGAGAACAAAGAGGCTCAGTAAAACTTTGCTTAGAAGTACAAGAGAGGGGAAGCTGTGGACAGCCATAATAGCACACGTACTTTAATGATGCTGCAAAAAAGAATACACACACCACATAAACACACTAGAAATTATAACGTCCGATTACCGATCAAAATATACAATAGTATGTATATCTCCTTCTTAATATATATATATATTAAGACATTTTATGTTTATACATTCTTTTTATAGATACAAATATTTAAGTAAATGTTCTGTTTTATAATAAACAGTATTAAACGACATTTCCCGGCCTGAACGTCCTAGAAATTTTCATAGAAAATATTCGTCCTCCGACAGGAATCGAACCTGTATCCTACACGGAACCGCCATATAGCCTGACGTGACTTTTAACCGATAAGCGAGGTCGAATTTCCTGCTTTTAAACTTCTATCATGCATGAATCGCTCACGTACATTCATATCTGCTCATGGCGTATCAAATGTAAAACATAAAACATCTTAAAAAATAATTGTCGGATTTTGTCCATTTCATAATATATATATATATATATATATATATATATATATATATATATATATATATAATATAATATAATAATAATAATAAACAAGAAGAATACCTTATAGATTCATTTTGGTAATAATTTATTTCGTGAATATCGATATATTCGTCTCTTCAGATCGAAACCTCTTAGTAAATTTACTACAAGATTTCGGTCTGAAGAGACGAATATATATATATATATATATATATATATATATATATATATATATATATATATATATATATATATTCACGGTATAAATTATAACCGAAATGAATCTAAGGTTTTCTTCTTTATTATTATTAACATAATGCTCTATAGTTTACACTGAGCTCTCCCTGGATTAATATCCCCCTTGGAATTATCCCCACAAATAACAAATTGCTAATATATATATTGAAGCAATCGGCTGTCTAGCCGCAGTGATGAGCTGTGATACAGCGATACAGGCCTGTATGTAGATGACATTATATATATATATATACATATATATATATATATATATATATATATATATATCTGTGTGGTGTATGTGTGTGTTTCTGTATACAAACATGCACACAGACGCTGTCACAGACACACCCACTCATATATACATATAAACGTAATTTCTCTCTGTTTTCCAGTTTCAGTTACATCATTTTTCTCTTTTCTAAACAGATTCTGTTTCACATCGAATGTATCGTCGTTGAGCAAATATTTATTTATGGGGCATATCCTATTTTCTCATCATTGACATTGTCAATTGACAGATTCTACAACTGTATTTACTGCGTCCGCCATATTGATGATGGCCTCTTCCTCACCGAAAATGATGACGACAGTGTTTCCATCTGTTGGAGGGGAAAGATTCCCAAAAGGCAGTGCCAGACACACACAAGGGTACACACACACACACACACACACACACACACACACACAGATATATATATATATATATATATTTATATACAGAATGATATATAGTTTCACATTTAAGAGAGAAAGATGTACAGAGGAGGGAACAGAAAAAGAAAAGGTACAGAAAAAGTGTTCGAAAGGAGAATAAGTGAATCTGTCGAGAAAACAAATGAAAAATATTATGAAAGACAGACAAATGAAAGAAATCAAAATGAAAATTGTCTTGGAATAATGAACGGAAAACAGTGATAAAGAAAGAACGAACAAAAGAAAGAATGAAAGAAAGAAAGAAGAGAGAGAGAGAGAGAGAGAAATAAAGAACGAAAGAATAATAGAATGACAAACAGAAAGAAAAGAAGAATGAAAGAATGAAAAAATTAATAACAGAAAGAAAGAATGAAAGATAAACAGAAAAAGAACAATCGAATGAAAGAATGAAACCTAGAATGAAAGAATAAGGGAATAAAAGAAATAATAAAAGAATAAATAAAAAAGAAAGAATGAAAGAAAGAAAGAAGGATGTAATAAAGAAAGAAACAACAACAGAAAAAGATAAAGAACGAAAGAATGAAAAAAAAAATGAAAGACAATAAAGAGATTCAGATTTAAAGGCATGGTGTTGTAAATGTGATATGTTTGATACATCATTCAAATGAAAACTCAATCGTCAAGACAACATAGTAGTAGTATGATGAATACAATAATTTTGCCTTAGAAAAAACTCTGATGATTATATTGCGCTAATGTCGAAACTACTTGGAATAAATGAATATCTATCACCATGGTAATTTTCTCTTTTCCTTATATAAGGATACTAGGGAGGTTGTCAATGAATATGAGAGAATCTTATTGAAAATATACAAAATTTTTCTAATTATTCAATGACACATGTCTTCATCTATCTATCTATCTATCTATCTATCTATCTATCTATCTATCTATCTATCTATCTCTCTCTCTCTCTCTCTATATATATATATATATATATAGTTATTAATTTTCCATTTTTACCTTTTTTGGCAGGCCGACTGGAAAATTTGCGTAAGTGTTCTGTCACATCTGGGTCTGCTATCTCAGAACACTTTTTATTAAAATTCACGAATATGCATCATTCATCTGTGAGAATATGTTCTCTGAGCGGATCACATTCAAACTATCACTTGGAAGTCTTCAAGAAATTTACATCAAATCATGACAAGCATAAAAAAGGATTGGTTGTTAGGACTTTGTATATACTTGTGTCAATATAATATTGATACGCGTGTACGTTTTTTCCTCATGTTTCTTTTTTTAGTCGGTATGCATAATATATTAATTTCTTCGATCGAGTTCTGATGAATTAGGAGAGATAACCGGGTTAGATGATTTTAAATTATTTTTTCTCTTCCCACCACCTTTTTTTTTCTTTGTGTATTGCAAACAACTTGGAGTTTTCTACTTGTCTCTTTTAATTAATTCTGTTTATATTGCCTTAATTAAACTTCAAAAAATTACAACAAGCTTTAAAAAATATAAAAACAATGAAAATGTTGTTTGACGAACGATGCTTTCCGGCACAAATCGAGTTTCTCTTAACCCATTCCGGCACTTTTCGACTCTTTCCGACATTTCTCGGCACTTACCGACAATCCCCTTTTCGCTGGCGATTTATTTCACACCAGCACTAGCTGGTAGCGAGCTGGCCGCTACCCACCGCTCATGTCGTTGTTTTGCACAATTTGTCAAATGCCTGCTTTCGCCTGTTAGAATATTCATATTGGTAATGTCACGCTGAGAGCTGGGGATCAGCCCCCCGGGGTGAAGGGTGTGGAGCGTGTGCTATCGAGCTTAATTGGTGGTAATTCACTTAAGCCTTTGGCCACGCAAACTGCATTGAGAGGCTCGTAAATAATAGGGAGAAGGAGCGGAGAGAGAAGAGTTTCGGCTTGCCGCAGCACTTAAGGGCCTGATGGCCAAGAGTTAAGAAGCAGGGCGGTTAAAGAGATAGGGACACTAGAATGTGAAAATGGGTGGGGTTGGATTTAGGGTTAGGAGAGATGAAGTGGAAGAATCGAGAAGGAAGTGAGAAAAAGGAAAAATTGAAAGGAAGAATCAAGGGAAAGAAGAAGAAGAAGAAGAAGAAGAAGAAGAAGAAGAAGAAGAAGAAGAAGAAGAAGAAGAAGAAAGAAATGAACGAAGAAGAAAGAGAGAAAAAAAAGGAAAGACGAGAAGGGACTAAAGAAGAAAAAGATAAGACAAAGGAAGCAGAAGAAAAAGAAGAAGAGAGGAGGAAAAATGTAAAGGTAAAGAAAAAAGAAAAATAAAGAAAGGGAACAAAAAGAAAGGACACGTAAAGAGTAGAAAAAGAAAATGAAGAAAAGAAAGAAAAAACGAAAGAAAAAACGAAAAAGAGAAAGAAGAATAAGGAAAAAGAAAAGTAAGAATTTAAAGAAAAGAAAATTAAGAAAAAATGAAGAAAAGAAAAAGAAGGAAAAGAAGAAGAAAAATAGACAATAAAACGAAAGACAGTAAAAGAGTATTAAAGAAGAAGAGAGACAAAACGAAAAGACAGAAGGTGAAGGAGAAAGGAAAAAGAGCAAGAAAAAGAAGAACGAATGAGTGAATGAGGAAGGAAAAAAATGAATAGAAAAAAACGAACAATGAAGTGAAAAGAGAGAAAAATAAAAAAAGAAGACAAATTATAGAAGAATGAAAAACAAAATGAAAGAAACGAATACGAAAAAAAGGAGAATGAAAAATAAGACATGGAAGGAGAAAGAAGAAGAACGATGAAAAAGAACAAGACAAGAACGAAGAATAACAAATGATGAAGAAAGAAAGAAAAAAAAAGAAATATGAAAAGAACAGCAGGAGAAGAAAAAGAAAGAATATGAATAAAAATTAGAAGAAAAAGAGAAAGAACTAAAAAAGACAGAACAATAAATTAATAGGTGGGCGAATGAAGAAGTTCAAAAAATATGACTGAAAATAAAAAAAAAAGGAAAGAAAGACAAAGAGACGAAGAGAATAAGAACGTGCACATAAAATGAAAGAAAAAAGAATATGGTGTTGAAGAGAAAGAGGGAAATAGAAGAGGAAGAAGTTAAAGAAGGAAAGAATGGAAAAAAAAGGTAGTGTGATGGAAAAGGGGAAAGGAAATTAAATAAACAGAAAAAGAGAAGGACGGTGAAGAAGAAGTAAAAGCTGAAATAAAGTAGTAGTAGTAGTAAGAAAGGAAGAAAAAGAAGATGAAGAAGAAGAGGAATAAATACAAGAAGAATAGGCTAGGAAGAAGAAGAAGAAGAAAAAGAAGAAGAAGAAGAAGAAGAAGAAGAAAAAGAATAAATGAAAAAGAAGAGGAAGAAATAAAAGAAGAATAGTTTTAGAAGAAGAAAAAGAAGAAAAAAAAGAAGAAATGAAAAAGAAAAAGAAGAGGAAGAAATAAAAGAAGAAAAAGGTTAAGAAGAAGAAGGAGAAGAAATGAAAAAGAAAAAGAAGAGGAAGAAATAAAAAAAATAGTTTTAGAAGAAGAAAAAGAAGAAGAAAAAGAAGAAGAAAAAGAAGAAATGAAAAAGAAAAAGAAGAGGAAGAAATAAAAGAAGAAAAGATTAAGAAGAAGAAATGAAAAAGAAAAAAGAAGAGGAAGAAATAAAAGAAGAAAAGGTTAAGAAGAAGAAGAAGAAATGAAAAAGAAAAAAGAAGAGGAAGTAATGAAAGAAGAAAAGGTTAAGAAGAAGAAGAAGAAATGAAAAAGAAAAAAGAAGAGGAAGAAATAAAAGTAGAAAAGTTTAAGAAGAAGAAGAAGAAATGAAAAAGAAAAAGAAGAAGAAGAAAAAAAGAAGAAGAAAAAAGAGGAAGAAAAGCAGAATAGGACAAGAAGAACAAGACAAAGAGGAAAATAAAAACGTAATAGGAGCAGAGAAACAAGAGGAAAAAGCAAGAGAAAAAGAAAGAGAATGAGAAGGTCAGAACAGTGATATAATGACGAAGAAAATAGACAAAAGTATGAAGTAATTGAAGGAGAAAAAAGAAGAAAGAAAAAGGAAGAAAGGAAAGAAACGGTCTATGTTCAGAAATTTAAGACGAAAGAAGCAACAACAAAAGAAAATGGAAGAAAGAATAAGGAAGAAAAAACGATAAAGAAAGGAAAAGGAAATATAGAGAGAGGGGATAAAGAAAGAATGGAAAAATAAAGATAGAGAGAGGGGATAAAGAAAGAAAGGAATAAGAAAGATAGACAGGATAAAGAAAGAAAGGAAAAAAGAAAGATAGAGAGACGGAATAAAGAAAGAAAGGAAAAAAGAAAGATAGAGAGAGGGGATAAAGAAAGAAAGGAATAAGAAAGATAGACGGGATAAAGAAAGAAAGGAAAAAGAAGGCTAGAGAGACGGAATAAAGAAAGAAAGAAAAAAAGAAAGATAGAGAGAGGGGATAAAGAAAGAAAGGAATAAGAAAGATAGACGGGATAAAGAAAGAAAGGAAAAAGAAACATAGAGAGGGGATAAAATGTACAGGAAAAAGAAACATAGAGAGGCGGGATAAAGAAAGAAAGGAAAAACGAAAGCT
>OZ010602.1:80417061-80467061 GCA_963932145.1 Acanthosepion lycidas | reverse complement strand
ATGGATTTTACACAGGGATGGGACTCAGAAAATGCGTTGGTGTAGGTCGGGTGGTTGGCCACTATGAAGCCTCTGATGAAGATGTCGCAGAAATGTGGGTGTGTGTGTGGGGGGGGAGAGAATATTCAAAGTGAAATGAGTTTTAAAAACGGAAATAGCACGAGATACATTAAAAGAAATAAAGAAAGATAAAGAATAAAGAAGAAAGAGAAATTATTGAACGGAAATATTAAGAAATAAAAAAAAGAAAGAAAGAACGAAGAAACGAAATAAAAAAGAAAGAAAAAACGATGGAAAGAAAGAAATCAAAAAAGAAAGAAAGAAAAAAGAAAGAACAAACGAAATAAAGAAAGAGGGAACGCAAGAAAGAAAGAGAGAAAGAAATCAAAAAAGAAAGAAAAGAATGAAAGAAAGAAAGAACGAAAGAACAAACTAACGAAAAAAAAAGAAGAACGAAAGAAAAATGAACGAACAAAGAAAAAAAAAAGAAAAACGATAGAAAGAAAGAAATCAAAAAAGAAAGAAAGAAAAAGAAAGAACAAACGAAATAAAGAGAGAGAACGAAAGAAAGAAAGAAAGAAGGAAAGAAAGAACGAACGTAAGAAAGAAAGAGAGAAAGAAATCAAAAAAGAAAGACAAAGAAAGAACGACAGAAAGAAAGAGAGAAAGAAATCAAAAAAGAAAGAAAAGGAAAGAACGAAAGAAAGAAAGAAAGAATTAACGAAAAATAAAGAACGAACGAACGAAAGAAAGAACGAAAAAAAGAAAGAAAAAAAAGGAAGAACGAACGAAAGAAAGAATGAACAAAAGAGTGAAATGAATGAAAGAGAAAAGAAGACTGAGAAGAAAGATGAAGAAGTAAATGAAGGGAATAAATTGACGTCGGGAAGAAAAAATGAAAAGCGAAATGCAAGCAAAAAAGGAACGAACACAAGTGAAAAAGAAAATAAAAAAGGAAAAAGAAAAAGAAAGAAGGAAGTAATCAATTACATCGAAAGAAAGAATGAAAGAAAGAAAGACAAGGCTGAGAAAATATACAAATGATAGAAGCTAAGGATGATAGAAGCTTATATATATATATATATATATATATATATATATATATATATATATATATATATATATATATATATATATATACGGATTGAGGAATATATATATATATATATATATATATATATATATATATATATATATATATATATATATATATACGGATTGAGGAATCGGAGAGCCGAGTTCGAATTCCAGTCGAATCCATTACATTCACTTACGTGCTAATACCCTTGGGAAAGGTATGAATCCTCTTCTTCTACCTCCAGCTATGGGTAAAATAGCAGGACAGACTGGGTTCTATAGCCTTGGATGGCAACTCGTCTAGGAGAAGGACAACTCTGAATTCAAAACCTGCGGAGGGTCGTTTGGGAACCTTGTAGCATTCGGTGCACCAGGTCTCTGTATTCGTCCCTCCAAAAAGTGTGGATGGTCCTGCATCGGGCCTTCACCACTATAATCAAATCTCATGTGCCGGTGTCGGGCTGTCGGTTTCCTGGAAACTGATCTGCTTGACCCTCATACGTCGAATCTCGACGGGAGAGTCGATCATATATATATATATATATATATATATATATATATATATATATATATATATATATATATTGAAATATTCAAACATATATTGTTAAATATAGTAAGACAATGAATGACATGTTTGATATTGAGCCGTTCTAAGCTTCGTATAGTGGATTTAGTTTCCGGAGAAAATACAGACAAAATATGCCCAACAGAAATGTTCACCATCAAACATGATATCTCTGTTGTAATGTCCATATGACTACTCCTGATGATGGCTCATGTGAGCCGAAAGCTTAGATCGAGGAACAGCATAATAAAAAAAATATCCAAATGTTGGACAATTTTTTTCTGTATATAGAACAGATTTTACATATTTTTACGTTCAGAAAAGAAAATATTTGTACGAACTCAACATTGAATAACTTAATCGCAGAAACCATGTCAGCCTTCATTAATGAAACATCTCTCTGTCTCTCTGTCTCTCTGTCTCTCTCTCTCTCTATATATATATATATATATATACATATATATATATATATATATATATATATATATATATATATATATATATATATATATGAAGAAATATAATCTTAAGATATGCTATATTTATGGGATAAAGTGCTCAATATCAGAGATAGAGCGTTTGTAAATATAAAAGTGAACATAGAAGTAAATATAAAAGTGAACTTTGAAGCGACAGTCTGTTTCATGCTAGATACAATCGTCAGTCATGTCGGTTGCATCTAGCATGAAACAGACTGTCAGAGCAGACTGCTGGAAACTTCCATCACCAAATGGCAGTACCTGCTCCTATTTATAGCTGGGAGAGTCCATGTCTGCGTGGGTAAATTACCATAAAAACTGTAAGTTCTATGTTAACAGTTTTTTTCGTTGCACTTCTCGCTTGTGGAACTCTCTTCCGGCATCTTACTCCCAGTCAATTTTGATCTTCAATGCAACGTCAATTGTTATCTTCTGTTTTCTTAATTCTTGTTCTTTTATTATCCTCTCTTCTTAAACGTATTTTTATTGAGATTCTCTGACACTCATTAACCGCCTGCAAATAGTGAACCCTATACAAATACAAAACACTATGAGCTGCAAAAGAGGATTGTGCAGCTCTAGTTTAGTTATAGCAGCACTACTCTGTTTCGGTCCAATCTGGCAGAAGGAGTTGAGTAGTTTCTGGAATAGTAAATGAGGTTGATTATTTTACCAGCATCTTTAGCAATAGATAGTATAAATGAGTTCCCATTTGAGTTTTTGGGTTGCGTCCCAGAAGACGATTATGGAAAAGAGACACTTTGAGAGTTGTACTTTTTAACCCAGGTTAGGGAAACTTCAGGCTAGCTGAACGTCGATTCTGTGGTTTACACAATGGTTTATGGCTTCTTTAGCTGCCTTCATGTATACATAGATCTTTATGCATTGACAGGTTGGTTATTTTTATCTTCGTATAGGTAATTTGTATTAGAATTTTAGTATTTTTGGCTCTTAATTCAGTCTTAGTAAATGTACACGCCTTTCGGATACTCCATTTTTGTGGAAATATTTACAAAGTGCGATGGGTAAATTGTCGCCATTTTATATTTTTAACTTCGCGCATGCGCCTTGTTTTCTGCTTTTGTCGTCTGCACAGTAAAGTAGGGTTGTTGGACACCGTCTACAAGAAAAAGAGCACCATGACGCAATTCATTCCGCCAGAAATTTGGAAACCGTATGTACTACTTGGCATTCGCACCGGAAGCTCCAATACGAACATTTCAGAGTGTCTGGGTGTCAATTTGAGGACAATGCAGAGGATTTTGAAACAGTTGGATGATGTATCCAGCCAACATCATGGTGTTTGGAGTAATTACTAGTGATGGCAATCTTATGCCTTCATTCATCTTCCCACAAGACCTCTGACTCAACACGGAGGACTACATTGTGCCTTGAGGAAAATACTGCTGCCCTGGGTCAAGATGGTGGCTGCTGGAAGACCCTATGTCTGGCAACAGGACTCTGCACCATGGCACACAATCAGGAGAACCCATTCATTGTTGTTAGCCAATTTCTGCGACCACATTACCCCTTACGTCCGGCAACCTAACTCCCCAGACTGCAAAGCTCTTGATTATTAAAATGCTGGACGCAGTTTAGAGAGTGACCAATAAAACTTCATGTAACACTAAAGATGAACTGAAGGTAAGGATTATGGCAACATTCACCAAATTAAACAAGGAGACCGTCCAGAAGATTTGGAGAAGATTCCAAAGTCGTCTGGAGGCCGTGGTTGAAGCCAATGGCGATTTTATATTTAGATATTTTTATGTAATTTTGCTAATTATATCTGTTAAAATGAGATGCCAGTTTTATCTTCATTTCTGCGTAATTTCTCCATCGCCTCCTGTATGATCAAAATTTTGAATCAGCACACTTATTAATTTGCGCCGTAATATATACACCTGAAAATGAAATACTGTTGTCACAGATACTTGCAAATCTGCTCTTATAAATATCCACAGAAATAGAATGTATGCGCGCGCGCGTGTGTGTGTTGTGTGTGTGTGTTGTGTGTGCGTGTTGTGTGTGTGTGTTGTGTGTGAAGCAGGAGGACAGAGAGTGAGTTGTGTTTATCTTTTTCACTTCAGTGTGTGTCCAAGCCCACGGCTTGTTTATTGCGTAGGAAAACATACAAAATGTCCGCCGTTGTAGAAATGCGCAAGCGCCTTCGTACGCATCATGGACGCATACGGTTCTCCAGAGGAACTGAGCGGGAGTCGTACGCGAAACACGAGTACGCATGCGTACGAGAGTCAAGAAAAGACAATCCAGTTTAAATATTTGCCAAACGTGTTTACTGCATCTGTGGGCAAGAATTGGACAGTTGTCGCTTTGGTGAACGAGACCGGGTCAGACAGACGGTTTAGGGATGAGAGGAGGATGAGAAAAAAACAGAACAAATAGTAGAGAGTGTGTGTGTGTGTGTGTGTGTGTGTGTGTGTGTGTGTGTGTGTGTGTGTGTGTGAGAGAGAGAGAGAGAGAGAGCATAGAGCATGAAGAAGATGTATATAAAGAGAAACAGACAGCGTAAGGGAGTAGAGAGGAGAAAAAGATACACATGCATATATATATATATATATATATATATATATATATATATATTGAGAGTGAGAGGGGAGAAGAAAGAGAAATAAAGACAGAGAAAAAGACAACAACAAAGAGGCAGAGAAACTTGGAAACACACACACACATGAATGCACATCTACATACATACATACACATACATATATGTAAAAGAGAAAGCGATAGAGAGAGAGAAATAAATAAAGAGAGAATGTCATGCAAAGACAAACGAGGTAAACTGATATATAGAAACAGATATACAGACAAAGACAAAGATTCACACACACATATATATATATATATATATATATATATATATATATATATATATAAAGAGAGAGAATGTGAGAGTGAGAGAGAAGGGGAGAAAAAGAGAAAGAGGAGGAGTAGAAGATAGATAAAATTCAGAAGACAGAAAGACAGAGACAAGCAAAGAGAAAAAGAAATATAGAGAGCTAATAGCACGTAAAAGATAAAGGGAGGGAGGGAGAGAGAGATAGAGAGAGAGAGAAGAGTGGGGGGCAGAATAAACAGAAAATTAGATAAAGAAACATAGTAATCATAGAGCGGAACAGAAAGATAGAATGTAACAGAAAAAGAGACAGAGGTTGACAGAGAGACACAGAGAGAAGAATGCAAACAGAGCGAGAAAGAGAGAGAGAGAGTGAGAGAGGGGGGATGGAGAGACAGAGAGAAAGAGAGATAGAGAGAAAGAAAGAGAAAAATGGCAGTAAAGGTTAGATGTGAACGTGAAACGCAAAAAAATAGGAGGAAGACGAACAGTGAAGATCCCCCAACCATTCATGGATATGAAATGTTAATGTGAACGCATGCATTCTGAGCAAGTCGATGGAAATTTCGTGTGTGTGTGTGTGTATAAACAGTGATTCAAGAAGCCCTCTGGAGAATAGCCGAAAATCCTCATAGATCGGGGTAGGGAAATAGAAGCTGCCTCCCAAGCAGAGCGAGGATCGTGTCCTCTCGACAGTAAAGCGATGTTAATCTTGTTGGGTGTTCGATTGGACAGCTGTCATGATTGCTTTGTACTGTGAAGGAGATCGCGACAGAAAGGGGGGGGAAGGGTTTTTAGGAGAAGAAAAAGGAAAAGAGGAAACGAAAAAAAAAAAAGAAAAGAAAGCGAGAGAGAGAGAAGGCAGAGAAAGAGAAGGAGAGATGGAAATAAGAGGAAAAAGAGATAGTGAAGTGGATGGAGAAAGAAAAATGGAGGATTTTGGAGAGCAGAAGGGATTCATCAAATGGTATCTATCTATCTATCTATCTATCTATCTATCTATCTATCTATCTATCTATCGCACTCTGTTCATTAACTATCTATCTATCTATCTATCTATCTATCTCTGTTCATTATCTATCTATCTATCTATCTATCTATCTCTGTTCATTATCTATCTATCTATCTATCTATCTATCTATCTATCTATCTCTGTTCATTATCTATCTATCTATCTATCTATCTATCTCTGTTCATTATCTATCTATCTATCTATCTATCTATCTATCTATCTATCTATCTATCGCACTCTGTTCATTATCTATCTATCTATCTATCTATCTATCTATCTATCTATCGCACTCTGTTCATTATCTATCTATCTATCGCACTCTGTTCATTATCTATCTATCTATCTATCTATCTATCTATCTATCTCTGTTCATTATCTATCTATCTATCTATCTATCTATCTATCTCTGTTCATTATCTATCTATCTATCTATCTATCTATATCTGTTCATTATCTATCTATCTATGTATCTATCTATCTATCTATCTATCTCTGTTCATTATCTATCTATCTATCTATCTATCTATCTATCTATCTATCTATCGCACTCTGTTCATTATCTATCTATCTATCTATCTATCTCTGTTCATTATCTATCTATCTATCTATCTATCTCATTTTGGTCATCTATCTATCTATCTATCTATCTATCTATCTATCTATCTATCTATCTATCTCAGTCTGTTCATATCTAATGAGGCGGGAAGACAACTAGAGGCTAAATATCATAAAATACCTTTAAACTATCTGATACTTGCTGATTATAAATTAATACCGCAAAAACGGAATCGTTCTCATTTCGATATAAAGATTGTGCTCCGCCAATATTTCAAAGTGTGACGTCTGCTACCATGAAGAATCAAATTTCAAAACGTCATATCATGGACCAAACATGATTTTATCCGTCAACGTAATCACAGATTTAGAACCGACACTAACGATCCCGCGTTGAATTGCTGTACGGTATATGCATCTAAGGCCCAGAGACGAGTTCGGTGAAAGAAAAAAAAAGTAGAGTGTTGCCGAGCCCTATCCTCATTACATTTTGGTTTGTAAATATAAGGACTTGGACCCTTTTACTTCAACAGTAGCAGCAAATATATCTTATAAATCTGCAAAATATCACCCTATCATTGTCGTTATAAGGATCTTTTACGGCGTGATGATTTTGAGTTTGGGAATGTCGAAATCGGAACAATTGTGTTGAACAACTGAAACCAGAATTTTATTTATCACAAAAGGGTCCTTTATTATCAATTGTAAGCACACGATCAATACAACCTTAAAAAAAAAAATCAGGAACAACTAAATTGTAGCAAGTTCGAAGACATATGAAAAAGTCTTCCAAAAGCTAAGAAAAGTACAAGCTGCAGCAGAAATACCTCCCATGTTTTAAACTGTTACCTGTGTAGTGCTCGTGAACTTAGGCAAGTGGCAATGGTTTCTTCATCTAGCTAATGTCTTACAATTTTTCTTTTTAGCTATTATCAGTTACCATCATGGCTTGAACCGGTTCGCTGTTGAAACGTCTTTTAAGACTGGTGAATCTGTTATTACCACACAGAGTGATTTTCATATTCATTTCATGGATCTCGATATGATGTTGTTCCGCATAGAAAATCGATGCTGCTATGTATTTAAACATTCAGGGCCACAGACTCAACGCTTAGAATAACGCCACCTGGAAGACCTCGAACTTACGGCTGATGGAAAACTTTAGAAATCGTTTAAAACAATTTATGGTGAATATAGGTCAAGATTTGGAGGATGTCATTTTTAAAACAAGTCAATGAAAACTAGACCTTTTTTTTAATCAACTGTGAAATAATTTTTAATAACAGGTACCTTGGTCTTTTGTCAGTCTTTAAAATGGTGGAGATATTTCTGTCGCATCCTGTATTAAGAAATAGAATGATTATACAAGAAACCAAAAAAAAAAAAAAGAAAAGAAAAGAGTGCTGAAGTGCTATGCAATATCAATCCTTCTATATGACAGGAAATTGAGAAGCTCGATGTGGAGTAATGGTTAACAAGCTTGTCAATTACGACTGAGTAGTGAGTTCGATCCTCACATTGTGCGCCAGTGCCAGACCTTTTTTAATTGCTTTAAAGATTAAGTGAAGCTTTGAGGCAAGAAGGATACTGAGGATACCATGGAAGCAATAAGGAAGTCATGGTATCAAAAGTAAAAGAGAGACTGAGAAATAAAGTAAAAGGGCGAGTGAATGAAGAAAAAAGAAGAGAAAGGGAAAAGAAGAAAAAGAAAAGAAAGGAAAAAGAAGAAAAAGGAAGAGTAATGAAAAAGAAGAGTATGGAAAAAGAAGAGTATGGAAAAAGAAGAGAATGGAAAAAGAAGAAAAAAGAGAAAGGACAAAGAAGAAAAAGAAGAGTAAGGAAAAAGAAGAAAAAGAAGAGAAAGAAAAAAGAAGAGAAAGGAAAAGAAGAAAAAGAAGCGAAAAGAAAAAGAAGAAAAAGAAGAGAAAGGAAAAAGAAGAGTAAGGAAAAAGAAGAAAAAGAAGAGAAAAGAAAAAGAAGAAAAAGAAGAGAAAAGAAAAAGAAGAAAAAGAAGAGAAAGGAAAAAGAAGAGTAAGGAAAAAGAAGAAAAAGAAGAGAAAAGAAAAAGAAGAAAAAGAAGAGAAAGGAAAAAGAAGATAAAGAAGAGTAAGGAAAAAGAAGAAAAAGAAGAGAAAGAAAAAAGAAGAGAAAGGAAAAGAAGAAAAAGAAGCGAAAAGAAAAAGAAGAAAAAGAAGAGAAAGGAAAAAGAAGAGTAAGGAAAAAGAAGAAAAGAAGAGAAAAGAAAAAGAAGAAAAAGAAGAGAAAGGAAAAAGAAGAAAAAGAAGAGTAAGGAAAAAGAAGAAAAAGAAGAGAAAGAAAAAAGAAGAGAAAGGAAAAGAAGAAAAAGAAGCGAAAAGAAAAAGAAGAAAAAGAAGAGAAAGGAAAAAGAAGAGTAAGGAAAAAGAAGAAAAAGAAGAGAAAAGAAAAAGAAGAAAAAGAAGAGAAAGGAAAAAGAAGAAAAAGAAGAGTAAGGAAAAAGAAGAAAAGGAAGAGAAAAGAAAAAGAAGAAAAAGAAGAGAAAGGAAAAAGAAGAAAAAGAAGAGTAAGGAAAAAGAAGAAAATAAGAAAAAAGAAAAAGATTATTTCTCCTGTTTTAACATCTATTTCCTCAAGCCCATTAAGTATGTTACACGCTGTTTTCCTCTGTCCCACTTTCTCTCAGTCTGTCCTGTGAGTATCAGATTTTCCAAGCCCTCCTTTCTCATTACGTACCCAATAAATTTCAACCGCCTCTTCCAGATGTTAAATATAAGTTTCCATTTGTTTCCATTTTCTCCCAAACCTTGTCGCTGTCCACATGCTCGGTCCACGGTATCCTCAGCATCTTTTTGAACGACATTTCTCTTGCTTCAAGTCTCTTCTTCATCTTTTAGGTTGACTTATAATTCTTGTAAAGACATTACCCGTAGAAATCGCAAGGCACCTTTTAGCTCTATCCTCTTAGCACGCATTAAGAAACATGAAATGTAAGGTGGTAGGAGTGGAACGTTAGTCGTCGAAGCGAAATCACCTGCCTAAATTGTTTACGAGTCGCTCGACCCCGACCAGTGAACTCTGGCGTTATCCTAGCGTTGTGAAACTATATTGCTACTACTTTGATATGAACACCGACATTTGGAAGTTCAAACGTTGTCGTGGTACGCGCAGTCGTAACAAGGCAAGGGGCAAGGCGCGAAAAGAAATTGAATGCGAGAAGCAAAGGGGTGGGGAGCGTGAAGGTGATGGCTAAAGTATAGGTGGGGCTGCGTAGGGAGAAAATGGCCGCGTTGTGAGTAAAAGGTGCGGTCATCAAAGAACAAAAATTGAGGTGTGAAGATGAGGATAGGCGTCAGAAGATATCGGAGTAAAAAGGGGAGACGGGCAGGACGGGGAGGCAGGGGAGATAAATGAAAGTGGAGAAGGAGGAGGTGGTGGAGGAGGAGGAGCAGGGAGAGGAAAAGAAAGAAGTGGGGTAATGTGGAGTGTAGGAAAAGGCAAATGGAGATAAAAAGAGGTGGCGGTGAATGAGGTAAGAGGTGGTAAGGAATAAGGTAAGAAGATAAGAAAGGCGAGTGAGCCATATAATGTCTAAAGCTTTAAGAAAGAGAGAAAGAAGGAGACACAAAAAGGGGGAAAGAGAGAAATAAGAAGAGAGGGAGAAAGAGGGAAAGAAGGAGAGAGTGAGAGAAAAGGGGAAAGAGAGAAAGGAGAAAGAAAAGGGGTAGAGACAAAGAGAGAAAAAGGTGAAAGAGAGAAAGAGAGAGAGAGAGAAAAAGGGAGAGAGAAAGAAGAGAGAGAAAGGGGGAAATAGAAAAAGGAGAGAGATAAAGGAGAAAGAGAGAAGGAAGGAGAAAGAGAAAAGGGGAAGAGAGAAAGACGAAGAGAGAGATAAAGGGGGACAGAAAGAAGGAAGGGGAGAGAGATAAAAGGGGGAAAGAGAGAAAGATAGATATAGAGAGATAAAGGGGGAAAGAGAAAGAAGGAGAGAGAAATAAAGGGGGAAAGAGAGAAAGAAGGAGAGAGAAATAAAGGAGGAAAGAGAGAAAGGAGAGAGATAAAGGAGACAGAGAGAAGGAAGGAGAAAGAGAAAAGGGGAAAAAGAGAAAGACGAAGAGAGAGAGAGACAATGGGGAAAGAAAGAAGGAAGGAGAGAGAGATAAAAGGGGAAAGAGAGAAAGAAAGATAGAGAGAGATAAAACAGGAAAGAGTGAAAGAAGGAGAGAGAAATAAAGTAGGAAAGAGAGGAAGAAGGAGAGAGAGATAAAAGGGGAAAGAGAGAGAGAGAAAAAGGGGGAAATAGAGAAAGGAGAGAGATAAAGGGGAAAGAGAGAAGGAAGGAGAAAGAGAAAAGGGGGAAGAGAGAAAGACGAAGAGGGAAAGATAAAGGGGAAAGAAAGAAGGAAAGAGAGATAGAAAAAAGGGAAAGAGAGAAAGAGAGATAGAGAGAGATAAAGGGGGAAAGAGAGAAAGAAGGAGAGAGAAATAAAGGAGGAAAGAGAGAAAGAAGAAAAGAGAGAGAAAAAGGAGGAAAGATAGGCAGAAAGTGCAAATTGTAACGTGTTAAATAGAAAGAATCGAGTAAATGTAGGAAAGAAAGAGAGAACAAAAGATGGATAAGAGAGGGGAAGAAAGCAAACGAAAGAGAGACACAGAGAGAAAGAGAGAGAGAAAGAGAGAGAGAGAGAAAGAGAAAAACTGAAGGGAATTTATGGGTAAAAGAAAGAGAAAAGACGAAAAGCTATAAGAAATATAGGGAGAAAAAAAAGAGAGATAGAGAGAGTAAAGAAGAAAAAATGTATGAAAAAATCGGAAGAAATAAAAAGAAAGAAAAATAGAGAAATAAGAAAAAGTAAGAGAGAGAGAGAGAGAGAGAGAGAATGTGAATGAATTATGAAAAAAGAGAGACAGTAAAAGTAAAAGGGAGAAAGAAAAAAGAGAGAAGGTAAACAGAATTAAAGAACGAGAGAATCAAACTCTGAAAGAAAATGACAGAAAATTGAGAGACTGTTGGCATTAGTTAGATCCAGTGACAGAACCCAAAGAGTGTGAGTTCAATACCTGGTTAAGGCGGTGGAGAACTTGGAAAGGGAAATTAAAAGGGGATAACTGATAACTGACATCCATTAGACATGGCACCTGGAACTAGGACGTTCTACTCCAGCGAGCGAAATAAAGGGTTCAGTTCGACATTCCAACCACCTGAAGAAGGCCGGAGCGTACAATGGCCGAAACGTTGTGATAAATATGCCAAAAAAGTAGAGGATGATAATCCGAACAATGTAAATAGCGTAAATAATACATCATATCTATATCTATATCTATATCTATCTATCTAAATATATATATATATATATATATATATATATATATATATATATATATATATATATATATATATATATATATATTAAGGCATTTAAAACAAGAAATTTTATATTATGGACCATGATAGATTTAAAATAAAAACAAACATCAGAACTGTAAACGGGGAAATTATGAGGAAAAGAAAAAGAAGTCTGTTATGCATGACATGAATGATTGGACAGGAAGAAATAAATTATTATAAAAGTTATACCAACCAAGGTGCTAGAAACGCATAATTTCCCCGTTAACAGTTCTGATGAGAGGGGACGAAACCGGTCGACTGGTGTTTGTTTTTATTTTAAATCTATCATGGTCCATAATATAAAATTTCTTGTTTTTAATGCCTTAATACGCCTCTGTACCGTTTCAAATATATTCAAATATATATATATATATATATATATATATATATATATATATATATATATATATATATATATAAAACTAAAGAGCCAGGTAAACCTACCTAGGTTTCACCCTGACGATCCGTTTAGGTGAAACCTAGGTAGGGTTACCTGGCTCCTTAGGTTTATCTTAGGTTTGCTCTACTTCGTGTATTGAGCACTTTACGTGATTGCCTTTTACTCGTTTTGGAGGGATTTTTTCTTTGGACTCTGAGTTTGAATTCTGGACGATTGTTTTCTCCTAAATTTCATGGTCTTAGTTCTTTCTTTTTCTTTATTCCTCATTTTTCCTCGGGCATTGGTTTGTTCAGTTACAAGCCGAAATACCTAAGGTTTTTCCAAGCGAGTACCACTATATATATATATATATATATATATATATATATATATATATATATATATATATATATATATATATTTATATATAATTATTTATTTAAAAAAAAAAAATTTATAACATAAATATGTTATAAAATCACTACAAAAATAGTCATTTTGTTTCAGCACCCTCGGTGTCTTATCAAGTGATGATGTTGAATGTAAAATAAATGGTTTTAAAAGTTTCAAATTAATTAACAATCCTTCGCAAGGGGAAAACGTTGTTACAAAAGCTAGATTGACCAATCAAAATACAAGTATAGGAAAATTCAAAAAGCTTGACAACGAAGTCATGTTATAATAGCCCTTCAGATGTTTAAAATATGGGTAATATTAAAAAATAATTTATTAAAAAAAAATTTAATTTGAAACTTTTAATTTGAAACTTTTAAAACCATTTGATATGAACTGTGATTGATATGAACAGACTGAGATAGATAGGTAGATAGACAGACATGATCAGAATGAGATAGATAAATAGATAGATAGAGAACATAACCAGATTGTGATAGATAGATCGATAGATAGATAGATAGATAGATAGATAGATAGATAGATAGATAGATAGATAGATAAGGTATCAGAAAAACAGAAAAAAAGATTTTGAAGAACGATGAAGAAATTTGCAGATCAAAAAGAGAAAAGAAACAAAAATGTTGACAAGTCATTGTGACAGACACCTTTGTGTCTGTCACACGGGACTGTCTTCGTGGGATGTCCAGCGCCGATAGGCCTGCGGACATGAAGTCGTGATATTCAGTTGGAAATGACAGGTGTGTGTGAGGTGGGATACTTTACAGCTTTATTACGTATTGATAACCGCTCGAACTGAAGCTGAATAGACGATGATGTTTGATTTTTCTTCCAGGCAATTATATTTTTATTTCTTGAAATATTTTTCTCTGGAGAAAGTATTAATATTTTGCAAAGAAAGAAAGAAACAAAGAATGAAAAAAGAAAAAGACTGCTTGAAGAAAAACAAAAGCTGTGTGGGGGAGAGAGAGAGAGAGAGAGAGAGAGAGAGAGAGAGAGAGAGAGAGAGAGGAAAAAAGAGTAAGAGGATGGGAGGAGTAATCTATCTATCTATCTATCTATATATATATATATATATATACTAAAGAGTGGGATATGTAAAGAAAAGGTGTCACGTGAATGAGATATATATATGTATATATGAATAGATAGACATTGTTAGGAATAGAGTGATGAGGGATGGGAGGAGTAATCTCTCTCTCTCTCTATATATATATATATATATATATACTAAAATGAGGAATATATAAAGACAATGTGTCATGTGAATGATATATATATATATATGTATATATGAATAGATAGACAATTATTAGGAATAGAGTGATGAGGGATACGTAGAATGTGAATGATATATATATGTGTGTCTGTGTGTATGTGTGTGTGTGTGTGCGTGTGTATATCTCATTCACACGACACCTTTTCTTTATATATCCCTCTGTTTAGTTCTTTTGTTATCTTTTTTCTACGTATCCCTCATCACTCTATTCCTAACAATGTCTATCTATTCATCGTCACCTGTATACTATATATATATATATATATATATATATATATATATATATATATATATATATATATATATATATGCCTTTTCATGTCTCGACGTATAGAACAATCCATGGGGTTCGCTATATCCAAAAGACCTAACGTCTCTAATATTTCTTATCTATTCTCTATCCATCTTGCAGACTTATTTTTAATGTTCACATGTCTCATCTTCATCTCATCAGCTGCTGAGTTTCCGTCTTAATTTTCTGCACTTTTATCTTTCATCTTCATCCGTAAAGACGTTTTAAGATTATCTACTTTTAAACTTATTTTACTTTCACTTTCACTTTCATAATCACATTAACTTGCAAAACTCATTGGCGGTTTGACTGTCAATGAGAGAAAAAGAAAACAACAAAACCAAACAGAAACAAAGGTTTGGAAAGGAAGAGCATAGTGAAGATTGCATGAGTTTTCGGGTTGTCAGCTGTTCGAACGTTATTCGAGGCTTGATGAATTTTAATAATATGAATAGCCACGCATGCGCGCAGGTATATTAGAAACGGATGTAGAGCGAGATAAAAAAGCAAATGATCGAATTCGAATATATAGATGGCAGGAGATAAGAGAGAAGAATAGGAAGAAGTTGAAGAAATGGATAAGATAAAAAGAAGGAATAAATAGAAGGAAAAGAGAATAAGTGAGGAAGAAAAAATATAAGAAAAGATGTCGAAAGAAAAGATGGCGGAAGAAAAGAGGGCGAAAGAAAAGATGGCAGAAGAAAAGAGGGCGAAAGAAAAGATGTCGGAAGAAAAGAGGGCGGAAGAAAAGAGGGCGGAAGAAAAGAGGGCGGAGGAAAAGATGGCGGAAGAAAAGATGGCGGAAGAAAAGAAGGCGAAAGAAAAGATGGCGGAAGAAAAGATGGCGGAAGAAGAGATAGCGAAAGAAAAAGAAAATAAAACAAAATGATAAAAGAAGAAAATAAACTAAAAAGAAGAGAATTCAAGATTACTGAGAGAGGTGCTGCAGATTTGGTAATATAAAAAGTAAATAAAATACAGTTTTGAGGAAATAAAGAAAGAGACAAACAGAAAGAAAGACAGAAAGAAAGAAGTATATAGAAATAAATGAATAAAGAAAGGAAGAAAGAAAGAAAGCCGGAAAGAAAGGCAGAAAGAGAGAAACATTGACATTAATAATGTTTAAAGAAACGAATATATTATTGAAATAGATAAGTAAATAAATAAAGAAAGGAAGGGAGAAAGAAAGAAAAAGCCTTTACCAAATAAAAGAAAGAAAGCACTTAGTAAAACGCATATAAAAAAAAGTAATAATTTGTTGGAAGAAGAAGAAAAAGGAGAAGAATTGTCGAAGGAAGACTGAATTAGAAAACATAATGAATGCAAGCAATACTATGTCTGCTAATAATAATAATAATAATAATAATAATAATAATAATAATAATAATAAGAAGAAGAAGAAGAAGAAGAAGAAGAAGAAGAAGACGAAGAAGAAGAGGGAGAAGAAAAGTTGTAGTAGTAGTAGTAGTAGTAGTAGTAGTAAAAGAAGAAGAAGAAGAAGAAGAAGAAGAAGAGAAGTAGAGGGAAGTGGGGGTAGAATAAGACAAAGAAGGAATAGAATAGATAAAAAAGAATTAAAATGAGGTAGAAAAACGAAGATGGAGGATCTCTAAGGAAAGAAAAAGGAAAAAAAAGAATGTTGTAAAGAAAAAAGGGCGCGAATCATTGGCGGTTACTGAATCAATGGGGCCGAATGTGCAATTAGTCGATTGCCAGTCAAGTGAAGTCAGGAAGCGTGAGAAAAATGTCGTCAGCTTCGTTCAGCGACGGGAGTTTCGCAGAAAAGATGTCGACCTCAATCAAATGACAATTCCTGAGAGACGCAGAATACGGAGTCTTTTTTGTAGCGTGTGTGTGTGGAGGGGGGAAGTATGGAAAGAAGACGTGAGATGAAGGGAGCGTTCATTATAATAAATATTCTAATCACTATTATTATTATCATCTTCAAAAGAGAAAGAGTTTTTTCATACTATTGTTTATCTATACAATGGCCAAGAGTCCCTTGAGGTAGAGGGTTTCAAAATGAAATTGTTATAAGGGCATACAGGGAAGGAGAAAAAGGTTTATATGATGAGCATATGTAAGTTAAAAAAAAAAAGAAACTGTTGACCCTCGATATGGCTAGGTTAAGATTGTAGTGCTCGGGAAACCATCTTTTAGGGAGTCCGTTCTATTTTGTAACATTTTTGAGGGGGAGAAGCTGTCTAATTGGGTCATAAGCTCAAAAATGATATAAAGGGAATCAGGATGAATCGGTTCTGTGTACGTGGCCAGGTGGGTCCTAGCTGTGAAGATCTGGACTAGTGGAGCAAAGAATGTACTTCGCCCGAATATCAATCGTGAAAATAACGACAGAGTAACAAAAGGATAGCAAAGCTTTGTCTCTGAGAATGTGATTGTAGAGAGGAAAACTATTCATCACCCATAAGGCTATGGAAACGGTTTTGATCTTTGTCAAGACTGGAAAGAGAAGAAAGGCAAAGTTCCCCCAAATATATTATTGAAGTTGTAAGTAGTATAGGAATTTAAATCCTTGCAATTTTTGTACAAGTACAGAAGGTCCTCGAGTTACGTCGGACATGACTTACGGCGTTTCGTGGTTACGGCACCATCTCTTATAACATAATACGTCATCACGCAGCGCTATATGAGGAAGGCGGCATTGTTTCTTCACCGGCTGTACGCCATATTGGCTTGTGCAACATTCGCTATCTCTCGTTTGCGCCGTTTTTTTGGGGGGTGACTTTTTGCCCTTCATTATAGCTCGCAGTCGTAAGGCCGACTCATGGGTGCTTATGTAGGTGATTTCCGACCTTCGTTGAAAATCAGGTTACGTCGCGCCGTAGGAACGGATCTCCGACGTAAGTCGAGGACCCCCAGTATACATTTATGATAAGCCAAGTGAATAAAAATAATTTTTATGTGCCGTGTCACTTCAGCGCGTTCATGGCTTTCCACAACTTTCTACCCTTTGTAGCAATCAGCCATGTTTGTATTTTTACTATTCCTTCCGCTCTCATCCACAGTTTACTATTTAATCCATATCTTGGGGAGTTGATGACTTCATGTCTTTCTAAAAGACATTTTGTGGTAAATGAATGTAACGACTGGAATTCGAACTTGGCTCACCGATTTATCATTCCAAGACGATATCCATTACACCACCCACACATATTCTATTATCCGGAATTTTTTAATTATTCGAGCACATTTTTTCTCCCCAATGTTTCCGGATATTCAAGAATATTGTAATAATTTTTCTTTGTTCTTTTTTGATAATCTAATTATTCAATTATCCAGAATGATATTTTTACAGCTTATCAACCCTTTGTGCGTTATATAAAGCGGGACCATATACTGGGATTCTAAGAATAATTCTTTGCTTACAAGTGAATATTGCATTAACAGTTTTTGAGAATTACAATAATTTTTCCAGGGGAACGTTTTGATATTTAACCCATAGCTGGGGCAGTTGACGGATTCGTGCCATCCCCAAAGACATTTGCATGGCTGGAATTCGATGCTCTGATTTATTATCACACACACCTTCGATTATCCGGAATTTAAAAAAATTATCCGAGCATATTTTTTCCATCTCCTAATGTTTCCGGATAATCGAGAGTATTATAATTAAAAGCTTACATCAAATTACAAATAAGTATCGGTCTTACCTGAAGAAATCATCTTTACAGAAAACTTCATCGTTTTTCGAGAAACATTTGTCTGTGAGCTGGGCATGACAGTCTGTACACTTCAGGCATTTTGAATGCCACGATCTGTCAAGGACCTTCAAAATAAATCGGTCCAGTATCTGTTCGCTGCATCCTGCGCATTTTGGAATGGCTAAAAAAAAAAAAAAAATAGGAAATAGAAACATTCTTGAATAGAAAAAAAAGCATTCGGTGTAAAAAGATAAAATAAAAACTAAAAAAGACAAGCAAAAAGGGAAAGATAAAAGAAACGTAATTGCAACAGTTTATTTACAATTAAGCAAAAAAGAGATCTTATAACAGTCATGGGCAAACTGCGGTCCGCAGCCCACTTTCTGAATTGCACGCTTAATTTCATAAGCAAAGTAACGTTTCTTAAAATTTTATTTTGTTTCATTGTCACTTGTTCACTCACACACTCTCATACATCACCATATATATGTATATATATATATATATATATATATATATATATATATATATATATATTTATATATATAAACAATGATTAAATACAATGTAAACATTCGGGGAACTAACACTGTCAATATTTTAAACGATTGTCAATTTTCACTAAGGGTGATCATATGTGTAAACAATTTTGCTTAATCTTTTTTTAGTTTAGTCATGGGTAAACTGCGGCCTGCAGGCCACATGCAGCACGTTTGGTCTTTCTGAATGGCAAGCTTAATTTTAAGCTAAGTAATGTTTCTTAAAATTTTACTCTGTTTCATTCTCACTTGTTCCCTCACAAACTCTCTCATACATAACCACTTATGCAGGGTGTCCACAAAATTCGTGTGCACTTTAAAAAATTAGTAACTTGATTTGTATTTGCAATAGAAATAATTTGTAAAAAGTATTAGAAAGAAGTAAATCTATAGCTTTTTATGTTTTATTGAAATTTTATTTAAGTTTCCACATGTCCTCCATCATTAGCAATACAAAGGGTAATACGATTTTGCAGTTCACGGAAAACATTTGCCAACTGATTTACAGTAATGCCTGAAATAGCACATTAGTTATTTTAGCTTTCAAATCTTCTAATGAACTAGGTTTCATTGCATACACAATTGTTTTCTATTTAAGAAGTTATAATTTTTTTAAAGTGCAGACGCACTTTATGAACACCCTATATATATATATATATATATATATATATATATATATATATATATATATATATATATAGATAGATAGATAGATAGATAAACTCGGGCAAATTAAGACTGCTATATCTACTACTATGGGGGTTGAAACAAGCATTATGGAGTAGAGTAAAATATTAGATAATGATGACTGTAGGTAGATAATTAAAATTGATTGACGTCTGTTGGTTGGCCTTGGCAACCTAATTGATAGAACGATGTCCCATTCAGAGTGGCTAGCAATGTTAATGAAAGCGCTTTCTAATTTGGTTAGAGGCTTCTTTTTTTTTCATTTTTATTTTTAAAAATTTCTGATCCATTCTGATTGCTATAAGACAAATAAATAATCACTGAAAAGTGACTTGAACATTATGAGAAAATGACAGCAAAAATAAGATGAAAGAAAAATTAGTCCCAAAATTAACAACAACAACAGCAACAACAACTCGAGGCAACCAATCATCATCATCGTACTATTCCGTCAGTTACGATAACATTTTATGATCATTATCTAATAATTTTCATTACAGAACTGACTGGAGGATGTCGGGGGGTGTGGGTAGTAGCCAAGGAAGTTTGGCAGAGGGGTAGGGTCACTATCATCTTCCCTCTCTCTCTCTCTCTCACGCACAGACACATACACGCACACACATCCTACCTGCTTCTTCCCTGAAATTCTCTGCACCCTTCCCCACACAACCTCTTTATGGAAGAACTGCTCAAAACGAGAACTTTTCATAATATTGGCTGAGCGCCCATTAAAAAGTCAAAAATAATTACGAACTGGAAGAATGACATGCGCACTGACGCGCATTGGTCGTTGTCCGCGCAGGCGCCGTGGTAGTGTTGTTGCAGAGGGGCGAACATGGCGGGCGTTTAGGCACACACGCTAGACACAAATGGAAGTCCCTAAAAACACTCCGATGCCCTCACAGGAATGTATTGAACAGAAAATGTGACGATTAAAAGATACAGGCTAAATAATAATGATAATAAATTCAGTCCTATTTCAAATAACAACAAAAACAAGTGTGTATGTTTTCTTTTTTTTAACTCGGTTTCTTCATATACATATCTCTCTTTCTCTTTCCTTCTAAGTCAGTCTAGTATCTATCTATCTATCTATCGTAGTCTGTTCCTATCTATCTATCTATCTATCTATCTATCTATCTATCTATCTATCTATCTATCTATCTATCTCAGTCTGTTCCTTCCTTCCTTCCTATCTATCTATCTATCTATCTATCTATCGCAGTCTATTTCTATCTATCTATCTATCTATCACAGTCTATTTCTATCTATCTATCTATCTATCTATCTATCTATCTATCTATCTATCTATCTATCACAGTCTATTTCTATCTATCTATCTATCTATCTATCTATCTATCTATCTATCTATCTATCACAGTCTATTTCTATCTATCTATCTATCTATCTATCTATCTATCTATCACAGTCTATTTCTATCTATCTATCTATCTATCTATCTATCTATCTATCTATCACAGTCTATTTCTATCTATCTATCTATCTATCTATTACAGTCTATTTCTATCTATCTATCTATCTATCTATCTATCTATCTATCTATCACAGTCTATTTCTATCTATCTATCTATCTATCTATCTATCTATCTATCTATCTATGTTAATATCTTTCTGACAGTCCGGTTTAACTAAATAAATTAGCTGCGATACCCAATTATTATGACATAAGACAGATTTTACAAACAGGAATTTTTATTTCCAATTCATTTATTTTAAGAAAATGTTCTTAAATGCATTTAGTATAGTCCTGTGGGACGTCGTCAGACATCAGAAAAATCTATCTATCTATCTATCTATCTATCTATCTATCTATCTATCTATCTATCTATCTATCTATCTATCTATTAATTATATAGAGTATCCAGGATGGATGGATAGATAGATAGATAGATAATGAAGGGACTCAGATAGATAGATAGATAGATAGATAGATAGATAGATAGATAGATAGATAGATATATAGATTAGTGGAAGTGAATGTTTCCTATAATTGACACAAATATCTAAAAATGGCTTTAAGATGGTCTTTAGACTGTATAAGTAGCCTCCTGCGTCTTAGTTGCTTTATTGCATTGAAAAAATTTAAAAAAGAAAAAAGAAAAAGATAAAGAGATAGATAGATAGATAGATAATGAAAATATTGCAATAGATAGATAGATAGATAGATAGATAATGAAAATGTTGCAATAGATAGATAGATAGATAGATAGATAGATAGATAGATAGATAGATAGATAGATAATGAGCAGACCCAAATAGATAGATAGATAGATAGATAGATAGATAGATAGATAGATAGATAGATATAATTTCATTTGGATAAATTAGAAGCAAACCACGTACAGCAGCGGGTATTAATCACGTTGTCATCGGGGATAATTTTTTGTTCAAAACTTCAATGTTTTAATTATGGAAAAGTCAACTTTTCCAAATTTCTATGGCAGATTATTACGTGTATCATCTTCCGTAGGGAAGAAAACGCTGACATACCTTCAACAAAATATTACCTTAAGATTTTTCTTTTTTTAATCGTACTGCTTGCTTTATGATGAGCCATATTTTATGCGATCAACTACTTGGAGAAGTTTTCCTGTGCCTGTAAATTTAAATGGCTTCATCACTTCTAGTGGCATTTGACTATGCAACAAGAGTCGATAAGGTTTCACATGCTGCATCAAGAAACCCGTGGGGAGTGAGGTGGGGAGTCATCCAAGGGGAGATAATGTAAAGTGAGAGTTTGTGAAAGGAAGGGGCTGTTGAGTAAAATATTTTAGTCATGGGGGAACAATATGGGTAAGGTAGTGGCGGGGTTTGCTTTTATGATAAAGATCCTGAAAGGTGAGCATCGATAATAAATAAAGAAAAAACAAAATACCCCCCCCCCAAAAAAAAAACAATAGGAATTCCTTAAATGAAAACTTTGTTATCATTTATTCTAAGCAAAGATAACCTTTATTCAAAAATAAAATATTAGAATAATCCAATAATAATTTAAAAAAAAAAAGAATAAGAAATTAAAGAAAAAAATATAATAATGCAAACAATAAGACAAAAAATATAAAAGAAAAAAAAACGATTTTGGCTTCGTTTCTAAAATGCCATTTTTGTAGCTGAGAGATTGACTGATTTGTTTTTTACGGTCTATCAACACTTTGTTGCTTATTTAAAACGGAAACCACTTTTAGGATTATCAGAATAATTATTTTTGTTTTTGCATTAACAATTTTTTATTAGAATAACAATTATTTTTTCTAGATAAATGTTCTACTAATTAACCCATAGCTGGGGAGATGAATTGATTCATAAATTTCCCAAAGGTAGGTAAGTCAATGTAACGAACCCAATTGGAATTCGAACTCGGCTTTTCGATTTCTTATTCCACACTGTTGTAGCTGAGGAAGAATCTCCGAAGTTGTTTATCACCTCAAAATGACTAAAACGGACTTCCTCTATGTCTGCGATTGCTGAGATATAAATACCATGACTAGACTGACGTCTTGCCAAAGAGTTCTGCTTCATAAACCCTTTTTTACCGAAATGCCCAAGACCTTGAATTGCTCAGATTTTCACCAGTCGTCTATTATTGCTTGTAACTAACAGGGTCAACAAATTTAAGGTAAATTTTACTCTGAGCCTTACAGTGAAAGTTTCTTAGTTCATGTATTTCTGTTCTGTTTACAAAAAGGAAAAAAGAAAGTTGACGTTACATTACTGCATTCGTAGACTCGAACAGTGTTAATCGACTTCGAGCAAACTGCGAATGGCTCCATTAATTTCTCAGATTTTGCACCTGCCGTCTATTATTGCTTGTAACTAACAGGGTCACCAATTTAAGGTAACTTTTACTCTGAGCCTTACAGTGAAAGTTTCCTAGTTCTTTTTACCAAAAAAAGCTGACATTACATTACTGCATTCGTAGACTTGAACAGTGTTAATCGACAACGAGCAGAGTGCGAATGACTATTTTAAAACTCTAATTCTAGATCACATTCTATTGTTATTGATCACTGATATGTTCTACTACTGGGATAAGACCTCTGATCGGGAGCATTGAACCGCCTCCTAATTGATCTTGTTCCCATGTACACCCTGGTTCGGGATGGTAGTACCTGTTAGGATTCCAGCTATGGGCAAATATTTATCCCACCACACTGGGGTCAAAACATTATGAAAGTATAAATAGATTTTTATATTAAAAACACCAGAAATATATTTAAAAAAAATTAATACATATTCTATTGATACGAACCTATCCTAAAAATCTTGTCACCATTAAATAACCCCTGAGTTTAACAAAAACAAAAAAGAAAATATACATAAACTGCCGTAATCATCACCCGATTTGATGTAAGCAAGGGGAAAACAATCTCTACTCCAACACAGCCAAGTGAAATTAATTTGAAAACATCTGATACCTCATTAATCAGTTTATTAAGAATATACTCGATAGAATTTGAAAGAATGTTGCATTTATTGCTTATCTGGCTTTTCACCAGTTTGATCTATCCATTCTATGGCTTTCTCTGCCTGTAAAATCTGTAAGGTTAAAGAGTTTTACATAAAATTGTTACCAATATATTGACTGGAACAATCCATTACTCAGTTGATTACCAAACTATATGGCAGTGAAGGCTGGACAATTCCCTTGAAGATAAAGAAGCTTATGCCCACATCTCATTAAAGTAGCGGCTCCCGTATGAAGTCAAGCAAAATCGTGCCTGGACAGTACCAAAAAGGGCGACCGTTTAGGAATACAAGGTACAGTTGGGTCCGTTTAATTCACCTTCGCGCAAATAGCCTTGGGAAAGAAATGAACCCACCTCTTCTCTCCCCAACTATGGATTAATTAGTAAGACTTCTATCACTAAACCATTTCGATCTAAATAAATCTTACAATCTAAATATATTGGGTGGCTTTAAATAACCTGCAAATGGTTGATAAACCGTAGAAAACGAATCCATCCATAAAAAAAAAACTACAGATGAAGAGGAGGCTTGAGACACACAGAGATATGTTTCTACAGAAGGATGCTAAGAATACCATGGAAGGAACATGTGATCAATGTGAAGGTTATAAGAATAAATAGAAAAAGAATAGAGTGGCAGAAAATATTAAACCTTAGGGAGGGGGGCAGGTGGTTAGGATGTTTGCATTCCGATCATGAAAGCTGGATTCAAATCTCACCATGGCCAAGGTGGTGATAAAATCGTCATAACCATTTAAATAGCAACCCTCTAGCTTGAGTGGCTCTTGAGTCGTGTGTTGGATGAACTATAGTATGAAAAACACCAGAGGATAGCCAGGTGAGGGAAAACGAATGTGCCTTAGAAGACATCTGCAGCAGGGATTTGCTAGAAGTGAATACTCGTGAACGAGCAGTCAAGCCACCTCCTCCTCCTCTTTCTCCTTCTCTTCCTTCTCCTCTTCCTTCTTCTTCTTCTTCTTTTTCCTCCCATCCTCTTCTTCTTTTTCATCTTCTTCTTCCTCCTCCCTTCTTCTTCTCTTTTCTTCTTCTCCCTCTTCTTCTTCGTCTCCTTCTTCTTCTTCTTTTTTCTCCTATTCTTCTTCTTCGTCGTCGTCGTCGTATTCTTGTTGTTGTTGTTATTGTTGTTGTTGTTGTTGTTCCTCTTCTTCTTCTTCTTCTTCTTCTTTCTCTCCGTCTTCTTCTTCCTTCTCTTGTTCACACGCTTCTTATTATTCTTCCTTTCTCGTGCACCTCCTCACTGTATTCTTCTTCTTCTTTCTCCTCCTCCCCCTCTTCTTCGTTCTCCTCTTCTTCTTCTTCTTCTTCTTCTTCTTCTTCTTCTTCTTCTATATGCCCTGTCCCTTCAGGACGTTGCCGATCATGGTTCTCCACAACTTTTTGCCCTTTTTAGCTCCATTATTAATACTGAGGTTAAAAAGCGAAATTTAGCATGGTTATCTAATCGCTTTTGCCATCTTAGATCCAAGCACCTATCTCCAATATGTCTGCTCAAGCTAAAAAAGCGAAAAAAAAAAAAAATCTAACCCCCCCACCAAAAAAAAAACCTACAGCCTTCATTTGTTCGCGTCATCGTTATCACACGTTTCTAAATTCAGTTGAGCATCTGCCAAATAGTTTCTGCGTATTCCTTTCCCACTCCTTGGTATTTATCAGGATCCAAGCCGTGGACCGACTGTAAGTCAACCGTCCCATACCACCAACGATCGACGCCTCCTGCACACGACCTCATCTCTTCGAATGGACCCTTAGCAGCGCTTTTTGATCGCAGTGTTTAAGATGTAAACAAACGGGGACTCTTTCTCAGCTGCTCCCTCTTCCTACTGTTTTATCCATTCTTTTCAATTGCATTTTTTTTTCTTAAAAGCTCTTTTTTTTCACTTAAGATGACTATCAAGCTTTGTTAGCACAATAAGTTGCTGGTGTAAAAATCTAAAAACCCTTGTAGTTTTTTTGTTTTTATTTTTTCTATTATTTTAGTTCGCGTTTTTTTTTTTCTTTCATTTTTCAATTTATTTTTACACTTTTTATTTTGTTTTAAAGCGTTTATTTCACGCGTCCTAACTTTTTCTTTTTTTCATTTTTCTTTCTTTATAAGTTTCATTTATTCATTCACTCATTCTTTCTTTCTTTCTTTTTTGTAAGAATTGAATTCATTCTTTATTTGTTCTAACGTTTTCTTTCTATCTTTCTTTTCTCTAAGATTTCTTTCTTTTTTTCTGAAATCTTTTTTCCTCTTTTTTCCTTAACAATGACTTTCTCTCTTTCTTTTTTTCTAACATTTTCTTTCTTTTTGTCTTCTTTTTTCCTAAAACTTCTTTCTTTCATTTTCACATCTTTATTTCTTCATTTTCTTTCTTTCTTTCTTTCTTTCTTTCTTTCTTTCTTTCTTTCTTTCGTCTTTTTCGAACGTTTTATTTCTTTCTTTCTCTTTATTTTCTAACAATTTCTTTGTTTCTTTGTTTGTTTGTTTGTTTCTTTCTTTCCTCCAACTTCTTACATCTATCTTTTTCGAACGTTTTATTTCTTTCTTTCTCTTTATTTTCTAACAATTTCTTTCTTTCTTTCTTTCTTTCTTTCTTTCTTTCTTTCTTTCTTTCTTTCCTCCAACTTCTTTCATCTGTTTTTTTCGAACGTTGTCTTTCTTTCTCTCTCTTTATTTTCTAACAATTTCTTTCTTTCTTTCTTTCTTTCTTTCTTTCTTTCTTTCTTTCTTTCTTGCTGATTCATCTCCTCCTTTTCAGCACACCCAACCATCATCTAATTCAACGAAATTCTCCCTTTGCCTCCGCTACGCATCCCTTAGGTTAAAGAAAAGCTGCTACACGCGTCAATGGCCCTATTAAGACGGACAAAAGTAAAGCTCTTAGAGGCGAAGGTGTTTCTCAATAATGGCCGGCGAGAGGCGGTAGGAATCAGAGACGCTGCTCTTAAAGATTATTCTAGTCGGGGTTATTGATATTTTCTAAATTTACATTCGTACCATACAAGACCTCAAACGAGAGGCATGCAGTGAGGAGAAAACCCACTTCAGATGGTAACGGCATCCGAAATTTTTTCGCCAACCATTCTGTCACGACGTCGCGGCATATTTCGTAATCTTTACGTCAAATTGATGCACTTATGGAACCAATTTCTAACTAAGTATTAAGCTGGTAGCCAGATATGTATGAAGCTAACTACAACTGAAAGCAAAATCAAGAGTTTTTTTTTTTTTTTTAATTGAGTTCACTCCAAGCAAGGCCCGTCTTGGGTAAGGCGATAAACTACGTCCAACAGCAAGGCCTCTGATCAGGAGACTTTGAGGAGCGTGGAACCACCTCTTAATTGCTGGTGTTCCCAGGTCCACCCAGACCCGGGGTGTTAGCACCTGTTAGGGTCCCAGATATGGGCAAAGAGTTAACCCCGGAACTGAGGTAAAAAGCATTAGGAAAGTGTAAAAATAGGTTTTAACATCAGAAATACTTTGAAAAAAATTATTACCAGAAATAAATTTTTAAAGAAAAAAACTATTACCAGCAATATATATTTGAAAAAATATTACCAGCAATAAGTTTTCCAAAAAAAAAAAAATATTACCAGCTATATATTTTTGAGGAAGAAAATATTACTAGAAATATATTTTTGACAGAACAAAAATGTTACCAGGAAAAAAAAGTTGTTGGCATTAAGTGACCTAATGAGGTTGATATGCCGTAAAACAAACCAAACCAAACCAAGCAAGGCGCTAATGCCACTAAGACACATAAGGGTTACTGGGTGTGGAAGAGTTAGAAAACAGAAACATTATTAAGAGGTAAGAACGAAAGAAGAGTAATCAGGAGGGAGGCAGATAGCGATTGACATTGCATTTAAATTTTTGCAGATTAAAGTTGACTGGAAAATATGGAACCGGAAAAGAGTTTCACAAGAGAGAAGTGCGAGAAAAGGAACTCTTGGCATAGAAATTACAGTTACATCTCGGCAGCTCAAATTTAAATTGCCGAGACTTCGTCGCCAGTCTAGTACTGTGCTTAAATTCAAAGACTCTAAGCACCATACAGCAGTTGAGAGGCTTGTGGCATGTTGTCCTCAACATGAAGTTCCACGAATCCGCAAAGTAACAGTTCTCAGCCTCCGCCCCACCAAAAAAAGGGTTTCTGGAAGATTCTCTTTAATTTGAGATACGGGAGAAATGAAGCCGATTCGGCTACGTGGATGTAGCATTATGTATGCTGTCTGTAAATGACTGAAATAGTGGAAATAAAAACTGAAATCTATCAGAAAAATTGCCATGGGAATAGTAGGAATTGGCTTGGGATTTTGTCTCTGCAGGAAAAAGGGACATAGAGAGTGTAAACGGTTTGGGAAGACTGTCTAGGCTTGAAAGTGAAGATTGTGCAGCTCCAGCCCAAATATGGTAGTAATACTCGATTTTCGGTCTCTTCAGAGAGTTGTAAAGAATGAGAACATATGATGGACATATATCGAGGGAGATATGTCGTAAAATAAGAAGAAATCTGAATACAAAGAGATATATCTTCGAATAATTTAGAATATAACGAGGTATATCGTAGAATCAAAAGGAGTCTGAATATAACGAGGTATATCGTAGAATCAGAAGCCTGGATGCAAAGAGATAGATCGTAGAATTAGAAGAATTCAGACTCTAACGAGGTATATCGTAGAATCAAAAGGAGTCTGAATATAACGAGGTATATCGTAGAATCAGAAGCCTGGATGCAAAGAGATAGATCGTAGAATTAGAAGAATTCAGACTATAACGAGGTATATCGTAGAATCAAAAGGAGTCTGAATATAACGAGGTATATCGTAGAATCAGAAGCCTGGATGCAAAGAGATAGATCGTAGAATTAGAAGAATTCAGACTATAACGAGGTATATCGTAGAATCAAAAGGAGTCTGAATATAACGAGGTATATCGTAGAATCAGAAGAAGACTGAATATAACGAGGTATATCGTAGAATCAAAAGAAGACTGAATATAACGAGGTATATCGTAGAATCAAAAGAAGACTGAATATAACGAGGTATATCGTAGAATCAAAAGAAGACTGAATATAACGAGGTATATCGTAGAATCAAAAGAAGACTGAATATAACGAGATATATCGTAGAATCAAAAGAAGACTGAATATAACGAGGTATATCGTAGAATTAGAACAATTCTGTTAAACTGGCGCAAAAGTGCGTTGAAATAAGAAATGTAAATGAATTGCTAATAATTTACGGAATGAATGGATTGTCATTCCTCTTATAGATAACACAATATAAAAAAATCGGCAATAATCAGGTTTAATTATATATATATATATATATATATATATATATATATATATATATATATATATATATATTTCGATTATAGGTGCAGTTCAATTTATAATTACATGAAGCATTCATACAAAAAACAAAATAATAACACATTTCTCATGGCATTTTTTAGGATTACATCTCTATTTTCGTTGTCCTCTTATTACCGAGAAGTAAAAAAACAAGAACAATTCTATTTCCATACCTGAGGATGTCTGTAGGAACAGACGAAAGCTTGTAAAAATTAAAAAGACCTTATGCAACTGGAATTTATAAATAGGGATCATATCATTCATATACAGGTTCGGGGTTGGTGTATCTTATTTATATTGTTTGCGATGATGTATTCTCGCCATTTAAATCATTAACCTCCATATTTGTTTTTTGGATGAATGATTCATGTAATTATATATATATATATATATATATATATATATATATATATATATATATATTGTAAATTCATTGTAAATGATTTTAATAAAATCATGACTTGCTGTTAAGTGTGCTACAGAAACACAATCCTAATAAGTATATTTTTTACTGAGCAGCAAATAATGCAAGCGTTACACATAGAATAACACCATTGTATTTATAAGGCTACCCATGACGGTAAGGTCGAAGAAGAAGCGCCAGAATGAACGCGACAAGCGCTCGAAGACTCCTAACAGAAGAATAGGCAAAGATACAATTTCAACGGCCAAACCGGCAGAAAAAGGCAGCGTCAGTCGTGCTGGCGTAACCAAGGCGGACCTTGACAGATCAAGGATCCGATAACCCGATGCAACCAGGTTTGCCAGACCTCGCCTCTCTCAATACCCTTTGAGCTGCAAGGGAGGAGCTTCAAGTGCGTAGGCTTCTCCGTTGCGTAGAGTTGCCTACCAAAATCAAATCCACAATATACATATATATATATATATATATATATATATATATATATATATATATATATATATATATATATATGAAGAAAAATATACGGAAAAAACAAACAAAAATCTTTATATGCAATTATGCTGTTTTAATGTTAATATAATGTCAACGTCGGACGTTTCGGTCTAATAAACCATCTTCAGGACATATTCATAAAATATAATTAACATTATCAATTCAACATGCCAAAGACGATGGACATAAGGACAAGACTTATCCAAACAGGTAACTGAAAGTTTTATATGATCAGCGTTCCGTTTAAACATGGTCACGTTGTCGTCACGTGGGCGACGCTGTGAATATATATATATATATATATATATATATATCTTTTTAAATCTTACTTATTATAAAACGCAGATTGTGTGTGTGTGTGTTTGTGTGTGTGTGTCTGTACGTTTATATATTGGATCGGATTTCCTACATTTTTCAACCGATTTCAAGAAAACTTCACAGGACTACGTAAAATTACCTTGCAGTGGTTCTGACAGCACCAAAAGTTGGAAAAAACACAGTTGTTTTTGCACGAAATCAATTTGAAAACACGATTAAGAGGCATTAATGAAAGGGGGACAACTCATATCGAGTTATACTTATAAATATCGAGTTATACTTATAATAAAATCCAGGGTGTTTGTTTGTGTGTGTGTGTTCTTTTATATATGGGATCGGATTTCCTATATTTTTCAACCGATTTCAACAAGACTTCACTTTTTTTTGGTAGGTAGTTTTTCTTATTGTCTTGCACACTTTTTTCTTTATTTTTACATTCAGAATGCTTTAAAAATTCCATTTACAAGATAATTGTTTATAATAAAATTCTATTCAATTTGTAGACTCATAACAATTGAAAACAATGTTTTTGTTTGAGTTTGGGTTTGACCAATTCGTAAAAAAGACAAAAAAAAAAAAATAAACAAAAAAAAACAATTAGTTTTTTTGTTTTTTTTTGTTTTTTTTGTGTGTCCGTCAACCTTAAACAATAATCTTTGTCAATTTTATTTTTCAGTCTTTATGATGGTCGATACTTGATCTATCTCTTACTGTTACATCCCCGGGCAACGCCGGGCTCTACTGCTAGTTTGATATATTACTTAACTTTTAAATATCAATGTTATCCCAACTTTGATGTTTCTTGGTAAGATTTCCGTTCTTCAGGGAGTTCGGTTTTAAACAATATTTCAAATGTTTTCAGTTTGTTCCGCGTTTTTTCAATCCGTTTTATATATGAATGAACCAGAAAACTATGAGTTATACATAACATCAGAACAAGAAATCTCTAGGGAACATAATGAGGAAAGCAGACTTGGGAAATCAGATACCCACAGGATAGATTGAAAGCAAGAGGGACAGAGGAAAACGGCGGATAACATACTTAATGGGCTTCAGTACATGGATGATGTAATAGGGTTTAGGACAGATAACAACATTTATTAAGAGCTACAAAGATCCCAGATTGCCAACGTTCTAAAGGATGGGGCACAGAGAAGAAGAAAAAGAAGAAGAGGAAGAAGAAGAAGGAGAGGAAGAGGAGAAAGAAGAAGAGGAGGAAGAAGAAGGAGAGGAAGAGGAGAAAGAAGAAGAGGAGGAGGAGGAGGAGGAGGAAGAAGAAGATGAAGAGGAAGAAGAAGAAGGAGAGGAAGAGGAAAAGGAGAGGAAGAGGAAAAAGAAGAAGATATTTTAATCGTTTAAAAGCGCGACATTCACGTATGTATGTGTACGTATGTATTTGTGCGTGTACGTGTATTTGAATGTGCAAGTTTGTGTTCGATCCTGACATTAACTTGTGGCATAAGAAGAAAGTCGAGCAGTTTTAGAATTTTTATACAGTTATAAAGAATTCTAAATTTTATATTTTGATTGATCGATCAAAGGTTGTTCATATCAATTACTCGCCATATCGATATTTGCATTCTGTTTAGATGTAAAGTATTCTTTCCCTTCAAATTATATATATATATATATATATATATATATATATATATATATATATATTAAGAAATATACTCTTAAGTTATGCTATATTTATGGGATAAAGTTCACAGTATCAGAGATAGAGCGTGTGTAAATATAAAAGTGAACATTGAAGTCAACACTTAGAGGCGACAATCTGTTTCATGCTTGACGCATTCGTCAGGCAGCTATATATATATATATATATATATATATATATATATATATATATATATATATATATATATATTCAAAAATGATCATTGGAAAATGTCATGATGCCATTTCTGACCATAGGTTTCTGGTTGGGACCAGGAAGGAAATGTGTATACAACAGAAATAAAAGGAAATAATAATAGTAATTATAATAATAACGATAAACACTGCTGCAACAGTATTATTGTTGCTGATTTTGTCTTCAGAATATTAACAAAATATTTTATGAAATCAGTAACTTATTACCGAATATGAAAGTGAAAGTGAAAGTAAAAGTAACAGTGAAAGAAGTGGTGAAATGAATAGAGAGCAATGGAGATTTTCCCAAAAATCTGTGCGGCATCCACTCAAATGATGGATATATCTTTTGAATACACTTAAAAAAAATCTTCAGTAAATGACAACAAAGAACGAAAGAAGACAAATGATTGACAAAAAAAGAAGAAAAAAAAAAAAAAAACAAGAAAAAAGAAAAAAAGTAAAACAACAAAAAAAGCGAAACAAGAAACGAAAGCAAAATCTAAATTAGAGAAGGAAAAGAAAAGTGAATTGCTTCGCCGTTATCTGTTGAAGGCGAAGTGTCGACGCCGCAGGTCCCCAAAATCTGGGATTGGTATCTGGGGAGAGAGAGAGAGAGAAAAAAAAAGAGAGAAAGAGAGAGAGTGAGATGATGCGCTGAGAAACAAGATGGTGGCGAAATAAGAAGGGGGAAGAGGGTGGTGGAGAATATCAGGAATTCTCAAAAGGAGTGGGACTAAAACGAAAGGAGGTTCAGTTGGAGAAAAACAAACAGAAGAATCCAGAAGAGATCCATTTATGTGGCCAAAAGGGACGGGATTAATAAAAACTATATTATGAATGGGTTAATAAAAATAACGTTGATAGCCATAACACAAACACACATATCACATACAGACACACACGCGCGCACACACACACACACACACACACATATATATATATATATATATATATATATATATATGCGTGTGTGTGCGTTGACAACATGCCTCCCTGAATAAATTTTATATATATATATATATATATATATATATATATATATATATATATATATATATATATATATTCATCCACAGAGAGACTGTTTCGCTGTATCACATCTCCTCAGTGTGGCTAGACGTCCGATTGCTTCAAACCGGGATATATGATTCCAGCAATTTCTCTTGTATATATATATATATATATATATATATATATATATATATATATGTTTTTGTTTTGAATAGTGTTTTTGGTTATTGGAATTTTATTCCGTCCATATGAAAACTAAACTCATATATATCAAGAAACATTTAAGAATATATATACATATGTGTGTTTCTGGGTTTGTATGTTTGTGTCTGTTTGTGTGAGGTTTCGTTAAAATGACTGGCATGAGGAATTGCTGTCCAAATACATAATCATATATATATATATATATATATATATATATATATATATATATATATATGTGTGTGTGTGTGTGTGTGTGTTTGTGCGTCCGCGTCTATGTGCGAATGCTTGTGGTGGTAATATCTCACCTTACACTACGAAAATACTTGCACCAATGATAAATAAAGTATTTTGGCATAAATTGACCATTATATATTCTCCTGATGTCTTAGAAATACCGAAACATCTCAGAAGTCATCGGAAAAGTTATTAATGCACGTATTGTCTGCTGGCCTGAGATGGAACGAATACATTGAGTCAATAGCTTCGTCCACCGCAAGTTGGCTTCCTGTGCCGGGCTGGGAAATTTTTCTCACCGGAGTTAATCCTTCAAATCTACAAATCAACGATTCGCCCTTGCATGGAGTATTGCTGCCATATATGGTCTGGAGACTCTCCTCTATGTCTCAAGGTGCTTGATAAATCCAAAGACGGATATGCAATGTAATTGGCTCTGATCTGGCATCTCGTCTGCAGTCGCTCTCTCACAGAGGTGCCGTAGCCTCCCTCTGTCTTTTTTACAAATACTTTTAGAGTAACTACTCCGATGAGGTGCTTTCGCTGGTTCCCAGACTTCATGAATTTAAGCGTTCAACTAGGCTGGCATCTCGCTCTCACCCTTTCTCTGTCGAAAGTGTTAGATGTATCCGTCTCTTCTACTCCAAGAGCTTCATGTCTCGCACTTCTCGCCTGTGGAACTCCCTTCCTTTTTCCTGTTTCTCTGATAGCTATAATCTCCAACTATTCAAATGTAATGTCAATCGACGTCGTCAGATTCCTTGATCTATCCCCTATCCTTCTCTTCATCCTTTCTTCTATCACTCCTATTTGCTCTCGCTCCAACTCTCTGTGGCCCCTTGCGTGCTAGTGGCTTCCCACCTTGCTTGGGGTGGAATGCTTATATATGTATATATATATATATATATATATATATATATATGGTCGATTTGTCAGTAAGGAGACTGCCTGATGTTATTGCACTGGAGTGGTCGGTCCCAGTCTGCGGGAAAACCATATGCCTGAAAACCATACTACGGGTTGACCGAAACATTGAATATGAAATTGGGTAGATCCAATCGTTGATCCCGCTAGATAACACGCTTTTTCCCAGAAACTGTAGTATAAACCGCAGGTGGGCTCTGTGGGTGTTGAATAAACAGAAACGCGCCTGAGCAAGCTTCTGCAGTAGGGATTCGCTAGCCGCCCTAGCTGGCGAGTATCCTCGAATACGGATGGCCAGCTATATATATATATATATATATATATATATAGAGAGAGAGAGAGAGAGAGAGGTGAGATGAGAACGTATAGAGTATAATTCCAACGTTTATAACATTTAATTTAAAAGTAGGCTCAATATATAGTCGAGTAATATCATTTATTTTAGGGCATTACGTCGGAAAAATGTCAAAATCGCTACACAATTGCAGTCATGTTTCAATGCGTATAAATGTATCTCATCCGACGAGTGTATATTACTGGCATGTGAACGGTTTATTTAGATTTAACAGCAAAATACAACCTCTTTTTAGGAAAAAATAAAGAAGCGGTTGGTATAAGGTTGGTGGACTGGTTGATCAGAGTCAAGATCCTGGTATCTATCATTCATTGGTTATTCCTTATCGCTTTATGCTCAATATCTTTTCATGCTAAAAAGTTTAATATAACAGTGAAAGTAAAGTATCTCTCAGATCGACAAAGCCTATTTCAAGACCAAATGGAAGATAGACGATCACTTAATAGACAAAAGTATCTGAGTGCCTCACATGAAAGGCTTGGACAAATAAGACTGCAGTCTAAGAAACGTTATTTTAACTCAACTCTTCAAGTTTTTGCCAAACTTTACTCAAAACTCTGCGTCAAGTCACTGGAGTATTTCAACTAACGCTTTTATCCACTTGATCATATGAGTTGAGTTACTAAAATGGAAATAACTGAAACTGAGACATTCAGAAAAGTCATGGCATGTGGAACTAGAACAGTCTAGCGCAGTAGACTAAATTAAGCGTTCAGTTCGAAATTCCAATCACCTGAAGAAGGCTGGAGCGTACAATGGTCGTGAATATGGCATTGAAGAAGGGGAAAACAGTCAGAATAATGCAAATAGTTTAAATAGTTACAATACCGCATCTCAGAAATATAGACAGTTATTAGATGTGGTAGGATATTTTTGAGTGCGAAATCATTAGACGAATAGAAAGGAGGGAAGAGACGTCTTTTCTTGACTGCCATAAGTTGCTGATTTGGGCGAAAAAAATGTGTAATATGATGGTTCTCTCAAGGAATATTTTAGGGTTTCTGTTCATATTTTATAAGGAGAGAACTTTGGATTGTCGTGCTAAAAATGCCAGCTTACACTTTCGAGAGTTTGTTGACAGTTGATTTGATTATATTGCTCCGTCAGTGTCCAACACAATTTAGCGGGTGTCAAAATGCGTCAGCTTCAAGAAGGAGAGTGATCTCTCGTTAAAAATTTACAAGCCCAAGAAATGCCGGGATGCGCTTGTTCTATGTCATTTGACTTGATGGCGATAGGAGAGAACGCAGTAAATAAAAAAATCATAATAATTTGAGAAGACTGTTTTAATGAGAATAAGCGTACTAAAGCGAAAACTGTCCATCATCTGTTTTTGAAATGGCAAGAATTTTCAAAAAGTTACGAGACCACTGCGTAAATATATCACAGAGCTCACACAGCTCACAAATTGTTTTAACAATGACTATTCAAATTATTTACACGAGGGCTTATTTTCCTCATCTGTGTTGCTATCACTACTCCTCGGCCGTTGTGTTCTTGGGCCTTCATCAGATGCTTTATGATCCTTGTAAACGTCAGGGAACTTCGAAAAACACTTTATTTAATTTACTGGGGTAGACTGTTCTCTTTCCACTACACATGCCTACGGATATCTCATTTAGTTTTTATTTATCTCTGTTCAGTTATTACTTTCTATGTTCTCATTGGTTTCAACTATACGCTGCACGGCTCAGAGATTGAACTCACAATTACGATATCGGGTGTAACAGCAAAATTGTCCAAATCGCGTAACAGCAAAATTGTACAATTGTTAGATTAACGCCTGAAGCGTTGTATCTTAAAATGATTAAAGATATCTTACTGGAATTCTCCGAGGTTTTTATAACACTATTGGGCTCTACTTTGAGCAATAAGAATGTATAATGACTCAAATCGTGTGCCAACGGCTTAGTGGTAGAATCCCCGACTGAATTGGCGTCACTCGGGTTTTTAATCCTAGTTAGAGGCAACCGGACGTCTAGCCACACTGATGAGCTGTGATACAACGAAACAGTCTATGACAATATATATATATATATATATATATATATATATATATATATATATATATATATATTATTGCAGGGCCATTTTCCAACATTCAAGTTGATCTTCGTCCTCTCTAACCTAATAACAAAGTGCTTCACAGGTTTCACGTACTATTTAATTTTCAAGTCTTTTTTCACTGCTCTTTGGACTGTCATAGCTGAAACTCCTCTCTCATGCGCCAAACATCTTATGGATTGAGTTGGATCTTTTCTAATTGATCTCTTTAGTTCTAAGTTGAAATGATGATCCGTCTTCCTGTTGTGACATCTTGATCCAGTTCTCCTTTCTGCTGCCCTCTCTTTTTAAAACATTCACCATTCTCTTGATGGTTCTTGAATAAACTTTGAAGAAGTAATCTGATCCGTATATACAATAATCCGCTGATATCTGTCTATATCTATGAAACATAAAGAAGCCTAATTTCATACACGACAAAATTAAAAGAATGGAACATCCAATAAGGATCGAACTCAATAACTCTGGTTCACTTGCTTGCTAATCACTACTTCACGACAAAGCAGAAAACCACGTATTTATCTATCAATCTATCTGGCTAAGAAGGCTTGGCTTGGTTTGTTTACGGCATATCAACCTCAATGAGTTATTTAATGCTGACTAGATTTTTTATTGTTGGTAATATTTTTCAAAAATGTATTGCTAGCAATAATGTATTGCTGGTAATAATTCTTTTCTTCAAAATTCATTGCTGGTAATGTTTTTCAAAAATGTATTGCTGGTATTAAAACTTATTTTTACAATTAGATAAAATTTTAACCCCAGTTTTGGGTGTTAACTATTTGACCATAGCTGGGACCCGAAAAGGTGCTACCGCCCCGGGTGAAGGTTAACCTGGGAACACTAGCAATTAAGAGGTGGTTCCATGCTCCTCAAAACCTCCTGATCAGAAGCCTTGCTGTCGGGTGTAGTTTATCGTCTTACCTAGGACCGTTCACTTGGTGGGGGGGGCTCTTACTCCTCTGCAGAGGTGCAATCGGCGTATTCTGAAGCCCCAGCCGGCAGGGCGAGGGTAAGAAGGGGAAATGTGAAAGGAAACAATCGAATAATAGAGTGGAACATAATGAAAAAAAAGAAGAAAGAATGAAGAAAGGAATAACTGAAAAACGGAGGCATGGCAAAAATAAATAAATAAAAGTTTGGGGAAAGAGAAAATTATTAAAGAAGCAACAATTTTGCAGCTGCAAATATGTGAAATCGTCAAATCGATCGAAAGTGAAAGTGAAAGTGAAAGTAATGAGAAACGCAGAGAGAATACTTAATGGAAAGAGAGAGAGAGATGAAAAACACTTTAGCGTGAAAGAGGGAAACGCACTTATTTCTGCGCGCAAGCAAGACCTGCAGGAAGAAATTCTTTCGTGGAAGCGCGTGAAAATGAATCCAAAACCTGAAGCTATATTACGATTCTGGTTCCTGGCGCCAGCGGCTGAAAAGACGCGTTGATATCAAGATGTTTTTCATTGAGATCATTCGGCATTAAAAACGATTCTAGGAGCGTGTTTAGGGAATCATTCCCCAGAATTTTCCGTATGATTTGATCAAGACTTGTTTGTAAGAACCCTGATTTCGAATCGAAGACTGTAATTCTTCATAGATCTTCATTTTTGGTTTTTCTTCCTGACGATTCTAACTTTTTTTTTCTTGTTTCGCTTCGTGTGTGTGTTGTTTTTTTTTTTTTCTCCTAATTCTTTCGTCTTTGATTTCTTGCTTTTTTTTAAGGCGTGCATTTTATTTATATCGAAAGTGACATAGGAATCTTATTATTTTCTTGTTTTCGTGTTCCTGTGAGATGTCTTAAGTGTTTTATATAGTTTCAGCGCTTTTCAACGCTTTAATGTTCTGTTCCGAACGCTTTGGTTTCTCCATAATACAGCGTCCGTAAAATATCTGTTTCGCGCTAATGTGATCTAATGAGTACTGTCTTTTAATGCATGGTTTTAATTTTAGCTCATGAAATGAAATCGGCAGAGAACTCCTCACTTAAATCATCCATTCTTTTTTTTTTATATTCAGAGTTCAGTTTCTTTGTCAGATGAAGAAAAAGACAGAATATTTTAACCGACTGGAAGCACTATTGGGTATTGTCACAGTAACGTTGGATTTCAAAAACCTTATTCAAAATTTTATATATAAACCATTTCTTTCTTAATTTTCATGCTGTATATTTCTTTTTTTTATAAGATAAATAAAAAAATGAGAAACACGAAAATTTTTATTCTGAAAAATAGAATTAAAGGGTTAGTAGGAAAATAAGATCGGTCATGATAGTAAATTTAAAGTCAACATTCCTAAAATTAGATTATAGAAAATATTTCCAACATTTTTAAGATTACTGAATACTTAAATATTATATCAAAATACGTTCACCCATCATCTTCTTAAATTATGTTTTAACAGATAAAGTCTCCGTAAAACAATAATAAGTGTCAACACCTTGTAAATCACGCTACTGTTTGTTTTAAAAATCCATTTCTGCATTATTTTAAACTTAAAGTAAATAATATTTGTTTTAATCCAGATTAATTATACTTTAAATCGGCTAATATCCTCAAATAATCTTTCAGAAAAGTATATTTTCTTTTATTGTTGGAAGATTTTTTGATAAAGTAAAATTCAGTGAAATGGTTAAAAAAAAGGGCACCAATCACCTATTTTTAGTCCAATAAAATGAACTGACACAAACCAATAGAATTTCCATTTAAAATACACTATTTTTTGTTTACTGGAAATATTATGTTGGTGCAAAAATAATGACGTAATAATGTCGTTTTTTGACGTATTTTTTAATGTAAAAAAAAACGACATTATTACGTCATTATTTTTGAACCAACCTAATAATGAATTTAATCCTTTAGCTTTCAATTAATGCTAAAATGAAATCTTCTAGAAAGATTTTTCTTCATTCATTTAAATGTGTAAAAAAAAAAAAAAGGTTTCATTTTATATTCTGTAAACAAATAAAACTGCTTTTAATCAGAAACCTCTTATCTTGGTGGCGTTACTGATCTGTATGTCGTTGATACTGATTAATAAAAAGTACATTAATAAAAAAAATGACTAAAACCAGAAACTTCTTGTTACTTGACAGATGTATCCTAAAAGCTACTTGAGACATTATGAAAATTTGATGTTTGAGCTTTCCACTATATGATTTTTGTGTTTTCGTATTTTTTAAAGATCTTCAAAGATACATTACAATTTGCAGGAACTATATCAATAAAAAGAGGGCATTTTATTCATGTGGTCTTTGATCACTACGTCCGAGCGATTAGCCTGGATTATTCTGTTTGTGTGTATTGTAAAATCCCATAAAATTGTTACAGATTTTGTCAGGCGTTTTTGCTAATAAAAATAACCAGGCCTGCGTGGTGTTTGGAGCAATTTCTTGTAGTTTCCTTCTAGTAAAATTTGCATATTTTCCAGTGCAGATATTGGTCCATTCTATCATGCCGAGTTTTATATTCAGTGTTTGCTGCGCAAGCTGATACAATAGTTCCTGGATATTTATCACAGAAGCTGCATTCCGGGCGAAAACAATTTTTTCAATATGTGTCGTTGGTAATTTCTACTTAGCAAGCATTAGTCCTGTGCAGCAAGAATAAAACCTTTGTTTTCAGCTTTTGATCCTGCACTACGTAAACACTGTTGGGTTTGTCTACATCAGCTTGTTTGGCACGGGCAGAGTATTGACCATGAAGAGGCTTTTATTACTATCACTTATTATTATTATTATTAATCAATTCACCCCAACCAAGGTGATAATGTCACTAAAGCGCAAGAAAAATGAAAGAGAATGGGAAGAATTTAGAAGGATCCGGAAACTCAGTTCTAAACAGAAAAAAAAAGGATAAACTTTTGCTCCTGCTCCAAATATCGGGGAGGATTGTGAAGCAGACGATATGTAAACTTAGCTATTTCTAGGAAAAAATATTGGGGTGGTGCATAATTATCAGGCGTTTTTAAACAGTATTTATTATGAAAAAAGAAACATAGCAATACGGCAATAACATTTTAAAATGATTATTTCAGAGCTTATGATTATCGACACGCATTTTTATAACCTGAAAATTAAATCATATTTAAAAAAAAGTAAACAAAACAGCAATTTTTATTAGCAAAAACGCCTGACAAAAACGCCTGATAATTATGCACCAACCCAATAGTGAATAAAATTTCAGTGTTCAGGCGGAAACGTTAGAATTATTGAGTTGAAGTTGACTTTAGAATGAACCGGAAACCCGATTCTAAACCCGATTCTGAAGACCAGGGAGGATTTTAAACCGGACGATAAGATAACCTATAAGAGATAGCAGAATAGTTTTGTGCTCCGTCTGTATATCTAACTATCCGTCTTAATTCCGTTTCCAAAATGATTAAAGCGACGTCCATGAAAGATAGGTTTCCTTGGCGTTAGAATGAAGCTTATATCGTATCGAAAGTTAATTTTTTTCCGAGTGCTTTTTGCTTGTGTTCGATCCGTCTATCGACCCAGAGTATTGTCTTGAATAGAATCAAGGATATGTTGGTGTAAAACTCCTAATAAAATAGTAGTAATGCTGAAGTGTCTATCGACCCAGAGTATTGCAATGAATAGCGACAATAACAAAGCTATTCGTAGTAAAACCAGTCCTCAAATAACAATAGTAAAAACAAATCTATCAAATGTACTATTGATTATTTTCGTAAAGTCAATAGCAATGATGTGTCTCCTTAAAATCTAAGTTGTACAATAAATAAAAACTGTTTCCAGTGCTTAATAAAACATTAATGAATGGGTATATCCCTGAAAAATGGTTTCACACATGGGTATCGTTTTACAACGTCTACGAAGACGTCCCAATGATGTTATTGATCAAAATCGTTTTGCGTTCGGCAACTTTCTTGACACTTGTGCAGAGAGAGGAGAGAAAGGGGAGAGATAGAAAGAAAGAGATAGATAGATAGAGAGAGAGAGGGGGGTAGGTGGAGAGAGAGAGGAGGAGGAGGTAGGGAAAGTGGGTAGGGATAGAGAGATAGAAAGAAGGTGGATAGAAAGAAAGTGATGGTAGGACGGGGAGAGAGAGAAGGCAGATGGGGAGAGAGAGGGGGAAGAGAGGGGAAAGAGAGGGTGAGTGGGGATAGAGAGAGAGAGAGAGGAGGTGGATGGAGAGAAAGTGAAGGTAGGTGAGGAGAGAGGGAAGGTAAGTGGGGAGAGGGAGAGAAAGAAGGTGGCTGGCGAGGGAGTAGGTAGGTGGGGTGAGAGAGAGAAGGTGGGCGGGGAGAGAGGGAGGTGGATGGAGAGAAAGTGAAGGTAGGTGGGAAGAGGGAGAAAGAGAAGGTGGGTGGTGAGAGAGAAGATAGATGGGGAGAGAGAGAAGGTAGGTGGGGATAGAGGGAGAGAGAGAAGGTGGGTGGGAGTAGAGAGACAGAAAGGGGTGGAGAAAGAGATATGGGGGTGATAGAGAGCAACGAATTTTTAGATTTCTCACTAGTACAATTTATATTTTTCCCACGTAGTTATTCTTTTATTTCCCAATGAAAAAGTAAAATGTGAAATAAGCTTAGGCAACCATTTTGTCTAAGCGGCCCGTTTATTTCCAACGCATTGACATAATCATCGACAAGACCGCAAACATCTAATGAGAGCACACACACACACACACACACACAGACAGACAGACAGACACAAAGACAGACACACACACACACAAAGACAGACACACACACACACACAAAGACAGACACACACACAAAGACAGACACACGCACACACACACACAAAGACAGACACACCCACACACACAAAGTAAGACAGACACAAACACACACAAAGACAGACAGACACACACACACACACAAAGACAGACACACCCACACACAAAGACAGACACACCCACACACACAAAGACACACACACACACACACAAAGACACACACACACACACATACACACAAAGACAGACAGACAGACACACACACACACACACACAAAGACAGACACACACACACACACACACACACAAAGACAGACACACCCACACACAAAGACAGACACACCCACACACACACAAAGACAGACAGACACACACACACACACACACAAAGACAGACACACACACAAAGACAGACACACACACACATACACACAAAGACAGACAGACAGACACACACACAAAGACTGACAGACAGACACACACAAAGACAGACACTAACAAAACCAAACAAAAACAAATAACTGTTTTATGATACGTTTTTCCAATTGTCGAAAAAGAGGTTGTATTTCGAAAAAAAAAAAAAAGAAAAATTTTTGGATAAACTGACTAAAGTTCATGTTTCGTCTGGTTTCTGTTAAGGTATTAAGTTGTTGCAAAAATAATGTCGTTTTTTGACGTATTTTTAACGTCAAAAACCGACATTATTTTTGCACCAACCTAATAATTTCGACCATCACAGTCATAAAAAAAAAAAGGGCGTTGTTAGTATAATAGACTAGATTATTTTGGCTACATACCCATATAACTAGGGGACAGGTGGAGTAATGGGTAACGACTCGGATTGAGAAATCAGAGAGCCGAGTTCGAATTCCAGTCGAATCCGTTGCATTCACATACGTGAATCTTTAAGGCCATATATTCAGGACGAAGTAATTCAATCTTCAACAAACAAAAAAAAAGTCAAATGTTTGTGTCAGATCTTTCGTCGAGTAGAGTTGATATATTAAAAAAGAAGTAGTAGTGGTGTAGTAATGGATAGCGACTCGGATTGAGGAATCGGAGAGCCGAGTTCGAATTCCAGTCGAATCCATTACATTCACTTACGTACTAATACCCTTGGGAAAGGTAGGAATTCTCTTCTACCCCGCCAGATATGGGGTAAATAGCAGAACAAACCGGGTTCCATGGATAGCAACTTATCTACCGCAGAAAGAAATGACAACCTACTACGGAAAAAAAACTGCCGCGTCAGTCATGTAGCGGAAGATCGCCTAAGTGTGTATCACGCAAAGCACGTAACTGGCCTATATATCTTAAAGCGTTGGAATTCGAATTAGTCAAAAGTGACGACACGTAAAACGGTTAATATTGATACATATTATTATTATTATTAGTAGTAGTACTTCCTTTCATGTATACATATTTCCTTCCGGTTCCCAACCAGAGACCTAAGATCAGAAATAGCTTCCACTAATCATTTATCGCAACCCACTCTACTAAAAAGCTAAGATCACACGCATTTTACCTAGGTAAAGCTCTTTGTAATGTGTGAGCCGGACTTGTAAATACAATCCTCTGGCATTTCTTTAACGCATGGGCTATCAGGGATCCCTTCAATTAGTCAACCGGAACCTTTTCCAGCCAATCTGAGGGCTCCAACTACAACTGGAATTACTGATATCCTCACGTGCCACATTATTGAGATTTAGACTTCAAGATCCTTGTATTTTGATGTTTTTTTAAGATCTTCAAAGATACAATTATTATTATTATTATCATTATTATTATTATTATTATTATTATTATTATTATCACTTTTGAATGTTATGTATACTGCTTTCTGCCCAGTAGAGGCGGGTTCAAACTATGGTCCTTAGGCCCTATAAGAGAATTGTCATTTAACTGATACCACGTTTTTTAATATATGGGATGTTCCTAGTAGGGCGATCTTCTGGGCAATTTGTATATTGATGTTACCAGGGACACTGTCAGTAAAATTTTCCATTCCTTTTCTCACAAGGCCCAGTGCTCCGATTACTACTGGTACAGTCTCAGTCTTCATTCCCCACATCCTGTTAATATCGATCTCCAGGTCCTTGTATTTGGATAATTTCTCGATAATTTTCCAGGTGTTTCTTTCAGAAGGTACTGCTATGTAAATAAGCATACACTTCCTGAATTTCTTGTTTTTATGATACGATCTGTTGCCTTTTATTTTCCTGTCAGTTTGAATTGGCATCTCCCTGAGGATAGTTACATCGTTATTTTGGGTAACTGTGTCTGATTGGTGTTCATACCATCTCTCAGTGGTTTCGATTTTGTGCTTCTTATTCCAGTGCACATATGTCGCTACATTTTTATGTCTCAGGGTATATTCATTATTATTATTGTTTTATTTCGTTTGATTTCTGGTGTATATTCATTTCTTTCCGGCTCCCAACCAGAGACCTAAGGTCAGAAATGGCATCGTGACATTTTCCACTAAGCAGTTTTGAAAAAAATAAAATAACATATTTTACACAGATAAAGTCCTTCGTAAGTTGTGGGTTGTACTTATGAGTACATTTTTTTTGTATTTCTTTAAGTCATTGGGTACCGTGGATTCCTTCAATGAGTCTATTGGAATATTTTCCAATCCAGACGAGGGCACCAACTACAACTGGAATTGTTAATGTCCCCATGCGCCACATTTTTGAGATTTCAATTTCAAGTCTTATATTTTGATAGTTTTTTGACGATCTTCAAAGATACACTGCAGTCTGCAGGGACTGCCATGCCAATAAGGAGGCTATTTTTTTCTTTGCGGTCTCTAATCTTGATGTCAGAGGGATTATCTTTCATTGTTCTCTATGTGTGTATTGGAAAGTCCCATAAAATTCTTACTGGTATTATTATTATTATTATTTCGTACTCATTTTCAGTATTAGATACATGCTTCAAATGCAATCTCCGGTGGTGAGAATATTTTTTGTCTGTGGAGAAAGAGGTTGTAGGGTGGAAAATAATTGAAGAAATTCTTTTGAACTCAAGCGTGGAAAGTGAGGTCTGAGCAGCTCCGGCTTATACAGGGAACTAATACTCCATTTTTAGTCTAATATGATTTTTGTAAAGATAAGGCGTAGTAGAAGGAGTCAGTTACTTTCTTGAGATTTAGGAAAACTTCGTGGGACTTATATATAGGTTCCATGTGAAACAATCTTGGATAAATTGTCAGTTCCTAATACTTAAAGAAACTTCATTGAGATTAAAACCATAACTGGATTTTTTTTTATTTCATAATACATCCTAGTAGATTAATATCGGATTCTCTTGATACATGCCATAGTTCGGAAATTATGGATTTAGAGACCGGTACGTTTTCTTTTATTTTCTTTCTTTCTTTCTTTCTCATTGAATTCTTCTTTCCTTTCGCCTGATTTTTTCTTTCTTTTTTGTTTGTCTGTTTCTTTCATTGAATAACGGTCTTTTATTTTCTCCTGGTTCGTTCTTTCTTTCTTTCTTTCTTTTCTCATTGAATTCTTCTTTCTTTTCTCCTGATTTTTTCTTTCTTTTTTGTTTGTTTCTTTCATTGAATAACGCTTCTTTATTTTATCCGCATTCTTCCTTTCTTTCTTTCTTTCCTCTTTGAATTCTTCTTTCTTTTCTCCTGATTTTTTCTTTCTTTTTTTTGTTTCTTTCATTGAATAACGCTTCTTTATTTTACCCCCATTCTTTCTTTCTTTCTTTGAACTCTTCTTTGTTTTCTCCTGATTTTTTCTTTCTTTCTTTTTTCTTTCTTTCATAGAATCTAAGATCGAAAAGCAACGCACAATACGAACTCCATAACCCTGAAGTTTCTTTTCAAGAAAAGCGTGGCTCTTGTCCGGCAGTCATTTTCCCAGTCAATTCTTCATTCTTAAATTGGTAACACGACATTGTTAGCAAAGTTCAATCGTGTAATAAAAAGGATGACGCATAAAAGAAAAATAGATAGAAAATACAAAAAGAAAAAAGAAAAGAAAAAGAAATCCGAAAAGAAATGCAAATAAACAGGAGGATGAAGAAGAAGAAGAAGAAGAAGAAGAATATTGCAGCCAAAAAAGAAGATAAGAAGATAGATACAGAGATAGAAAGAGAGAGAGAAAGAAAATAATAGAAAACAAATAGGAAAGGAGAAGGAAAGGAAGAATAGAAGAATATATAAGGAAGAAAATAAATATTAGAGAAAGAGAAAGAAAAAAAGAAAAGAAAGTAAGGGAGAAAAGAATTCTGTGGAAAAAGTATGACGGGAAATAAAAAGGAAAGAAAGAGACAATCGGATGGTAAGGACCGAAAGAAAGAAAGAACGGTACTAAAAATAAGAAAGATAAAAAGAAAGAAAGGGTGAAAGAAAGGATGAAAAAAGGACCAAAGAAAGAAAAAGAAAGAAAGAAGGGATGAAAGTAGGTAAGTAAGTAAGAAAAAAAAACGAAAGAAAGAAAGGATGAAAAAAAGAAAGAAAGAAAAAAAGAAAGAAAAATAAAAAGAAGCAATAAAAAGGCGCACAAAGTTGAATGTTAGTAAAAAGAAAGAAAGAACGAAGCAAAAGAAGAAAGAAAGAAAGAAGCAAAAGAAGAAAGAAAGAAAGAAGTAAGGAAAATAGAAGAAATAAATCAGGAGAATAGTAAGAAAAGTGCCCAAAGAAAGAAAGAATATCAGGAAAACTTAGACAAGTGTAGAAAGAAAGAAAGAAAGAAGGACAGAACGAAGCAAAAGAAAGAAAGAAAGAAAGAAAGAATGAAAGAAAGAAAGAAAGGAAGAATTAAGAATAAAATAAAAAGGTGGACGGAAGAAATGTTTAAAAGAAAGCAAACAGTAAAAGTATGTGAGAGTTGAAAGGAAGACGGGAAAGAAACGGAAAAAGAAAAGACAATTGTAAAGTAGACAGAAAGGAAAGAAGAAGAAATAGAAAATAAAGAAGATAATAAGAAAGAGAAACTAAAGGAAAGTCGATAATGAAAAATAAAAAAAGTAACGAAGAAAATGAAAGAAAAAATTTAAAAAATAACTAAAGTAATATATATATATATATATATATATATATATATATATATATATATATATATTAGGTTGGTGCAAAAATAATGTCGTTTTCTAACATATGTTACTATGTGAGAAAACGACATTATTTTTGCACCAACCTAATATATGTATATATATATATATATATATATATATATATGTATGTGTATATATATATATATATATATATATATATATATATATATATATATATATATATATATGTATGTATATATATATATATATATATATATATATATATATATATATATATATATATATGTTGAAAACAACAAAACTATTGACACACGGTGACTCCCTCTTGATATCATGATTTCTTTCATGATTGTCTTTGGTTTTCAAGCCGTATCGATTATCGATATGCAAATGCCTTGATTCGATTGATTTTTGCTTCAATGCCTCATAGAAAAAGATATACCCGAAGGGCAGCACTTTTCTTCGGAGAAGCAAAGACTCGTTTGGCTACATTGCTTTATTTCTGTTTTTATTTTTTATTTTTTAACAGGCGGTGCATTTGTCAAAGAAAGTCTGAAGATATGAACGCTGCCCCTTAGCGTGTACGCGCAAGTAATTCTAACCTCTGACCATTGCGTTTCTCGAGAAATTAGTACGAACAAAGTAGTTAGTATTAATAATAGCTAGAGCCGAAAACATTGTGATCACAGTTTCTGTTTTACAATAGTAGTTGTTAAAGATGCTATATATATATGTATATATATATATATATATATATATATATATATATATATATATATATATCGTGATTATCGACACAATCCAAAGGGTCTATAATATGATAGTTCATGACATGACATCTTGATTTTTTTGTTTTTCCTATAAATATTTTCATGGGAATTGTTCTAATTAGCTCCCCTTTTGAGTAACTCTACTGAATTTAGACTTACTACTAGTTTGGCAACGAAGTTTCGCCGATTCACTATTGAAATGGATCGATGTATAGCAGAAAAAACATAATTTACAGATAGAAATAACAAATTAAAGCCAAACTTATACCATTATTAGAACATATATATATATATATATATATATATATATATATATATATATATATATATATATATATAACAACACGCCAATTTTCGTCTAACAAAGTCACACAAATGCCGCACTCTACTCATAACAAATTTTAAAACAAACAAAAATATACCAGAGTGCTTTCCATTATCGACGCGACTCTCACTGCCCACAGATTTCTACAACTACGTCCGTGAGTTTCCCTGATATAGGCTATAAGAGAAGTCGGACAGGGCAGAGTCAGCAGAATAAGAGATTCCACACACACGCGGTAACCTTACAGGCTACCCATTAGGCTGTGAAAACGACCTCCTTTGAACACAGAAAGAGAACGGACCCATTTATCAACGCGACAAGCCCAAACCGATAGCCAACAAGTAGTCAGCCGAGTTAAAAATTCTCCTTTTTCACGCCACATACGAACGCTACAAAATATGAATTACCAGAGACATTTTCATATCTTATAAATTAAAATAAATCTTTGGTCATTTTTTTTTCAAACCAGTGTCTAATTTGTTTCTTTACCCCAACCAACTTCCACTTCAGACCAGATGTAACCGTAAATTCTATTCTTATAGTTTATTTTCTCAGACTTCTCGCCTGTGGAACTCTCTTACGGTTTCTAGTTTTCCTGAAACAAGCAATCCTCCAAAATTTAAATGCAACACCAGTCGCCATTTTCTGTTTTTCCCGAAAACCTGTTCTTTTATTGTCCTTTCTCTTCGCTAAAGTCTTCTCATTCTCTTTCACTCCCATTAACCCTTTGCGCCTTACGAACATTATCGCCTTACTTGGGGAGAAATTCTTAAAAAGCCCCTCGCAATTATAAAATAAACTTAATAAGAATTATATAGATTCATTTTAATACAGAAATTTAAATAACTCAATTTACATTTACGCATTTGGGTGGGGAGATTTAAATCCTGGCGTCTAACATGGGTGAAATGATTAATATATATATATATATATATATATATATATAGAGAGAGAGAGAGAGAGATTTATGTATTTTAAGTCATTTGTTTTGTTTATATGTTATTTTTATAGATACAAATGTAAATGCACTGTTTATAATAAACAGTATTAACGACATTTACCGGCCTGAATGATCAAAAATTTTATTAGAAAATATGCGTCCTCCGACTGGAATCGAACCTGTATCCTATACGAAACCGTCATATAGCCTGACATGCTTTATCGATTTAGCCACAGAGGAGCGCTTCGGTCAGCATGGTCGATTTTACTGTTTTTAAACTACAATCTTCCATGACTTTTTCTCTCGTATGTCTTAATATTAATTGTCGGACTTTGTC
>OZ010602.1:80382061-80412061 GCA_963932145.1 Acanthosepion lycidas | reverse complement strand
TTATTATTATTATTATTATTATTATTATTATTATTATTATTATTATTATTTCTTCTTTTGATTTCTGGTGTGTACACATTTCGTTCCGTGTCCCGCCCAGAGATCTAAGGTCAGAAATGGCATCATGACACTTTCCACTGACCAATTAAATATATATATATTACATAGATAAAGCCCTTCGTAAGGTGTGGGCTGTACACGTGAGAACAATTTTTGTATTTCTTTAAGGAACGGGCTTCCAGGAATCCCTTCAATTAGTCTACTTCCAGCCAATCCTAGGGCTCCAACTACAACGGGGATTGTTGATGTTCACATGTGCCACATTTTTGAGATTTATTATTATTATTATTATTATTATTATTATTATTATTATTATTTTCTTTGTTTTCTGGCGTTTACACATTTCTTTCCGGTTCCCGCCCAGGGACCAAAGGTTAGAAATGGCATCATGACACTTTCCACTGACGAAGAAAAAAAAAAATTACATAGATAAAGCCCTTCGTAAAGTGTGGGCTGTACTTGTCAGAACAATTTTTTGTATCTCCTTGAGGCATGGACCTCCAGGAATCCCTTCAATTAGTCTACTGCAATCTTTTCCAACCAATCCTAGGTCTCCAATTACAACAGGGATAGTTGATGTTCCCATATGCCACATTTTCGAGATTTCTATTTCAAGGTATTATTATTATTATTATTATTATTATTATTATTATTATTATTATTATTATTATTATTATTATTATTAAGTAAGATAGCAACGGATGTCCCTTCGAGGAAGTACCACCACGCCTTGAGAGAATAATGGGCCTAAAACTCACTCGTACAAACAATCCTTCGCTAAGGATGCAGCTTGTCTCGCAATTACGAGTTAATAGTGAGTTCGATCCTCACTGGATGCCCCAAAACTTTTGGCCTTTCAGCATATCTTTGCTACACTTAGAAAATTACCATCAAGGCGTATTTTTTTTTGTTTTTTGTTTTTTTGCGGGGAGAGACCGGGTTGATATTTACCCGGCTATGCGAAGTCTGATACGATTTCAGATGTAGTGAGCGGCGTAGACAGATTCGGTTTTCGTTCGTCTCTGGGGTACCTTTATTATCAGATGGTAAAGGCTGCTTAGAATCGACAAACGTTTATGTTACGAGTGTGACTGACAATAAAAGCAGCAATCCTTGATGAAAGATGCATATATGTCAAAGTGGCCTTCTATCTATCTATCTATCTATCTATCTATCTATTCAATGTAGTCATCTATCTATCTATCTATCTATCTATGCCAATATATTGATATCCATCTATCTATCTATCTATCTATCTATCTATCTATCTATCTATCTATCTATGGTCATTTATCTATCAATCTATCTCAATGGGGTTATCTATCTATCTATCTATCTATCTATCTATCTATCTATCTATTGCAATGTTGTCATCTATCTGTCCATTTCAGACATTAAGATTTTTTGTGCGATGTCACTTTCTTCATATTCCAATCTGGCATTTCCGCTTCTTTAGATGCCAATTCCTGTCGTCGCTAAAAATATCTATCTATCTATCTATCTATCTATCTATCTATCTATCTATCTATCTATCTATCTATCTCTCTATATATATATGTGTGTGTGTGTGTGTTGTGTCAGTGCGATTTAGTCTGTGTTTCTATGAGATAAAGATTGTATGTGTGTGTGTGTGTGTGTGTGTGTGTGCGTCAGCATATAAAATGGCTCTAGGCCTAAAGATTGTGTCCCACATTTTTGAACGAGAGGCGGGGACTAATAGGATATGCTAGATTACAGTATTAATTGGAACAAATGTCCCTTCCAACGGGTCGCTTACCTACCGACTCACCTGCCTACCAGCTTACGGAGCTATATATATATATATATATATATATATATATATATATATATATATATATATATATATATATATATATATATATATATATATATATAAAATGAGGGTAATACGACCTGGAAGAATATTTTGTGCTTGAGGTGGGGCTTCGACATGTAGCGGATTAGTACATGAAGGGATTTTACCTACATTTTTATTTGTCGGGACAGAATTATGAGTCATCTGTTGCAGTTGAATTAGACATGTGTTTCTGGTTCGAACCCAGGCGGAGTGCAAAGGAAAAAAAACAAAAACTTCCAGTTGTGCTTTCTGTATCACTTCTTTAATTTTTCTTCACTCACTTTCTCACCGACGTTACGTGGCTTCCCTCTGTCTTTACTACAAATATTTTTATGGCAACTGGTCTGAACGAGCTACTTTCACTAGTTCCCAAAGTGCATGAATTTAAGCGTGCTACTAGGTTGGTCCCACGCTTTCACAGTCGAAACGATTAAATGTAGCCGACTCCGCTTCTCTCGCACTTCCCAACAGTGGAACTACATTCCTCTTACTTGCTTCCCTAATAGCTATAATCTTCAAATATTCAAATGTGATGTCAATCGGCATCTTCTGGTGCCTTGATCCTGATCCCTATCCTTCTCTATATCCTTTCTTCAAACACCCCTCATTTTTCTTGCTCTCACTCTCTGTAACCCATTGCGCGATAGTGGCACTCCCGCCTTACTTGGGGTGATATGCTTAAAAAAATATTACAAAAAGAGGGTTAAGAATGATAAATTTATAACAATGATATTCAATGAAGTTAAATCTTCATGGCAAGTCATCTAATGAGCTTTTTTTGCCTTTGTTATGGCGCCCTCCCCCCAATGAGTCGATTGTGGACTCTTCCACTGAGTATAAGACTGGTTGGAGATTATCTCGGGGATTTAGGGTACCCGCACGCTCTCAAGTCGTGTAATACTCTTCTGTTGATTTACTGTTTAACATACTACTTATCTGCAAACGTTTCTTTTGTTATTCCGTAGCCATTTAAATGCAACGTCAATCGCCATCTTCTTGAACCCTATATTCGTAAGTGTGTGTGTGTGTGTGTGTGTGTCTAGTAGATATTATTTTTATTGGGTTTTCGCATGTTGATTTGGGAACGCTTTTACTAACAAACTTTATTTTCGATAAACATATGTTAGAATCAACAAGAATGGTTTCAATAAAGGTTGGTGATGTAATATAATATCTATGACGTGGGTTTATAGTTGATAATATATTTATTAGTAATCTCTAGAAATACTTTCGACGCAAAGAATTATGTTTTGTTTTTTTAATTTGGGTGGCATTTGTAAAACCAAAGTTATGACCAATTTTGTTCACGTGTGTTAAAAGCGAAGTGGGCGAAGCGTAAATCTATTTGAATTCAGAACGCCGCAAATTATACTAACGTTTGTTTAACAAGTCGAATAGATATTAAACCTGATTAACCAATGAAACTACGCAAAAATGAAAATACCTGAATTTATTTTTTATTTTTTCTCCATATCTCATACTCTGATGAAGCTTTAATAAAAAGCGAAACATGTTAGATTTTATAAACGCTTCCTATATTTTCTTTATCTTATCATATATATATATATATATATATATATATATATATATATATATATATGTATGTATGTAGCTTGAGTTTATCGCTTTTTATTTGCGCGTGTGCGTACGTCAAATTTTAAGGCGCAGAGAGCCACCATGACGAAGCCCAATATGGAAGAAGCAATTACGATCTCCCAGTTGGAACATAAAGAGCTACTTGAGCCGGGATAAGTGTGTTAGGCGTCAAGCGGTCGTCACACACGCCCGGATCAATTGAGAACTGAAGCTAACTGATATTCAACGCGATGTGAGCCGAGGTCAAAGTCACTTTACGCAAAGACCAATTAATATGCACATTTAACATGTTGAGCTGGGCGCTGAGCGCGAAGCTTTTTCTTTTCTCTCTTGTTTTGACACGCGAGCGCTGGACTCAGTTTGATGCCCGTCCTTGCCTGCCCACATTAGAGGGCTGATCGCTGTTCCCTGCTTTGGCTTGTTGGGGAAAATTCACTCGCTCCTGCTCTCCGGAATTATGCCTTCTCACATTCAGGATAACGAAATCGGTTGATCTCGGACTTTTACGGCTCACGGGGGAGGCGGAATTTCGCTTTGCGTCTCTCAGCATAAAGAAATATAAAAATTTTATCTCATCGTCTGTTTCTATCTATCTATCTATCTATCTATCTATCTATCTATCTATCTATCTATCTATCTCAGTCTATTCAAATCTATCTATCTATTTATCTATCTCAGTCTATTCAAATCTATCTATCTATCTATCTATCTATCTATCTATCTATCTCAGTCTATTAAAATCTATCTATCTATCTATCTCAGTCTATTCAAATCTATCTATCTACATTTCTCAGTCTATTCAAATCTATCTATCTCTCTCTCTCTCTCTCCATATATATATATATATATATATATATATATATATATATATATATATATATAAAGAAAGAAAAGAAAGATATATAATCCGGTGTTCTTACTGATATTTTTTATTTTTATCTTTACAAAACAGTGCTCAATTTAAATTTACAGAGCATAAATATTATAAATTAACTGGTTTAAAATATGTTTTTTTCGTTACACAGTAATAACCATGTTTCAAAAATGGAAGCTAAAACCTTCAAATTTTATTTTGTAATTAAATTAAAAACATTAGTTCCATTTCATCTTCAAGCGAATTTTGGAGTAACTTATTTTAAAAAAAAATTACTGACTTTTAAACGCACACAAAAACTCATAATTCACTGTTTCAAAGGATACACAGAAATCCAGACATTCAGGCAAGGGGTGGTAGCGTCTTCATTTTTATTAACTATTGTCGTATCAATTATGAGTTACGTTCGAAAAAGAGGGTAGTTTAGAGAGGGTAGGGATGTATTTTTCAACGAATTCTGACATCCGTTAAATGCATGTCTTCTGTTTTATTTTATTGTTAACGGCAAAAATTCTTTCGACATTCTTTCCTACTTGTATACTTAAACATTTTGGGGGGGAATGTTTAGGTTAGAATACGTTTTATTTAACTACAATTTTAAAATATTTTCACTCTTAATTATTGATAGACTATATTTCTTTTTAAAAACAAGTAAATGTAATAGAATTACATTATATATAATTATTTTTCATATAAAATATATATATATATATATATATATATATATATATATATATATATATATCTGAGGCGACTCTATATCATCAATATTTGTCGATTCATAACAGTCATATCCGATTAGTATAACTTAGATGTTAAAAATGATTTCTTTACTGAAATATATATTTTTCAAAAATCTGTGGCCCGACAGGTTTTATTTTTAAAATAACGTGTGAATCTAACACGAATGTGTGTTTGCATATATGTCTATGAGTTGGTGTATCTTTCTGTCTATGCATTTTTAGTTTAAATTATTCTATGTTTATGATCAGTACTGCTGACTAATATCGTATTTCTCAACATTACCCCAGTCATACTCTTCATCCCAACCCTCTAATCGACATTATAGGCTGCCAATTCCTTTGAATTTCGCCAACTTAAGTCGGACTAAATTTAATTTGTCCTTTTTCAGTGCATACATTGTGATAAAAACCTTCTATTATATATGGAATAAATTATTTGAAACGAATATCTGAAATCAATAAGTTGATATAAAAATGCATTCTTTGAAAAACAGGGCATAAAAGTCATTAGAGATTCTTAAAAGATTATTTACAAAATTAAATCAAGAAATACATTGCCTTTTAAGTATGTCTCCAGGTCACACAGTGTCAGATCTACGTTGCCTGACTAGCCATGTTAATTTATTTAATTCTTTTTAGCGACTTTGTTTCTTTTTGTTTCTTTCTTCTTTCTTCTTTATTATGATCAATAACAACGAAATGTATTTCGGTCAATATTTTGATACACGGAGTTACAACAACTAATTTTGGATCCAGCTGAAATCAAGAATGAAAACGCCCCACGACGAAAGATTTTTTTTTTTTTTTAAATAGATATACTTAAATTTTGACTCACTCGGATCAAATCCGACAAGTGTCACCACTTAATTGATTTAAAATATGTTTTTTTTTCGCTAAACAGTTCTAACCATGTTTCAAAAATGAATTTTTGAAACATGGTTAGAACTGTGTAGCGAAAAAATATATTTTAAATCAATTAATTTATAATATTAATGCTCTGTAAATTTACATTGAGCACTATTTTGTAAAAATAAAAATATCTATAAGAACACTGGATTATATATCTTACTGTTCTTTCTTTTTATTTATACATATATATATATATATATATATATATATATATATATATATATATATAGTTAAATTCCCAGATCAATTCTGTGGACAAGACAGATGGGTATAAATAAAATGACAATTGGAAAAAAGATCTTAGATTTTGCCGACGCGTTTCGTCTTCCGACTTTTTCAAGGCAAAAATGAAATCGAAATGTTCTTGTTGTTATAGTTACATTAAAAAAATCCAAATTTAAAAAGATAGACGCTTCTGTCTAAGTCTTTTTTTTTTTTGTTTATGTAAATTACCTTTATAGGTTAATCAAGGTTAATAAATTAAACAGAATTATTACTAAAAAATGGACAATATATATTGGAGAAAAAAAAATTTGGTTAGATGGAAATTAGTTGGAGGTCCAGTACGAAGTCCTTCTGGTTACACAGACAGGGCGTCAACGATAAAATATATCAACAACAACAACAATAAAAAAGATCATCAAAAATAATATTTATGGTAAATTATTAGTCCTTTAAATCAAATAGAAGCCTAGCAGGAAAAAATGTTAAAAAGATATTAAATATGTTGGATATTTTGGATTTAGTTACAGTTGTAGTTAATTGTAATCATGGAGTATGTTTAAATTCCTGTCTAAACCTAGAACCTAGAATATATCTAGGGACTATATATATATATATATATATATATATATATATATATATATATATATATATATACACACCTTTGACAGTATTTGCTAATCCCATATCACAGGACATTCGTGCCTCAGGGCGAGACCTTTGTTGATGGGTTATTTTGCAACAAAAAAAGCACCGAACAATGAAAGACAATAGAGTCGCCTGGAATGGGCAAACTGTCGGCGGGATTTGAGATTTGTTAAGTTGACCTTCAGGTCAGTTGTGGGAGAGTCAAGTGTGGAGCGGGGTGTAGACTAATACACGACTATTCTAGACCGATGGAGTGTAGATATGTGTGGGAATATGACAAGAAGGACACCGGTAAAAATACTATAAAAAATAATAGTCTGCTATATATATATATATATATATATATATATATATATATATATATAATATATATATTTATATATATATAAATATATGGAGATGAATAGATATGGTAATATATATGTATATATATATATATATATATATATATATATATATATATATATATATATAATATATATATATATATATATATATATATATATATATATATATATATATAATATATATATATATATATATATTAATATATATATATAAATCTCAAGAAAGAACCAGGAAAATCTGTCTTGGTTTCACTTAAACGGATCTTCTGGGTACCGATTTGTTTTAACATGTCTGCAAGTTGTGCTATCTAAGCGTTTTTTACAACCGAGTATTACTATATATATATATATATATATATATATATATATATATATATATATATATATATATATATAAGGATATTACAACACAAACATGTAAGAATGTAAAATATCCTAAAATAAATAATATTGCTCTATTTTAAAATAAATGTTACTAACGTTGGAAGTGTACTATATTCGTTCTCATCGTATCTGATATATATATATATATATATATATATATATATATATATATCCAGATACTACATATATATATTAGTGTATATTTTGGCTGAAAACTTTCTCTTTTAAACCTCTTAGCGTATTGAGTGAGCACTTTACGTTTTTTCTTATTTTACTAGAATAGATTGTTTTTTTGTTTTTTTTTAGGTTGGGCATTGCGGCGTTGGGCGATTTTTTCGACCAACTACGATGTTTTTAGTCTTTTCTTTTTAGCCGATTTTTCCTCAGATATCAATTTGTTTAAAAATATTTTTATTTACAAATTGTACTATTCGGGTTTTTTTTATACCAGTCAAGTATAGGTATAAAATAAACACACACACACACACACACACACACACACACACATATATATATATATATTTATATATACGTGGTCTGATCAAAAACTATTCTTAGCCGACGCGTTCTGTCCTCTGAGGGACATTTGCCTTAATTGGTCAGAGGACGAAACCCTCCCTGGTAAGGATAAGTTTTTCCTCTCGTCTTTATGCATATATATATATATATATATATATATATATATATATATATATATATATATATATATATATATATATATATATACAATTGGAAAAACGTTCATGAAAGTATAATCTTTCAAAAAAAAATTTGAACGTTTCTTTTTCATAATTGTCAATAATTTATAACTCTGTCGGAATCATATACCTAAATTTACAATATATATATATATATCTATCTATCTATCTATATATATATATATATATATATATATATATATATATATATATATATATATATATAATCAGTCTATACAACTTGATGAAGGATTACCTTTTTAAAGAATTACGGGATTAATTCGCTTAAAACTATTTTAATCATTGATAGAAGAAAACGGTTTTCTACAAATGATAATTTAGACCAGGTGTCGGCAGCCATTTGGAGAGACCGGGCCAGAAATTTACAGAATGTCTCGAAGGAGAGCCATGACATCATTATGTAATATAATAAATAGTCTCGACTTCAGACCGCTCTGTCTAGAAGGCTGCTTTGGCTTGGAGGTTTATAGAAGAAACAGCGAAGTTAATCTCATATTATCCCTAAATAAGGTTCTTTATTTTGCTACAGGAAAAAAGCAGGATAACAACTAACATAATCGACAAATATTGCAAATTCCTTAGTAAATTCAGTTAGAAATGGCAAAATATTTAAGAGCAAGAGATAGATAGATAGATAGATAGATAGATAGATAGATAGATAGATAGAAACAGAGAGAGAGAGAGAGAGATGATAAATATTGAGTTAGATATAGAGAGAAATAGTGAAAACGAGAGCGATATTGAGAGAGAGCGTGAGAAAGATATTAGTTTCTGCTTATTATTCGATAACTTTGCCACATCAAGTTAACGATGACAGGGGAGAAACATTATCTATGTGGCCATCACCCAACCTTATTCTTAAACGACTTTTAATGTATTTCATTTGTACAAAGAGTTGCTTACGAGCAAATGTACTTCCAAATAATGATACTATTTTCGCTTTATTTAATAGGCTTTTCTATTTTCTGCTTGACAAAGCATAATTATTGAAGAAGTCAGTTGTGGATTCGGAATGTAATTTTGATTACAAAATTCGTGGCATTGTAAGTTTCTGATATGTTTCTGCCACTTGGTTCGCAAATTAATTAGACAGTGTCCAGGTGTTAAGGGCCGGACAAAAATTCTTCGTGAGCCGGACAAAAACCCTTCGTAAGTCGAACAAAAACCCTTCGTTCGCGGACCTGAAAAAAATCCTTCGCAAGCCGGGAAAAATCCTTCAGTAGTCGGACAAAAATCGTTCGCAGGCCGGACAAAACACCTTCGCGGCCGTACAAAAATCCTTTACTGGTCGGACAAAAATCCTTCGCGGGTCGGACAAAACCCCTTCGCGGCCGTACAAAAATCCTTCGCGGGTCGAACAAAAATCCTTCGCGGGCCGGACAAAACCCCTTCGCGGTTGTACAAAAATCCTTCGCGGGTCGGACAAAAATCCTTCGCGGTTCGGACAAAACTCCTTCGCGGCCGTACAAAAATCCTTCGCGGGTCGGACAAAAATCCTTCGCGAGTGGGATTAAAACCCTTCGCAGGCCGGATGTGGCCCGGGGGCCGGGAGGTGTCAAACCCTGATTCAGACAATTCTGAACGAATTAGACGCCATGTTTGACATGCATATTGTCAAGGCAATTTTAGAACTTGACTCGTATTTTCCGCTCATAATTTTGTAGCATCTTAAAATTCATCAATTGCACATTCTGTTTTTTTAAAAATGGATTCAATCTTGGTTTCATTACTATGTCCATTCCAATTACACTTCCTAGCAATACAAACCTTGTATAGGCTTACGGCCACATCACATAGAAACACCGGTTCTTGTACGATCATCGAAGTTAAGCAACGTCGAGTCTTGTCAGTGCCTGGGAATACCAGGTGTTGTAAGTTTGGGTGTTCGGATGGTGCAATAGATTATGACTAGGAATTGTAAATCAGAGGGGCGAGTTCTAATTCCAGTTGGGTTTATTATATTCATTATAATATATTATATATTATGGCGGAACAAGGTATTTGCTCATACCTTGTTCCACCATCCATTTACGCAAGCTCACTGTTGTTTTCCTCTGTTCCTCTTGCCTTCTTTGGGTAAAAAATTAAGTGTTTCGTCGTGAGGTAATTGTTAGTAAAATATACAATGAAGACAATTCGGTTCTCATGACATTGTGCCAGATTAAGATGAAACATATTATACTGAAAAAATTGATTAGTACTTAGATAAGTTTTAGTGCCGTAAGATATATAGCCTTGTGCCAGACTAGGCAAAATTGAACAGATAGATCTTTGCTTTTTTGCTTTTTTTCCCAATTTTCGTTCTTTCCTTTCAAGTAATTTCTGTCTTTCTTTTCACCAATTTTTCTTACTGTCTTTTTTAAACTTTCGTTCTTTTTTCAAGTACTTTCTTTCTTTCTTTCTTTCTTCTTTCTTTCTTAACCTTCATTCTTTCTTTCTTTCTTTCTTTCTTTCTTAACCTTCATTCTTTCTTTCTTTCTTTCTTTCTTAACCTTCATTCTTTCCTTTCAGCTAATTTCATTCTTTTCACTAACATTTTTCTTTCTTTTCCCAACTTTCGTTCTTTCTTTCTTTCTTTCTTTGTTTCTTTGTTTCTTTCTTTCTTTCTTTGACCAACTTTTGTTCTTTCCTTTCAACTAATTTCTTTCTTTTCATAATCTATCTATCTATCTATCTATCTATCTATCTATCTATCTATCTATCTATCTATCTATCTTTTCTCAACTTCCGTTTTTTCTTTTCAACTAATCTCTCTTATATCCGGGTTTCTCTTATACCCGGGCCTCTTATATCCTGGTTACACTGTAATTTTTTTCTTTTCATCAACTTTCTTTCTTTTCATTATCTTTCTTTCAACAGCTTGTTTCTTTCTTTCTATTTTTTTCTATTCCGTTTCCCTTTTTTAATTCAGATTCTTTTGTCCTTTAATTTTCTGCAAATAAAGCTCTTTGGTTAAAAATAAGAAAAAAAAAAAAAAAGAAAGAAAAAAAAAGACATATAATAATAATAATAATAATAATAATAATAATAATAATAATAATAATAATAAACCCCAAACAAAAAATAAATGAACATCTTCAGCAAGTTCCAGGCCCACTCAAACGCAAAAAGCAAACATCAGAACAAGCGGCAGGTCAACCACCACCCACCCTACCCTCTCACTGAATAATTCCCACCCTTTAAACTTGCTGTCACCAATTCTACCAAGACGAGACTGCTTTTTTCCTTGGCTGACAAACTTATGAAAAAAAAAAAAAATTGTGGATTTTTATCTGTTGTCCGGCACGCGACACTTTCCGCCCCGCCCTATTCGGGGGTCACGTGTCGAACACCTGCTCAATGAAACGTGTATATATCCATGTGTATATACGCGTCTATGTGTGTGTGTATGTGTGTGTAAGAGGTGAGCAGAAAGGTCATCCAGAATAGGAATAGTTACAATGTAAGTACAAGGTTCCCTTCCCGCTAGTTTTTTTCCTTTTTTTTTTTTTTTTTGGTGGGTAGTGGGTCTTCCTCTCTTTGACCCTTTCTATGACGTCATCGGCTGTAGGCTTTACAGATGACACGAACTGCTATATTTTTAGCTATTTTTTGCTTCTGTGTGCGTGTGTTTGTGTATGACTGTCAACCCTTTCGTTGTTTTTTTTTTTATATCGTATGTTTTGTTTTGCTAGGGTTACTTTGTTGTTGCTGTAGTTGTCGGGAGGATTTGGGTGTTGGTGAGGGTGTTGCGTGTTTACCACGGCTGAAGCGTTTCAACAAACAACGTCACGAACAACGGTTTTTTTTTACGGCCATTATCATTTAACATAAACCTCTGTCAGTGTTTTTTTTATACTTTCCCACAATTACGATTCTACGGATGGGGATATAGCGTCTCTGTCTCTGTCTGTCTGTCTGTCTATCTATCTATCTATCTATCTATCTATCTATCTATCTCTATGTGTATGTATGTATATAAATATTCATAGTTAGTAATAAATTTACTTCGATGAATATTAAATTCATCTTATCAGATCAACTACATCAAAAAATTGAGCTTTCGTATGGACTCAAAAGTCCTCTTTGGAATTATCCATACCAATTACGATTTGGTATTATTCAATAAATACATACATACATACATACATACATATATATATATATATATATATATATATATATATATATATATATATATATATAAGAATAATTTGGAAAAAATCTTAAATATCTATAGTAATAAATTAATTCGGAAAATTCGGTAATTTTTACAAGGTAGGAAAATTCGGTAACAATAAAATAAAAGTCGATTGAAAATTGATTTTAGGGCCGTTCTTGAGTGGAGATTTTGGGCTAAGTCTTCTTCTCCTATATTTTTGAAATAGAAATGAAACCGTATAGACTTTATTTGCTACTTATTTTATAAAAATAATAATTTGAAAAGAAGGGCTTTAACTGAGATGCATCCATTATTTACTTGAAACCATCAGAGTATATAAAACCCATTTATAAAAAATATTTATTAAACCCTTTTATAAAATATATTTATCAAAAAATATTGGAGTGGGCTTAGCTCCTAAACCTCCCATTCAAAAGATACGGCCCTGGCATTGTTGCAGTGGGGGTTTATCTGGAGCGGAACCCATGATTTTTGGTTTAATACTTATTTAAACGCATGGAGGGGTACTCCCCCCAGAAATTACAGCACTGGTATTGTTGTAGTGGTGTTATCTAAGCACCCATAGTTAATAATACTTTTAAAAGATATTGGGTAAGGAGGCCTAAGCCCCCCTTCTGTAAGTACAAACATGGAATTTCAGTTATTTTAAAATATAGAGGAGGAGGGGTTAGCCCCCAAATCTCCACTCCAGAACTGCCTTAAAATTAATTTTCAATCAACTTTTATTTCATAGTTACCGAATTTTGCTACCTTGTCAAAATTACCGAATTTTCCGTTACTAACTCTTCCGTTACGGAAATTTTCCGTTATCGAAATTTTCCGTTATCGAATTTTCCTAAATTCATATATATATATATATATATATATATATATATATATATATATATATATATATATATATATATATCTTTAATTTAAAGAAAAACAGACAACTTTAAGGCTCCATTGTAATAATTTATTTCACCAGAGACTTTGATTTTTACCTGGATTCTCAGACATCACTTTCAAAAGATAAAACGAAAAATGAAATTAAAATGTACATTTCTGACGGGCAGTATTAAGCTTTAAAGTTAACATAGAAGGTGGCGAGGGATGGTGTGAGAGACATGGTCGAGTTTAGAGAGGGAAGGGAGAATTTTAAAATTTATTTTTATATTTCTTATTATAATACTTAATATGAGGAAAGAGGGGATAAAACCAGACATTGACCTATTTAAGCGGTCAACTCTCTCTCTCTCTCTCTCTCTCTCTCTCTCTCTCTCTATATATATATATATATATATATATATATATATATATATATATATATTCATACACGTTTCATTAAATAATATAGACAAGTGTTTTCTATTTATTTTATGTACATTTTTTTCGTAACGTCTGATAAGTTTAATTCATACATAGACGTTACGAAAAAAATTTACATAAAATAAATAGACAACACTTGTCTATATTATTTAATGAAACGTGTATGAATGAAAAGATGCTGCCTAAATACACACACACAATATATATATATATATATATATATATATATATATATATATATATGTGTATGTAATGAGAACGAAAAGAATCATCTTTGTTCCTCATCCGTCGAGATAGTCCATCATCGAAACAAAAATACATCTTTATCGTGAGTGATTGTTTTGTCCGTATGTAACAATTTATAATTAATAATAATAATAATAATAATAATAATAATAATAATAATAATATATATATATATATATATATATATATATATATATATATATATATATATATATATATATATATATATATATATATATATATAAATGTTCCATTTTAGATCTTGGCTGGGTGATCTACACACCCCTCAACTATGCAAGTTTGGTTTGCTTGTCAAATTGTACTCGTCCGGTATATATTTTAATCATAAAATAATCTGTCACCTCTGAGTGTTGACTTCAATGTTCACTTTTATATTTACATAAGTTCAAGTTCCCATACTGTATACTTTTGCATATATATATATATATATATATATATATATATAGTAATGCATGTTTCGTTAAATAATATAGACAAAACTTGTCTATTTATTTCTTTCATGTGAAAAATGAAAGGAATAGAATAAATAGACAAAACTTACTTAAAATAGACAAAACTTGTCTATATTATTTAACGAAACATGCGTTAATGAAAAAATGCTGCCTAAATACACACGCACAATATATATATATATATATATATGGTTGGTGCAAAAATAATGACGTAATAATGTCGGTTTTTGACGTATTTTTTAACGTCAAAAAACGACATTATTACGTCATTATTTTTGCAACAACCTAATATATATATATATATATATATATATATATATATATATATATATATATATATATATATATATATATATATTATAATGAATCATTCATACAAAAATAGATTAGTAAAGTTAATGATATAAAATGGCGAAATCCCCTCGCAAACAAAATTTTAAAGGTGCATTAACGTACAAATCACTCGATGAATGTTATAGTTCTTTGTTTTTAAACATTATATACTGTATAAGGTCTTTCTTTAATACACAAGTACTTTCAACTGTACATTCAGTCGTCTTCAGGCATGGAAATTATTTTGTTTTTTGGTAAAATTCAGGTAGCATCCGAAACGAAAAAATTAAATGCGAATCGAAATATATACTTTTTAAATGTCTTATTGTTAACGGATACAAAATTTTGGAGCGCGCAGTCGCAATGCTAAGGTTTTTTTTTTGAAAATGTAAGAGAGTGGTTTTTTTTGTTTTTTTTTACTAATATGGTAATTTGAGAATTTTTGTTGAAGGAGTTTATCAGTCAATGTGGCATGAACTAAATTGTTCAATAAATAGAGTAATGTCTCAGTTATCACGAAAATTTGCACGTCGGATCAGTTCTTTTAAATCAAATATGTGGTGCAGTTCATTTTATATTACAATGAATCATTCATACAAAAAGTTGATTAGTAAAGTTAATATTATTTCATTTTATATCATTAACTTTACTAATCTATTTTTATATTTTCATTGTAATATAAATTGAACTGCCCCAGATATTTGATATATGATAACACACACCCACAGCAATACACACGCTTACACATATCATACTCACTCACTCCCTAAGAACCAAATAACACACACACAAACACTAAACAGAGACACATCCCCTCACCAAGTCCAATAAAACTGTCAAACTGACCAGAGAATTCATAGCAGCATCCAGCTCTTATCTCAAATAACAACTTAAAAGAGACTGTTTGACCAACACAAGGAATGTTAAAAGATTCATGTTAAAAAGATAAAAAAATAAAAAAAACAAATAAAAACTACAGACAAAAGTTCATTTTCCCCATCAAGACATTCATTTCTGTAGTTTAGTGCTAGCAGCAAGCAGAAATATTTCTCCTCCCGATGATGGCCATTTCGGCCGAAACTAGTCGAGGAATCTAAATGGAATAATAATAAAAAGAACGAAAGAATATTAAGCTACAACCCAGTGTGTCTGAGGATTTTAATTTTTTAATATTTTTTTATTGTTCAAAAAAAAAAAAAGAAAAAATATATATATATATATATATATATAGAGAGAGAGAGAGTGAGAGAGAGAAGGACAAAGCGAGAGAGAGGAAGAAGTGTAATTTTGATGAAAATAAAATCGAAAAAGAATGTTTCCTTATTGATCTATTCCGTCGTTATTATTCCGTGTACATATACACCAGTTTTTTTTCTACCCCTTTTACACCCGGCCACATCAAACATACCCAGAGATTAGCTCACCCTGAAAGGTAGAAATGTTTACTCTCCCTGACCAAAATCTCACCACTGTACCCGGCCGGACACAAAAAACACCCCGGAAGAACGAAAACATTAATAACCTCCCGAACCACCCCAATAAACAAAGAAGAAATTGGTGGAGGAGATTGCTGTAATGAAAGTATGTTTTTTTCTTGGGGGTCTGGAGTGGGGGTGATTATGCAGGCTGTATAGTGTAACCGCCGAGAAAGTTATAGATCTCTTGCTTTCCGCTTCGGTCTGGTTCAAGCCGTAAACGCTTTCCCAACCATTTCACACTGACAGGCACCCTGAAACCACCCTCCCTTAATCTAACCACCAGGTGGCGTAAGATAAAATGTTCAAAGACTAAGCAGCTGATGTAGTGTGTCAAGATTAATCACAAACCTCACGTGCGTATCCATTTCTTGAGAGTTTTCTACCTGAGTAGGAATCGCTGATAAACGCTTCAAAGTATAAAGGATACCTGTTCAAATCTCATTTAAAAAAATACTTATTTTCGATACACGTAATTTATTACAAAATCATAGAATAATGTCCTATGGGTATGAATATTATCATGAATTTTTATTATGAGATGAAGCATTGTCAACCATTGTTCATTTTGTTATTAAGATTTCTTTCATCTTAATTTCACTTGCTTTTTATCTTGTAGTATTAGTAATAATATTATATATGAATTTTTATTATGAGATGAAGAATTGCCAAGCATTTTAATTTTTGACTAGGATTTCTTTCATCTTAATTCCACTCACTTTTCATCTAGTAGTATTAGTAATAATATTATCTTTGAATTTTTATTATTAGATGAAGAATTGCCAAGCATTTTAATTTTTGACTAGGATTTCTTTCATCTTCATTTCACTTGATTTTCATCTGTTATTATTATTATTATTATTATTATTATTATTTTTATTATTTTAAGCATTTTACCGCAAGCAAGGCGGGATTGTCACTAGTTCGCAAGGGGTTACAGAGGATTGAGAACAAGAGGTGTGTTCGGGGAAAAGATACGGAGAACAATACCAAGGTATCAGAAGATGTCGATTGACATTACACTTGAATATTTGAAGATTTATCGAGGAAGCAAGTAAGAGGAAGAGAATTCCACAGACGAGAAGTGCGAGAAAAGAAACTGTTTGAGTAGAAGAGACGGTTATATTTAACCGTTTCGACAGTGAAAGGGTGGGACCGAGATTCCAAACTAGTAGCTCGCTTAAATTCATGCTGTCTGGGAACCAGCGAAAGCAACTCGTCGGAACAATTGCCGTGAAAATACTTATAGAAGAGGCAGAGGGAAGCCACGTCTGTGAGAAACCGACTGTAGAATAGATGCCAGATCAGGACTTATTACATTCTTGAATTTTTATTATTAGTTGAAACAGTGTCAGCCATTATTAATTTCTGACTAAGATTTCTTTCATCTTCATTTCACGCGATCGTTCCCTTGATATATCGACCTCGTGACTTAAAGGGTACGATGAAATTGGTAGTTAGGCCTTATTATTTTGGAGTTGAATTAGCTAGATGTAATCCCAAGTTATATTCTACTAGCTTATTTTCTTGCACATCTCATTATTCTGAATCTATTTCGATTGATTCCTCGTTACCTACAATCTTCAAAAATTTGAAATCTAGCATCAATCTCTTTTCTTGAACTTTGTTCTTTTATTGTCCTTTTTGTTTCATCACTAAAGTCCTATCATTTCCTTCTCATCCCAGTAACCCCTGTTGTCTTAGTGACATTATCGGCTTGTTTTGGGAGGAATAATTAAAAAAAAAAAATATGTATACAAATGCAACCGCTCTTCTGAGATAGAGGTAATATTATATATTGCTTTAGTTGTTGCATCTAACGGCGTGGCGTAAAATATACTCAGCTTGATTTGCTCAGTGGTAACACTCGTTTTAAGAATAGAAATCAATTACGTTAATCACTTAAAACGAAATTACTTAGTAACACCGTACCAGGAGGCCAAGTCACATTTCCTTTTCACTGGATTTTCCCTCTGAGAAGGACTCCGATTCAAACAAAGGCCTCTTGTCGGTGTTGTTGCTTGAAATTCAGTTTAATTCTCAGTCTCTTCTTCACTTTTCTCTATTTTACTTTTATTTTTAATGACTTCAAAGGTTCAAGTAGCACATGTCGACCATTGTCAGACCGGGTAAGAGGCGTATTAGGGTCGGCCCATTGTGGCGTTGGTCTCGACGTGTGCCGTACAATGGGACCGCACGTGTGCCTGACCTGCGTATCCTTTGAAGCAGCAGGCGACCCATTTGATAGGGAAACCCATCTCTATGCAAAGTCCATGTCTTTTCTGACATGAGCCTAGGGAGCCAGAGAAGAAAACTGCAGAGATACAGTGTTTTCAAAAAAAGACAGGAGGAAGGGTTTGACGAAGAAATAAAAACCCCGGAAACCTCTTGTATAAATAAAAAAAAATAAAAACCGACTTGGCTAATGTTTATCCTGTGAATCACGATGCTATTAATGCATATCTTTTTAAGCGATAATCTAGCGCCAAATAGACGTAACTAACCTGAGCTTCGATATCCTTATTTTTAACCCGGTTCAGAGGATAGTGATTTTCCAAGCTCAGATGTGGCACAAGGCCGAAAATATGGGGCACCCAGTGAGGATCGAACTCAGTGGTAATTGTTCTAGATAGAGAAGCTTGCTAACCATTACACCACGTCGAGGTGCCCACTCGCCAGAGAGGATATGTTACATGAAACCCGTCTACTTCAGTTTAGCTGAAAGACTGACCCATTGATACAGCGACAAGAATATACAAGTTGATATCGAGATATGCAATTTGATATCGAGATATGCAACTTGATATCCAGATATGAAACTTGATATCAAGATATGCAACTTGATATCAAGATATGCAACTTGATATCGAGATATGCAACTTGATAACGAGATATGCAATTTGATATCCAGATTTACAATTTGATACCGAGATATGCAATTTGATATCCAGATATGCAACTTGATATCCAGATATGCAACTTGATATCGATATTTGGAATTTGATATCGAGATTTGCAATTTGATATCGAGATTTGCAATTTGATATCGAGATATGCAACTTGATAATTGTTGTGGTAGGATCCACCTAATTTGCATAGTGGAGTACCGACCATATAAATATGGTTGGTACCGGGAAGAGAAGGAAAGAATCAAGAGATTCAACCAGAGACTCTGTTCGACTGCGACTCAGTCAACACATTCTCCAGGAACGGTCTTCCCAGGAATATACAAAAGACTATATGTAAATATTGTGTACACTTTTCTTGTTTCAATACATTTTGTTCTTAGTATATTTTGTGTTGCATTATTATTCCATGCATTAGTCAAGTTTCAACAATAATGCAGATATGCAATTTGATATCAAGATATGCAACTTGATATCGAGATATGCAATTTGATATCCAGATTTGCAATTTGATACCGAGATATGCAATTTGATATCCAGATATGCAACTTGATATCCAGATATGCAACTTGATATGCAGATATGCAATTTAATATAGAGACGAGATAAATCATTAGGTTATGCCCCCCAAAACAAAATATGTCGGCATATTGTTTGATTTTTACATCACATTAACCCTTGTTGCGTTATTTTTAAGAACTAATTTCACTTGAAGCAAGTCAATAAATTCACTAAGACGCAGGGGTTACCGAGTGTTAGCAAATACGAGAGAAAGAAAAATAAAACATTATTGAGGAGGGAGAACAATAAAAGAACAGAAATTAAGAAGACAAAAGATAACGACTTAGATTGTGTTTAAATTTTTGAATGTCAAAGTTGACAAGAAAGTAAGTAACCGGAAGAGAATTCCACAAGCGAAAAATGGACATTCAAACCCTAAACCTCAACACCGAGTAACGATAGCATCATGATTTCCCACCTGATGAAACGTTAACAGAAATTGTTCTATTATAAACAGAGCATACTTGTATCTATAAAAAGAACGTTAAACATAAAAATGTCTTTAATAAATAAATAAATAAATAAGTAAATATATATATATATACATAATCAACCAATACAATCAACCCCAAAACTGAACAAATAGCTTTAATTAAATTCCCAAACCAAAACAAAACTGTTAAATAAGTGATATAAACAAATTCTTACTACGTTAATAAATAAATAAATAAATAATAAAATAAGAAACAAAAATAAAAACAAGCAATATAATTTGACCTAAATAGATAAACAAACGACTTCCGGTGAAATAACCGCCATAACAGAATACCCACAATGCACCACTAACCCGTATATATATAAATAGCCGAGAAAAATAACAGCACACGTGGCCTGACGATTGCATATAGCATGAAACAGACTGTCGCCTCTAAGTGTTGACTTCTATGTTCACTTTTATATTTACACACGCTCTATCTCTGATATTGAGCACTTTATTCCATAAATATAGCACACCTTAAGACTATATTTCTTTATATATATATATATATATATATATATATATATATATATATATGTGTGTTTTTATTAAAGACCACTAACAATATACTGTAATGTATGTCTGTAAAAACTGTCCAAATTTTCTATATATGCGAGCACTTTCGGATATCTGGACATTTAGAGAAGCTACTTTATGGAACACATACCCGAAGGGATGTTTTACCGATCACTGCAATGTTAACATTTTCAAGTTTAGAATCAACCGTTTCAGCAATGGTCTATCTTTGGTTACTCATGGGCCTTGTATTAGGTGACCATCAGTTACTATTTTCTGAATAGACAGGTCAGTGTAGCGTGCTATCGGCTTTAAATTATCTGATTAATATATTGAACCCTCTGCCGGTAAGTCGATCGGTCGGCATTGATTGAAAAAGCCGGGAAGAATTTTCCGTTTCAGGTCTGTCATTATTCATCAGATTGTGACTATTTAGGTGAGGCACCCTTCCCAACTATCCAGGAAGAATAGATCGATTGATATTGATTATCTGAGTCAAGATATCAGTCAGGTTCTCGTTGAACGAGATGGTTATAGACCTTACGTGTGACGTAGGACCTTTGTGCGGATATACGTTCTGTCTGCGGCGAAAACGACGACGAGCAGAGCTGAACGGGCAAGAACGAACGCATGAACGGACAGATAGACGGGCGGACGAACGAATGGGCCGATGTGCGAACGGACGACTCCCTACGAAGGAAACGCGCACGAACGGACTGATTAGCGAACGGACAAATCTGTTCGACACGCGAACAAAACGATCGGACCGATACCTTGCCTGTACGCTCGAAACACGACTCACGGCGACGAAAACGGCTGAGGCGGCTAATACTTCGTAGGAATGATACGCGTAGAGAACGATCGGCGAAAGTTCAGGCTGCAGCGAGAACGGGTAAGAGGAATAAAAAGAGACGAACAAGGCCGTGAGACACCAAGTAACTGCATCATCCGGCGCTCGAGCGATATATTAGGTTGGTGCAAAAATAATGACGTAATAATGTCGTTTTTTGACGTAACGTCAAAAATCGACATTATTACGTCATTATTTTTGCACCAACCTAATAAAAGCCGGAGGTGTACGACAGCGTACCACCGATTACCGTGCGCCTACCGAACTCGAGACGCTAACCGAACCAAAAACGATCAATCCTGCCAATGGAGTTAACACCAACGAGCCAAACCACCTGACAGACGCCTGCTTAATTCACACAGGTAAACATGTAGTTCATATTGCAACTATATTGAGCGGATATTGGTTTCAGTTTCTGGAAGAGAGAGCGCGCAGTTCGGTGTGGTCAGTTCCTTGAACAAGACCTGTGCGATCAAACCATTCTTGAGACTACAATCTTAACCTTTTAAAATCAAGGGTCAATTGATATTCATCTTATTGTCATTCTACCCCCTCTACATTCGTATAACATACCTCATTTAGTAACACTCTACCATGAGTGGCTCTTGAGCCTTGTATCTGATGAACTTTAGTATAAAAATATGGGATGGCAATTTATAGCTAGAACGAATTTAGGGGAAAGAACAATGACAAAGTGACAAAAATTTTCGTTATTTAGGTTGTTGATTGTTTTTTGTTTAGTGGAATATCAATCTCTATGGGTTATTTAAGTCTTACTAATTAACCCATAGTTGGGGGGATAAGAAGTGGATTCACACCTTTCCCAAGAGTATTTGCGCGTAAGTGGATATAACGAAGCCGAACTCGGCTCTTCTATTAATAATATCCATTACACCCCCGCACATCCAAGCTTACAGCACCTAGTAATCCCAAGCGGTCACCTATCTAGGTACTGACCAAGCTCGACGTTGCTTAACTTAGTACGGGAAACGATTCGTCCTTTAGGATTTCATCGGGCAAAATTTACGTTGATGCGACCCGACTACACATGCGCACGAACAAAATAGAGACGCTGAGAATTTTAAATGTCAAAAAAAATTTTTTAAAATATTTTTATTTTTTATATTAAAAATAAAAATATTAAAAAAACAAGATTAACCGGAAAAGCTATCAGTACTGATTTGTACGCGCTACGCAAAAGAGCGGTAGATCAAAGGGACATAACTACCATTTCTTACCGACTTCCTTAACTTTTACCGTTCTGCATTATTTTAAAAACATCTCAGTTGCAGTAACCTTATAGTTAATTTCATTCAAAGTTGTTTCTGGTTGCCATAGCAGGATATGACAACACAACTATGAACTTCAAGCACATACAAAGTGATAAAGGTTAACCACGCATGTGAGATGAATTTCGTGAAAAATATACAAAATATACTTACCACTTTTTAGCATTTACTCAATTTGGTTGAGTTTGACACAAGGGCAATTAAACTCTCTACAATAGTAATTTTCTTTACCACGAGTTTGTTGCGCAAAGATTTACTACATTATATCTCTTCGAAATGTTGAATTTTTTAATTCTTTCAAAAGATTTCTAAGAAGCAGGATTGAGTTCCGGGTTCCTTTTATAGTCGTTTCCGTCTCATTTCCAGGAGCCCTTGCGTCTTAGTTGCTTTGTCGCCTTGCGTGGGATGAATAGACAAATAAAAATCCTTGATTTTGTTACTTGACTTGAGCTTTTTAATATATCTTTGTTTTCGCCAAAAAACCGATGCTTCAATATTGCTCAACACGAATTGCGACCGTTCATTGATCGGAAAACTATTCGGTCGAAATTTTCCCTCATTTTTCTCGAAATTCATCTTGCCGGCATGGTTAAGACGTTAGTTATCTCCCTTTAATCTGCTACTCTTTTGTGCGGTGCGTACAAAACGACACCGGCAGCATTTCCGGCTTCGACATTCCAGTCGAACAGAAGGCGCGTAGTGACGTGTAGTAACAATCTCAAACAATGACGCCCTTGTTCAACGCGTCGTTATGCACCAGCGCACCCGTTTACCGACTTGCGTTATTTTTTCGTATTGTGTGTGCCATTCGCGATTAGTTCGTACTCTTCTGGGCTTTGAATGTTATTATTATTATTATTCTTTACTCTTTGTCTTTTTTTATTTGTGTCGTCGCGGTGGGGAACATTTTTTTTTTTATCGATTACTGATCTTTAAGTTAGCCCTCTTCACCAAACCTAGAACACATCTTACTTTTGCTTTTCCTTTTTGTTACAGTCGACATATTTTCTTTTTTTCTCTTTCAATCATTCTTCCTTATTTATTTTTTTCTTTTCCTTCCATCCTTCTTACGAAATCTATTTTAACGTTTTTTTTCCTTTTCATATTCCTTTCGGAGAACCGAGTTCAAATTTCACTTGGATTCTTGATATTAACTTACGTGCAAATATCCTTGGCACAAGTTTGAATCCATCTCCGCCAATATATTAGGTTGGTGCAAAACCAATGACGTAATAATGTCGTTTTTTGACGTATTTTTTAACGTCAAAAAACGACATTATTACGTCATTATTTTTGCACCAACCTAATAGTAGGACTTGTATCAGGACAATTATTGTAGCCCTTAAAATGTCAATGTAATATCCACTCGCAAAAAATGAAGAAGTATTCTTACGATCTAAAATAAGTTTCAGCATTCAATAACTCACACAGGGTTGATAAGCCATAAAAAAACAAACAATCAGCAGTTACTACATCTCATTACTTCAGGCAGCACGCAGTTACTTTTGTTATTTTTAGATTGGTGCAAAAATAATGACGTAATAATGTCGTTTTTTGACGTATTTTTTAACGTCAAAAAACGACATTATTACGTCATTATTTTTGCACCTACCTAATACAAGATTTCCGAAAAGATAGCTTCGAATTGAAGGAAGATGAACAAAGAAAGAAGTAAGAAAAGCAACGAAGTGAAGCAAAGTTAGAAAAGGAACGAATAGAAAGAAAGAAGGAAGGAAAGCAAAGAAGGAAGGAAAAAAAGCGACTATTAGGTTGGCAAAAATAATGTCGTTTTCTCACATAGTAACATATGTGAGAAAACGACATTATTTTTGCACCAGCCTAATAAAATAAGGATCGAACAAAAAAAAAAGAAGAAAAGTAAAAGAGGGAGTGAAGGAAGGAAGGATGGAAAAGAAAAAGAAGGAAAACAAAGATAAAAGGAATAAAAAGAAAGAAGGAAAAAGAAGAAAACGAATAGAGGAAGAGAAGGAAGGAAGGAAGGAAAAGGTAGAAAAGGAATGAAAAAAGAAAGAATGACAACATGAAAGGAAAGAAAAAGGAACAAAAAGAAGATAGGAAGGAAAAACAAGGAATAGAGGAAACATAAGAAGGAAAGCAAAGAACGAACGAAAACAAGAAAGGAAGGAAAACAAGAAAGGACAGAAAAAGAATGAAGGAAAACAAGGAAGGAATGAAAACAGAAAAAGGGAAAGAATAGAGGAAGAGAAGTAAGGAAGGAACGAGAAGATAGAAAAGGAATGAAAAAAGAAAGAATGACAACAAGAACGAAGGAAAAAAGAATATAAGAAATAAGTAAAGAAGGAACTAAAAATAGAAAAGGAACGATAAAAAAGGAAGAAAGAAAAATAAGGAAGGAAAACAAGGAAGGAATGAAAACAGAAGAAGGGAAAGAATAGAGGAAGAGAAGTAAGGAAGGAACGAGAAGATAGAAAAGGAATGAAAAAAGAAAGAATGACAACAAGGAAGGAAGGAAAAAGAAACAAAAGGAAAGAAGGAAAAAAGAAGAGAAGTAAGGAAAGGATGAAAAATAGAAAAGGGACAAGATAAAGGAAGGAACAAAAATAAGGAAGAAAACAATGAAAGAGAAAGAAAAAGGAAGAAGACAGGAAAAAGCAACTTATTTCTTTCTATTTCGAATTAACTCATTCATTTCTTATTTTTATTTGCTTTTTAGCTAATGTTTCTTTCAATCTTTTATTCATTCTTTATTTCTTTTAGCAATTTTTTTCCTTTCTTTGCTATTTTTTCGTTCCGCTTCATCCTTTTTTATTCGTTCCTTTGTTTTTCTTTTTCTTACCATGCTATGGCACTTAATCCCTGATCATATAACTTCTTCATGGTTTTCTCGAACAAATTAGAGAGACCAAGGTTATAACTGTCAGGAAAGCATTCTCTCCGGAGTTTATTCCACAAAGTAATATAGGCTGCTGCCAAAATACCTCCCATATATACCTCCCAGAAATGCCACCAAAGACAGTAACTAGATGAAGACAACCATTGGCGCTAATGTCTAACCATTATGTAGGAGGTATTTCTGGGAGGCAATGTGGGAGATATTTCTGCCGCACCCTGTAGAGCTGGAGAAGAAGCTGTCTGAGTGGAGTTTGTTGTCTTATCAAACAAACATAAGCGGAATGGGGATGGTTTGCCACCGTGGACACAACATGGTGGGGGGTCCTAGCTATGAATGTCTGAACTGATAGCACTAAGGAGTGTAACTCGCCCGAGCACTCCCTGCAGTAATAACACTATAGTAGTGAAAGTCTGGTAACGGTTCGTCTGTGTGATAAGGACTGCTCGATGGAGAAAAATCCATTACCCACAAGGCTGCGTAAGCGCTTTTGGACTCGTAGCTGAACAGTAGACATAGGGCAGCAACGGACCGGCTATGGAAGGATTTACTTCATTCTTTGTATGGTATGGGAGACACGGCAGAATAATGGTTAGCGGCCCGGATTGAGGAATCGGAGAGCCGAGATCGAATTCCAGTCGAGTTCATTGCATTCACTTACGTACTAATACCCTTGGGAAAGGTATGAATCTTTTCCCACCGAGCTCTGGGTAAATAGTAGGACAGACTGGTTTCTATCGTATTGGGTGGCAACCGGTCTAGGAGAAGGAAAAGTCTGAAGTTAAGACTGTATGTAACCATGGCGGAGCACATAGCAGCTAAGGAATGGATCGTTCTCATTGACTCGATAATCCCGGCTAGGGTCATCTTCTTTTGGTCTGACACAGCATGGCTGCAGGAGTTAGGCATTGTGAGATCACATATATGAGACAGACAACGAGGACTGAACTCGCTTATCAGATTAACTAGATAAGTTCGCTAACCATTACCCCCACATGGAGGTGTCTAAGCAAAGGGAAGAGTTACTTGTTATTAGGCATGTGTGTATAAATTTTGGGTACATTAGTCTAAGATAATTATAGAAAGAGAACTTGAAAAAATAATTTACTCAATATTTAAGCCCCCTCCACTTCCCTCTAAAAAAAGGAACTCAAGAAACAGGAAAAGAAAGTGTTTTTTTTTTGTTTTTTTTTATATATCTAGCCCCTTAAGAAACGGTATATAATTATCGCGAAAGCTTCCAACTTCGATTTGGAGGGAGAGAAAAAATTACAGAAAAGGACTGGGCTTTTGAAAAAAAAATCACAAAAAACAATAAAACGTGTGGATAATCTACCTAGAAAGAAGCCGCCATTTTGTTTTTTTTAAAGTGGCTTCTGGTTCAGGTGTATTGCTTAATTAATGGAATCTCACCAAGGGATTTCTGGATCGGGTCGGATTGTTTTTCTCTCAGCAGGTAAATCAAGAAAGTATCTGTTAGAAGAAACAGTTTTAAACGCCAGCCCTCTTATTTACGGTTTCCAATAGCATTCGCCTTTTTTTATTTTTTTATGTCGCTTGATTATATTAACAAAAAAAAAATTGCCTGATAATTATCAGACTGAGGAGAAGCAGATTGGAAAACGGGACCAGCGAGTCAATCTAATGAATATATTTTCCACAAGTTCGATCCTTACTAACTACTCAACATTTTTGGTCTTTCTAAATTTCCAGGAACCAGTTCTAAAAGGAACAGGTAATCTTTAGAAACCTATTCTGCTTATTTTCGTTTTTTTTTCAATCTTTTTTTCGATCGATCATATCTGCTTATGAAATGTATCTTAACGTAAACAATGACAACATGTAATGTTTACGTTAAGATACGTCGAAGATTGTGTGTTTATAAACAGTAATTAGTTCTGTTTCATCTTCAAGCTTTAAGATGAAACAGAACTAATGATTTAATTTAATTATATAATGAAATTTGAAGTGTTCAGCTTTGGTTTTTGAAACATGGTTATTACTGTGTAGCGAAGAAACCATATTTTAAACCAGTTAATTTTTAATATCTATACTTTGTATTGAGCACTGTTTTGTAAAAATAAAAAAAATATCAGCAAGAACATAAATAAAAAGAACATAAATAAAAAGAAAAAACAGTAAGATATATAATCCGGTGTTCTTATAGATATTTTTATTTTTACAAAATAGTGCTCAATGGAAATTTACAGAGCATTGAAAAAGTTACTCCAAAATTCGATTGAGGATGAAATGGGGCTAATTTCTTTAATTTAATTACAAAATTAAATTCGGACCTCCCATTTTTGAAACATGGTTAGAACTGTGTAGCGGAAAAACCATATTTTAAATCAATTAATTTATAATATATATATATATATATATATATTAGGGGTAGATTCTCCGACTGACGCAAATTCCTAACAGATTAAGCCGGACGTCTAATCACACTGATGAGCTGTGATACAGCAAAACGGTCTCTCTATTATATATTGAGGTTAGCGGCTTGGATTGGGGAATCGGAGAGCCGAGTTCGAATTACAGTCGAATCCATTACATTCACTTACGTGCTAATGCCCTTGGGAAAGTTATGAATCCTCTTCTTCTCCACCCAGCTATGGATAAATAGCAGGACAGACTGGGTTCTATAGCCTTGGATGGCATCTGGTCTAGGAGAATTCAAAACCTGAGGAGGGTCGTTTGGGGACCTTGTGGCACGTAGTGCGCCAGGTCTCTGTATTAGGCCCTTCAAAATGTTTGGGTGATCCTGCACAAAACCTTCGTCACTATAATCAAAACTCATATGCTGGTGTCGGGCTGTTGGTTCCTAGGAACTGATCTGCTTGACCCTCATTCGTCGAATTCGACGGGAGAGCCGACTATATCTATCTATCTATATATCTATCTATCTATTTATCTATCTATCTATCTATCTATCTATCTATCTATCTATATATATATATATATAATTCGAGGAAAGGAAATAAACCAAAGAAATATAGTTTCTGTAAGGAGGCAATGAATTTTGTAAAACAAGAATATAGAAATGTCAAATTATGAAGACACAAACATTCAAAAGACACAAGACCACACAAAATAACACAAATTTCACAATAAATGACAATACTTCACATACATTACGGAAAAAGTGAGGATGACTTTTCTAACTGTATATTTATAAAATATTTAGGTTTCAGTGAATAACATTTTTTTTAATAGATATATGAACTGTTTTGACTGAAAAGCATCTTCTACACTTGTTACGTTACATAAGGCGTCTTTAGCCTTGACGGACCTTATTCTAAAACAGTTTGATACTGCAGTGCGACATCTTTTATATTTACAGCGTAAGCCAAAAGGTTCGTTCAATCTTCGTAATTGGACTACAAGAAAAGTATTTATTTACAACTGGTTTCTTTCAAAAACACCAGTTTTTATATGATAATCTCTATCAACGAATATTTAAAACAGTTTCCCAACCAGGTACATTAATATTTTTTTTTAAATTTTTAAACTAATTGAAAAAATGAATATATTTCTGGCTATTTAAGGGTCTGCAATGCAATCCGCTTTGAGCGGGCATCTCATCTCCAGGCGCTTTCTCGCCGACGTGACGTGGCTTTCTTCTGTTTCTGTTTCAAATATTTTCATGGTAACTTCTCGGACGAGCCATTTTCCCGTGTGCCCAAATCACGTTCTCCGAGACTGGTAATTAACTTTCACCGCTTTACTGTTGAACTATTGAATGTACTGCTGAAACCGGATGTAGTACAACAGAACGTGATTCTAGGGCAAGAAAGTCTGAAGGAGCATAGCTCTCTTCAAGCTGACGCTACACGATCACAAATTCTGTAACTCATTAGGTTGGTTGATCGAATGTACTCAATACTAAAGAGCCCAGTTTGACTTGCTATTTAGCGTATAAATTGGCTGAAGATGGTGTCATGCTTTTTAAGGGACTTTTTACGAAGCAAAAGAAACAGATTTGGTCAGGATTTGAGCCCGTCACGTTAGTTTCACTCTCCAGGTCGACACACTTACACAAAACTAACATGGTGAACAGTTCCCAGAAAGTTTCAAGATATAAAAATAATATATATATATATATATATATATATATATAATAATTATTATATATATATATAATAATGGACTCCCCCGTTGGTTTCGACGT
>OZ010602.1:80339561-80377061 GCA_963932145.1 Acanthosepion lycidas | reverse complement strand
TTTGACGTCATTTGTTTACATTTGATACGCCATGAGCAGTTATGAATATTCGAGATTCATGGAAGATTGAAGTTTATAAGCAGTAAATTCGACCTAGCCTACCGAACGCTTCTTTGTAGCCTAACGGTAAGGCACGTCAGCGTAAATGACGGTTCCATATAGGATGCAGGTTCGAATCCTGTCAAAGAACGAATATTTTCTATGAAAATTTCTCGGACATTCAGGCCGGTAAATGTTATTTAATACTGTTTATAATAAACAGAGCATTTATTTAAATACTTGTATCTATAAAAAGAACGTTAAACATAAAAATGTCTTTAATATATATATATATATATTGGTATATAATCCAAGTGAATCCTATTAATATAAAATATTAAAACTGGTCCACAAAAAGGGCTCAATGTATTTATTATAACAGGCATATATTACATGGAATAAAAATTCAAGATTACCTTATTCGAATAAGTATTTCGACCCACAAGTTTTACTTGTCGGCTTTGTCACCATTGACATGTGAAGAAATAAAAATATGTTGTATATATATATATATATATATGTATATATTATGTGTATTTAGGCAGCATCTTTTCATTGATACACGTTTCATTAAATATTATAGACAAGTGTCTATATATATATGATAAGATAAAGAACAAATAGGAAACGTATATTAGTCTAACATATCTCACTTTTATTAAAGCTTCGCCAGAGATTGAGAGAAATGGCCACTAAGACATACAAGAATCTTTACACACATACATATAGAATTATTTACTTTTTTAATGCATATGATCCGTGACTGACCAATGAGAATCGACCTAAACAAAATTAAAAAATACAAACGTTCTGTCTGTTTTCTCTCAATGTCTGACGAAGCTTTAATAAAATCGAAACGGATGAACTATCATTACATATTGGAGTCACTAGTATAAGGTAGAAAATCATTGAAACCAGCTATCGATTGTATAAAATTGATTAAAAAGCGATAAAGAAAGTAAATCATAAAGAAAGATAATTTCTATAAATAAAGCTAAAACTATAACAACAACAAAAATATTACAAACATGCAAGCATTAAAAACAAATTCAAATCAACATCCTAAAAGGAAAGATTAGCATGAAGATATCGCCGGGAAAAAACACTTACAAAATCAACATGGCCGTTTGCAAAAGATAGAAAAAGAGGAAAATAAATTAAGGAGAGTCAACAATCTGACAAGAGATTTTGGACAACTTATGATAATTTTTCTGTCTATATTTTTGGGATGATGTATTGTAATTATTTACATGATTTACATTGTTCAGACTTTTGTCCTCATTTTTGCTGCCATATCCACGACGTTTCGGCTGTTGTACGCTCTGGCTTTCTTCAGGATCTCTCTATATTTCTAAGAGGATGTATTCTAATTATTTACATTATTTTCATTGTTCAGACTAATGTCCCCATATATATATATATATATCTGTGTATTTAGGCAGCAAATGTTGTTTGGGGCAACCACGGCCGTCCAGCAGTCCTTTGTTAAGCTGGATATATATATATATATATATATATATATATATATATATATATATATATATGTATGTATATATATATATATATATATATATATATATATAGTTTATGAAAAACTAGGTAATCCGTATGGGTAGAACCAAGGAGGATAAAATCCAGAGAGCTCAATGTAAATCCAGAGCAAATAATTTAAATAAAAACAGACCATTTTAAGGTTCTATGTAATAAATTATTTCACCGCAGCCCTGGAGTACGGATCATCAGACTTTACTTACAAAGTAAAGTCTGATGATCCGCATTCCTTTAAAAGGGCTGTGGTGAAATAATTTATTACATGGAACCTTAAAGTGGTCTGTTTTTTAATTAATATATATATATATATATATATATATATATATATATATATATATATTATGTAATGTTACATTAGAACATTACACTACAAAACTGTACATTATGTTTCAACGTTAAAAAATCTTTTTGAACGTTTCGTCAGGTGGTGAATTTTAGTAGCATCGTGATTCCCTGCTTGATGATATATATATATATATATATATATATATATATAGAAGTAACTACACTCGTCTCGAAAAACCTTGATTTGCTAATGGTCAAATCAATTTCGAAGGAAAAAAAGGTTTTAAAAAAAGAAAGAGCTAGGAACATGAACATCTGTCGAAAATAATCGTACAGCATACAGGTCCAAAGCCCAAAGATAAAAACCCCGATACGAGTAATCAACTAACTAAAAAAGTGCTCAATACAAAAGTAGAGCATACATATATATATATATATATATATATATATATATATATATATATATATATGACATAGCAATATGTACATTTTTATATAACAAGAACAACATTGGGAGGGGAATGTATGACAAAGTGGAAAAATTTTTTCGTGCGACGCGTTTCGCTCTTTAGGTCTTCATTGGACTAAATTTGTTATGTTGCTTTAACTACACATGCGTAAGAACGCGGGATGCCTAGAATTTTAAATTTAATTTTTTTTTAAGTTATATTTTTTTATAATCTAGTCGACTTCATTTAGATGCTTTTTCTTTTCTTTCCATCTTTGTTGTTATCAGATATCCCACATTACCCGATCCTATATTATCACAGTATCGGCAGATTTTTATATAAAATATTTTTTATATAAAAAACTACTAACAATATCTATTTATAGTATTATTACCAACAATCCATCAATCAACATAAAAGAACTCTTTCATGACTTTAGTCCATAAATTATTCCACAATTTCTTAAAGAAATATAACTCTATTCCAAAATATAACTTCAACAAATCTACAACATAAAACACACCTATCACTGCCTCTAGTAATTATGTCCACACACACATGTATATACACAAAAGCTGAGTATCATCTACCATGTATTCAATTGTGAAAGCAGAATAACACATACATTTATTTCGGCATTGATTGATACATAAGGAGTTGATATACTGTTAAAGAACAAAAACCAACCATCGAACAACGAGAAAGGGTTTTCAAGCAAGATAAAAGTCGGTGGTCAGGAACTTAAAGTTTAGAGTCAATTCAGATATCTTGTCACGATTATCAGCGAAGAAGGTCCCAGGATAGAAATAACACAAAAATGGCAGCTGTCGTATAACTACGAATCATCTGGAAAGGGAAGAAATCAAAGACCTATTGCGTGCATTGGCTTTCTCAATCTTGCGAATTTTGGACATTAATCGCAGAATTACAGTAAAGAATCCAAGTGTAAGAAATAAGATGCCACCGGACCATTCTAGGCATCTCCTAAGGAGAACGCATTTCGAGGCACCATCAAGAAATCAAGCTGTATTCCAAAATAAAACCAACATTACACAACTATCACAGCCTCTAGTAAATTATATGCGCAAAAACTCAGTATTATCTACCATGTATTCAATTGTGAAAGCAGAATAACATATATCATATTTTTATTACTTCAATGAAAATTAAATTTCGGAATTAAATGACCCATAAACAGTTGCCATTAAACAAACAAATCAAATCTACTAGAAACTTTCTTGTCACAATGTGTAACAAAGAACACTATCATGCTGAAAATGTCTTCAATTGTATTGTTGGCCTGATTGACCAACATAATAGGTACTATTTCTGCTGTGTCCACCACAACTTCACACAAGCCTACTGTCATTTTCAGAGCTATATTCCTCTACCGAGGTCAGCTGAAAAACTCTTTCTCGCACTCCTTCCTTTTTCACCAGCCTACGTCTACCTGATACAGCTGTCCCTGAGGGTAACTTTATCATCATCAACAAGTACTGATGCTGACCTATCAGGGGCACTCCCTAATGGCATCTCCACACCATTGACAGTCAACACTGTGGGGTTGAACTCCACATGTGCCCCATGTCGGTGCAATCAATATCCACCCAGGGAAATCTCCCCACAGAACTAGATAGAATTTGTGGACACTAGTTGTCTCCTACCTTCACTGGGAGCCTTACCATTCATGCTATCTTCATTAGGTTCCTGACCATCAATTTCTATATCAGGCCTTCTTAACCAACTCTGCAGCTTCAGGCTTTTGTACTGATCCTCTCCTATTAAGAACACTGACACCCTCATGTCTATTGACTTTCCATTTATCACGGCTGCACAGGAAATGCACTCAGAGTACGTTTTAGAATTAATACCTATGTTCCAAGGCAGATATCGAAATAAATTTTACCTAATTTTGCACAAGGCCCACATAAAGGGGCGCACAATTAAGTTAGGCTAGAGCAGGTGGTTGCATAAGTCTGGCAAAAGGTAATATAAACGAAGCGAGATGATGGTAGATTAAATTCACAAGTGGGAAAGGCCTGGATTTTTCACTGGTCTCGAATATAAAAGGTGAAGTGAAATGACTTCATTTACTCTGTGTGTTGTTATGCAACGTAAGCGAGGAAGCTAGACGACATCGTGTCTTTCGTTACGTCAGCAAAAGTGCGTTTTAATTGCGAAGCTAACGTTGCACGCGGTGACATCAAGCGAACAGAAATTTAACAAAAGGAATTGAAAAAGCTGACGGAAGAGAAATGCAAAAGAACTGAAACAAATACAAAAAAAAAAAAAAAAATTAAAAAGAAATAAAGTATAAACAAAAATCAAACAAAGAAACAATAACATGAATTTTTTTTTTTAAATCAAATGCAAAAAAAGTTACGTTAAAAACGGGGAATATCGATAGCATTTTTTTTTTCAAGGGACATATAAAATAAATCTTTTTTTATTTTTTCATTTAGATACCTTTTTTTTTAAAGAAGGTATCTAAATGGAAAAAAAAAAGATTTATTTAAAATGTGTGCCTTGAAAAAAAAATGGCTATCGATATACTAGCAGAAAAATAAGAAAAACGAGAAAAATGAAGAAAGCAAACACAAAGAACAGGGAACACTAATGTAGACAGATAGGAATAAAAGATGTTTTCTTTTGGGAAATAGACTCCTTCTCGATAGACAGGAACAAGTTTAAGATAAAAGTTGTTGCTTGAAAAAAAAATGCCTCGTAAAAGACGGTATTTCAAAGGTGAATACGCAAGAAGCATTGGACAAGAGGTTTTTCATATTCCAGTATATATATATATATATATATATATATATATATATATATATATATATATATAAAGAGCCCGCATCCTCAAATGTGCATTAAAAAAAAGTCATACCTCGTATACGTCACAACACTCTTCGCCCTTCGCTTACGTCACAACACTCTTCGCCTACGTCACAACACTCACTAATTCTAGGATCTTTATCATTGTCTCCACCTATTCCGATTATGACTTAAGAAAGTCCAAACTTTGGATCATGTTTCTAGTGTCTTTCTTCCAAATCTCGGACAATGGACAATTTCTGACGGAGTCTGAGAACGATTATCATTAATTTTGTAAAGTCGATCAGTAAAAATTATCGACAAAAAGTCTGTTGTTCTTAAGAATATTTACCTTAAAGAACATTTGTTACCTTAATACACAGTGTATATATATATATATATATATATATATATATATATATATATATATATATATATATATATCTATATATCTGATTGTGTGTATCCAAATGTAAAAGAACGAAGAGTAAGATTTCAGCGTTCAAAATATTAATCTAAAACAGAGCTCAATACAAAAGTAGAGCCGTAAATATTTATTTATTATGCAGCGTTGCATTAGAACATATATTGTTAAATAAAACAGACAACAAATGTCTATTATGTTTGATCATGAGCCGTTCTAAACTTCGTATGGTTGCTTTAATTTCGGGTGAAAATAAAGACAAAAATTGTCCAAGTTGGATATTTTTTATTAAGCTGGACCTTGATCTAAGCTTTCAGCTCATATGAGCCATCTTCCGAGTGGTTATGCGGACATTTTAACAAAGATATTCGCCATCAAAGATGATATTCTGTTATGTTGACATAGAATATTGCTATGCAAAGATATTGGTCAAACTAGTCACAAATCATTACATTGCATCTAGACATATGGTTCTGTTGTGAATATTTCGGCCTCTCACGTGGTACGACGTCAAAGAACTACATCTTGAACTTACAACCTGTGTCTGCTATTCTGCGGCTTTCATATAATGAATAACCCCTTTGAAAGACCACCATACAGTAACCCTTAACTTTTTAGGATGCAGTGGCGGTTTGGGGTATTTTTTTGGTGATTCACTTGGATCTAACCACTAGCTTACTCTCTTACTGTTGTCAAAGAGTATCCACTCCTCATCGCATGTAATGATTGGATGCAAAATTGTTCTTTTTCTCATAGAGTGAGATTACTTGACATTGTCACATTGTAATAATTTTTATTGGGCTTATGAGTAACCATATATATTGAAAGAAAAATTATTTGGAGTTCCGAATAAGACAAGATTTTTTTATATACTAAGGAGTTTACTTCATTAGACGACCGCATCAACAACCAACGAAATAATGCGTCATTATATATATATATATATATATATATATATATATATATATATATATATATATATATATGTGTGTGTGTGTGTGTGTGTGTGTATGTGTGTATGTGTGTGGCAAAACGTCGACGATAAAGGATTCGACATTGGATATTTCTTTAGAAACGAAAATACTTAATATTGGAATTAAAATATAGAAAATACTGAATACTTATCCCGATCCGGGCCTGATTCGAACCCGATACCTGCTGGACGAAAACTGCCACGCGAACAACGACAAGCGCACTCACCCATGCATGTTTAGCTCACACATGTATTTATATATAAATATCAGCAAAATAAACTGCACCGCGACTCCATTTCACTCAATAAGACACGCATGCGCAAAGGCAAGTCTCTTGGATTTCGTTCTTTCTTTCGGTCAGTGGCGTCTTACCCGCGAACCAATGCGCATTTCTTAATTCACAAGAAAAGCTTTTTGTAAACAGAGCAAAAAGCAAAAGAAGATTTCAAACCATTAACGATATTAAGACCATTTGAGTGGAAGGGGAAAGATAGACGTGAAACAAACGGGGAAGGCGGGAAAAAAAAAGAACCAACGAGAAAAGAGGGTTTCTCTCTTCATGAATTACCCTAATTAAAATAGAGCCTGGCCAGAGATCACGGAAAGGTGGCACTAGCGAATCAAATGAGAAAAAGAGATGTGAAAGTGAAAGTAGAAGTATGCTTTCTGATAGAAAGGGAAAATGAAAGTAGACATATGTTTAATGAACGAAAGTGAAAGTAGACACATGATTTAATAATGGGAAGTGATAGAGACGAAAGGGTTGGTTGCGAGCTTATATGGGAAAGAAAGGAAAAGTATTATATCCATTAAAAGCGGAATAAAAAAAGTGTTTAACATTCATAAAAATTGTCGATAGAGGGGGGAGAATAGAGAAACGAATAGATAGGAAATGAAGCAGAAATGAAATAGATTGAAATGAAAATGAATCAAGAAGAAACAAGTGTATTCAATAAGCAAGAAGCTAGAAAAGAGTGAAAATAAGTTAAGCAATAAAGAATGATAGCAAAAATTATTTTTAGAGATAAAATATGCAAACAAGAAAGTGTTTGAGACTGAGAAATGGACAACAGAAGAAGAAAGTAAATGAATAAGAGTGAGAGAAAGCATTGAGGGAAATTAAGCAGTAAAACAAAACAGTAAATGTCCTTACGTCGAATATATTTCTCTTCGACCGATTTTAGAAATAGGTAACATTTATGAATTGGTCTGAAAATAACCAAGCCGTGAATAAACAAATTATAAAAAAAAAGAATTCGGAATCTATTCAAAGAAGATAATAATCCCCACCCCGCCGCCAAACAAAAAAAGAAAAAAAATATGTTAGCTGAGATAAAAATATTTTCATGAAGGAGATAAAGAAATACACAGAGAAATAAGATAAAAAAATAAAGAGATAAAATCGTCATTATCATCATTATCGTCGTCGTCATTATCACCATCGTCATCGTCGTCATCATCAACGTCGTCGTCGTCGTCGTCGTCATCATTATCATCGTCGTCGTCGTAATCATTATCAACGTCGTCGTCATCATCATCATCATCAACGTCATCGTCGTGGTCGTCATCATTATCATCATCATCGTCGTCATGATCATCATCGACCATCGTCCTCGTCATGATCATCATCGACCATCGTCCTCGTCACTATCATCATCATCACCAGCAGCAGCAGCAGCAGCTTCTTGCTTATCATCATCGTCGCCGACGTCGTTATCACCAAAATCGTTATTGTCGTCGTCAACATCGTCATTATCGTCGTCTTCGTCGTCGTCGTCACCATCATCATCGTCGTTGTCGTCATCCTCTTCGTTATTATCATCATCGTCGTCGTCCTCGTTATCATCATCATCATCAGCAGCAGCAGCAGCAGCAGCAGCACCAGCATCAGCAGCAGCTTATTGCTTATCATCATCCTCGTCGCCGTCGTCGTCATCATCAACATCGTCATTCACATCGTTATCATCATCATTATCGTAGTCGTCATCATCATCATTATCATAGTCGTCATCATAATCATCGTCGTCGTCATCGTCATCCTCATCATCATCTTCGCCGCTGTCGTCTTCGTTATGATTATCGACGTCGTCATCATCATCATCGTCATCGTAGTCATCACCATCATAATCGTCATCATCATAATCGTAGTCGTTATTATTAATATTATTATTATCATCATCATCATTATCAGTCCCATGACCAGATCCAGTTCTAAAATCGCTGCGCAGCCGGGCAACATGACCCCAAATCACTCCACACATCTGGTTGGAAAGCCGGAGTGTTATTCCCTCAAGTTGTATCGTGTCCTAGACAAATAGACCTGGCGGTGCACATCCCTCTCCAGGTCAAACCACATCCGATAGGGAAATATTGAATTGAGGAAGAGAATCAACGAAAGAAAGGAAAGAGCGAGGGAGACAAAATATAAAGAAATGAAAGAGGGAGTGGGGAATAAAGAAGGAAGAAAAAGCATGAAGGAAAGAAGAAAGGACGAATAGAGAGAAAAAAATAAAAGATAATGAAAAAGGGAGAAACGAAATGATTGCAAAGAAGCAGCGAAATAAATAATTAGAAAAAAGAAAAGATGGCAAAAATGGCGAAAGAAAAGAAAAGGATAAAAGTGAAGAAGCAGAAAAATGGAGAAACCAAAAAAAAAAAAAAAAATGCAAACGAAATAATAATACTAAAGCGAGAAAAAGAAAAGAAGAGAAAGAAAAAAGAAAAACAGATGGAATGATAATAGTAAAGAAAAAAAAAACGAAAGGAAAGAGGAAGAAAAAGTTAAAAAGAAAAAAATGAATGATTTCCGAATGAATTATAAATCTGAGAAAAATAAAAATAATTCAATGAACGAATAATAATGCAAATATGATAATGGAATAATAAAAAATATATATTATTTTAATAAATTTCTAAGAATGAAACCGTAAGAAAGAAGAAAAAGATAATAACAAAAATAAAAAAAACAAAGAATTTGATGAAGGAAAGCGAAAAAAAATACAAATAAAATCAAACGATAATGAAAGAAAACAGACGTCATAAAAAGAAAAAAAATGGCTGCCATTTCAGGCACCCTTTAATAACAACGAAACGACTTAAATTGAGAGGAGATAAGGTAATCTCGACAGGTGTCAGATGTCCCACGGATTAGGTGTTTCCTTAATCCGAACTATCTTGTCAACAAAAAGACCCAAGAACCCGGTAAAGATAAATAAACTGCTAGGTAAAAACATAAAAATAGAAGGGTGGGGGCAATATTTTATTTCTCGTAGAAAGAATTTTACAAGTAACAAAAATAGATATATGTCACGAGTTGATTTCAGCTTATTCTTAAAGTTGATTCGCACTGAAAGCCTGGGTTTAAAGTAAAATTTACCTCTAAGCGATTAAAGTTTTTCATGTCACTTAGATTTTCAATTATTACATGAAAAAAGCTATATCATTGGCATCATTACTTGGTGATCAGGTTTAAATCCAGTTTAAACTTCTTCATTCCGATGTCGTAGAACATGTCAGTTATTACAAAAGCCATTAAAAGACGAAGAGGCAGGTTACAACTCTTGTTTTTGAGGTTATGTTCAAATGACCGAAAATTTGTGGGTGAAAAAACGGGAAGTTGAAGATGAAAGATTTTGTTTTGTTTTTTTTTTTTTAACCGCCGTAACTAACACGTTGAAGAAATTTCAGAATTAGTGACGCCATTCTGAGCCGCCATATTTGGACTATAAGCTTTACAGCCGTACCAGTAGCACGTTCCTGACTTAAAGCACAATCAGCCGCAAACTCTGAGAGATAATATTCTGTTTTTTTACTTTTTTCATTTTTCTTTCCAATCAAATGTATTTTTTTTTTATCGCAAAGGAACAAAATGAAAGAAAGCGACAAAAAATTTCTTTCAATAAGAAACTAATCGCGTCCTTTCATCTCCTGACACCATTTTATGTCACTTTCTTCTCAAATCCTGTGTCTTCATTTGAGTTATGCTGTTTCCTATAAAGACAGACAGATTAGGGAAATATTTTAAAAGCAAAATCTATGTGGGAGTGGAATTAACAAGAGATAAAGATTGCAAAAGTCAAAGTGACTCATACGACAAAAGATCAAATTCGAGACAACCTGGCATCCGACCTCTTTGCACAGTTTAAAGAATCACACGTTTCTTGAAAAACTTATTCTCGGATATCTGCTGTTTATTGCCGAAAAAATCTAATTCATATTAGAATCTCATGATTTAAACATCAAGCACATTAGGGAATTTTAACCTCTTAAGGATGTTTATCGATATGACTTAACAAGGAGTTATTTTCGTAATGTACATTTCTACATGTTCTAGATTATTCTAAAATCCTCCAACAGTTATCTTCAGGTTTTCTATTGACAGATGTGTCAATAAAAAATTACATTTCATCTTGGAGTTTAAAAGAAAAAAAATATAAATACAATACGGTAGCCATTAATAAAAGATAAATAGCGTCAGAGGAAACACGCTTCACAGCAAGGACCCATCGGCATCATAAGCGTCTGAAGAAGCAATAAGAACATTAAGTTTAAAGTTCTATCTTCAGCATTGACTCACCGGACAATAGCCTAAAGGATTAAATATTTATAATGTGAATTTGGTGGTATATTAATCGCGAGTTCAATTCCTGGGCTGGGCAGCACATACACCTGAATCAGCGGATTAACAATAACTGATGAGCATTGAAAAAAAGGATACGGCGAGGATTAGACATAGACAAGGGAATAAAAAAGATTTCGCCTCTGTAGATTGAAGAAAAGGTTAGTCTGATATTCTCTAAAGTTTCCCTAGATCAACAGACACCAGAAGATGGCCGGAAATCACTACGTCCAAAACGTTGTCATAATACGAGCAAAAATAAGATCATTTTAAATAATGATAATTCCTCATCTTTAGACCTTCAAACAGAAAAAGGATGTCAACATATAAAAACGAACGTCCCCATCGATAATACTTCAAATTTCTGTTAACTTTATTGTTATCAAGATAAGTGTTGTTTTTCTTGCCGGTATTGTTGTAGAGGCCACGTACCAGACACATCCAAAATCCTATTAGTATCACATTAATTATTATTATAATGCAGTCGCCGGAGATAGTGATATTGAAAAATAGTCTTTGTTGCACAAGTGTTCTTAAAACGTCGACAGGTATTCGTTTGACTGGCAATAGTTTTACAGCATCTTGTCAAGTCTTTTTTTACGCACTATGTGGGGACATAATTGCTGAACCAGACAATGTCGGATATAATTAAACTCTTAGGAATTCAGAGAATAGAAGTATCGATAAGATTTCGATCTGTCACTTCACAACGGCTTGAATATTATCAAGGTTCTGTAAAATAACGACACGAAAGAGAAAGAAAGGAAGGAAGGAAGAAAGGAGTGAAAGACGTATCGAAAAATAACTTTTAGGGGAAGAGAGAGAGAGAGAGAGAGAGAGAGAGAGAGAGAGAGAGAGAAAGAAAGAGAGAGAGAAAGAGAGAGAGAGAGAGAGTCAAAAAAACATATATTGTTCCCACCCATTAACACAATACACGAATAGACAGGCGTATATATGTATAGAGCGGGAGAATATATATATATATATATATATATATATATATATATATATATATATATATAATTTATTCTTCCGCTATATATATATATATATATATATATATATATATATATATATATATATATGTATGTGTGTGTATGTATCTGTATATATATATATATATATATATATATATATATATATATATATGTATGTATATGTGTATATATGTATATACACATATGTATGTATATATATGTATATACACATATGTATGTATATGTGTATATATATATATATATATATATATATATGGCCTTTCTCTGTGTATATATATAACAAATAGACAAACAGTAAAAAGGATCGGCCTTAAAAAATAAAACATATATATGGCCCTCTCTGTCAGTTTCTCTCTATGTCTCTCTCTCTCTCTCTCTCTATATATATATATATATATATATATATATATATACACAGAGAAAGGGCCATATATATATATATATATATATATATATATATATATATATATATACACATATACAAATATATACATATATATATATATATATATATATATATATATAAATATATATATATATATATATATATATGTAGTGAGAGAGAGAGAGAGAGAGACAGTAGAAAACGATAGGCCGTGAAAAAATAAAAATAAAACATATATATGGCTCCCACCCATAAACACACTATCTGAGTAGACAGGCATATATATGTATAGAGGAAAGGTAAATTATATAAAGAGAGAGAGAGAGAGAGAGAGAGAGGGGAGAGAGAGATAGAGAGACAGACAGACAGACAGACGGACAGAGTGTTGAGGAGTAGAGAAAAAGAGTATCAGGCAGAAAGAAAGAAAGAAAGAAAGAAAGAAAGAATGACTGAAAGATGATTAGAAAAAGAAAGCAAACGATAAAAGAAAAAAGGGAATACAGAGGAAAAGGGAAAACATGGAAGTTAGGACATTGACAAATAAAAGAAAGAAAACTCTTAGTAAAACGGATATAAAAATAAACAATTTTTTGTATGAAAAAAATCTACAGGTTATCAAGTGTAAAAGAGGCGAATACTTTAAAATATTCCAAGAAAATACAAGAAAAAGAATGATAGCAAAAGAAAATAAGCAAGGGCGAGCCAGAGAGAGAGAGAGAGAGAGAGAGAGAGAGAGGGTAGATAGAAATAGAGAGGGAGAGAGAAAACGACGTCGAGGTGACATGAACTGAAATTGCTGACCGTAAACATCAGGATACTTCATAAAGATTTTTGATTTGAAATATCATGTCTTTCTTCTCGCTTTCGACCAGTCAGAAGGGAAGGGGGAGGGCGCATTGCGCATGGCATTAATTCTATCCGATTTTCTCTCTCTTTTTTTTTTTTTTTTTTTTTACTTCGATGCTGTTTTTCTTCTGCAAAATCGTATTTGGCACACCTTGTTGATCTTTGCATTTCCGCCTCTTCTGACTGTCGATCTCCTCTCTACCACTATTGTTTTAAACCCTAGCTTTTCGGCCAATCTATTGATCGACTGCAATCACATCTGAAACTGAATGGGCAAAAAGGCGGCCTGGAGGCGGTTTTTTCTTTCAAGTAGTGTCCGTATTCGATGAACAGGCCAGAATGCTCAGAACCCAAACTTGGTGAGCCAGGTTCGAACTTCAGTATATTAAGGGAAAAAGCTAAGTGGAATTTCTTCTTTACCAATGAAATATAAAGCGAATGACGATGTAGTCGGCAGTGTATGTGATCGAGCAGTGTACGTGGCCTGGCAGTGTACGTGGCCTGGCAGTGTACGTGGCCTGGCAGTGTACGTGGCCTGGGTTATTTAATGCCAACAACATTTTTAGCATAGATTCGTATGAATAGAATATGTATTCTTTGGTTTAGATTGGTTTGGTTTATTTTGTTTTACGGCATATCAACCTCAATGGGTTATTTAATGCCGACAACATTTTTACGATAGATTCGTATGAATAGAATAAGTATTCTTTGGTTTAGTTTGGTTTGGTTTATTTCGTTTTACGGCATATCAACCTCAATGGGTTATTTAATGCTGACAAAAAATTTTATTGCTGGTAATATTTTGTTTTATCAAAAATCTGTTTCTGGTAATATATTTGCTTCAAAATTGTATTGCTGGCAATAATTTTTTTCAAAATTGTTTTGCTGGTAATAGTTAACTATTTGCCTATAGCTGTTACCCTAACAGGTGCTACCACCCTGGGTCAGGGTGGACCTAGAATCACCAGCAATTAAGACGTGGTTTCACGCTCCTCAAAACCTCCTGATAAGTGGCCTTGCTGCTGGACGTAGTTTAACGTCTTACCTAGGACACGGATGCAGTTTAACGTCTTACCCAGGAAGCGGATGTAGTTTAACGACTTACCCAGGACGATATAATATGATTATATATATATATATATATATATATATATATATTGCTACAATTTCATTTTAACTCAACGTGTATGCGCACTTTGATTTATGTTTCCTCGCTGAACGAAGAAATGTGGTTAAAGATCTTTAAAACTGAGACAATTAAACAGCGAATATTATGAAAGAACTCTGTTCGTTTGCCCATTCCTGAAGTTAACAGCAATTGTCCCATTCTGGTTGAGAAACAGCGAAATCATGAAAGGAAAAGAAAGCAATTCTCGTTGCATGCACGTCCCCCGAATTTGCAACTCAAATTTGAATGCCTTATATGCAAACATTTCGTTTCTCTATTGGCTTGCAAATAAAAAAGCAATCAATCAGGCAGTCATATCAATTTCTGATTGTTTTTTTGTTTTTTTTTGTATTTGCATTTGGGACTGTTTGTTCAATATCTATTTTCTATTGCGTTTCTTTTTCTTTCCTTCTTGTACAAGCTAAGGAAAATCTCTATACTTTCGACTTATTTATGTATAATTTTCTTTAAAGTATACATTTTCTATACATTATGGCTGACCGCGCGCGCACTAGGAGATTATTTTTTCAATAACTAAAAGAATATTTTTCATATAAACTGATTTAATTTCTTGGCAAAAGTTTGTGCCAGCGAAACATACTAATTGATCCCCCCCATATATATATATATATATATATATATATATATATATATGTATGTATGTATGTATGGATGTATACACGCTTACACACACGCCAATGTATATATATATATATATATATATATATATACACGCACATCTACTTTTATATATATATATATATATATATATATATATATATATATATACACGCACATCTACTTATATATATATATATATATATATATATAATGACCAACAATACATATTTATAGTAAAATGACCAAAAATAATTTTTATAACGAATATATATATATATATATATATGTATGTATAAACATATACATCCTTATGCAAATTAATTGAAGCAAAACGAATAATTCCATTATTTTTTTTTCGTATTTCTTCAAGGAAACATAACCCAGTGCACCTGTTAGTATTAGGTTGGTGCAAAAATAATGTCGGTTTTTGACGTATTTTGCACCGACCTAATATTTCGTATGTCCATTCCCCGAATTCTTTCCTTACAGATCGAACACAGATTCTCGATTGGATTTAAATCAGCAGAGTTTCCGGGGCAGTCTATTGTACTTTGATTTGCTCACTCGTAAGGTATGCCAGTCTGCAGCATTACTATTTTCACACGATTCCTTGAAGTAACTTCCATCGCAGACAATGGCAGAAGGACCACAAATCGACAGTCAAGACAATAGTGTCTGGGCGTGATAAAAATCTGATGCAATCACGGATGGTGCAATATTTTTCAAGGGTAAATTACATCATACACACCGAAAATAGATTCATATTACTGCGCACCACTCTAAATGACCTAATTTGAGTTAAAAAATAATAATCGATTACACCCTGTCACTCCGGCGGATCTAAAACTGACAGTATGGTGAAAGAAAGAAAACTAACGCTGTTGTTTCAATTATTTTGCACAGTGGTGTGTATATATATATATATATATATATATATATATATATATATATATATATATATATATTTATGGGGGTAAATGTTAGATAAAAATGGGAAAATAAATTATATGGCATATGTCCTATATACTTATGTTATATGTCATACATTATAAACACACACACACACACACACACACATATATATATATATATATATATAATATTCGCACTTTTCTAGGTTTATATATATACTAGGAGCGATGGGTAAATTGTCGTCATTTATTTTAATTTCGAGCATATATATAACTTTTCTTTCTTAACATTCTTTTTAAATATTCACCTTATTTCCTCACATGTTAACTACGTTATTTTCATTTGCTGTTTATCTTGTCTTTATTTTCCCTTCCTTTTCGTTCACATTTTTTAAAGTTTTCTGTTTTCTTTCGACCGCAGTATTTACTTTCAGTTTTCTTTCTGTCATTTCCATTTTTAGTTCCATTTTTTTTTCTATTTTTAAAATGTAATTACGTTTACGTTTTGTTGGTGCTATCTTTAATTCTAGTCCTTGTTCACTTTTTGCTTTCACTTTCATCGCATTTTCTAGTTCTAGTTTCACTTTCACTTTCGTTAATCTCTTTTTTACTATCTCTTTTTTACTTTAATTTTAATTTTAATTTTTTCCTTTACATCCACTTTCTTTACTCCTACTCATATTTACATTAATTGTTTTATCCTTCTGTTTTTCACTTTCTTTATCTATTTTCTCTTTCTTTATTTTTTTAAAATTGATTTAATTTCTTTCCGTTCTTTTTGATTATTAACTTATAACGTTTACTTTGCGTTCATTTTCTGTTTTTTGCTTTAACTTTCACATTTTATATTTTCATTTCCACATTTATTACTTTCACTTTCACATTTTTTTACTTTCACTTTCGTTTTAAGATTTCTTTCTTTACATTTCCTGATTTGACTCCTTTTTTCTGATTTTTCTTCTTTACTTCTCCTCCCATTTTAAAAAATTTCACCTAATTTCCACATTGCTGCATTTTCTCATTAATCATTTTCGCTATTTTCCTTTTATTTACCACCCACTGCCATCAATCTTACTTTTCACTAACCGACCAATATTATCGGTGTAAATATCTGGAGATCGTGTCAGGCTTCTTAAAAATTTCCCCGCAGAATTTTCTCAGGGCATTTCCACGGAACGTTCTCGTAATTTTTCAACTCTAATTCCTTACCGATAAGTGACTTCCGTGGAAATGGTACACGCGCTTTCATTAGCGCTTGTCTCGTAACACAATTTTTAGTTCCCCAGGTTCCGTCTTCGAAATGGCTCAACTTTTATCGAAGATTTTTCCTTTTTACTAACTCTTTTCCCTCTTTCCAATTCCAAATTTTATTTGCGAGACGGAAGCACCGTTCGTGAATTCATTGCTGAAATTAAATTTTCATTTACCTTCACGCTATAAATTGCCTTCTCCACACACCAGCCACCTCGTTCGTGTCTGTGCCTGTGTGTACTTGTACGTGTTCAGGACGTGTATACATGAATGTGCTGGTATGTAGGTGTAGGACTATGTCGGTAGCTTAATGATAAAATCCATTTCTATAACGAATATCTATTTCGCAACATAATCTACTTCATTGTCATTGCACTTAATTCAGCAAAGCGATAATACCATTTAGACGCCAGGGGTTACTGACTGTGAAGTGGAATGAGAAGACGTTAGTGAGGAGAAAGAACAGGTTTCAGGACGACAGAAAATTGCGATTAACGTTTCATTTACCTTTTTGGAGATTGTGGGTGGCAAAAAATTAAGAAACTGGGAGAGAGTGAAAGATATAACATGGTCAAAAGAAATGAAATTCAGAGATAGGAAAGGAATAAGAGTGGACACGGTGCTAACCACATGTTTAAGTACGAGTCGGTGAATTCGGTGACCAACAACGTACACGTTATGATGATGTGGAACATAGATATTAAAAAATATTTTCAAATATCTATCTATCTATCTATCTATCTATCTATCTATCTATCTATCTATCACAGTGTGTTAGTTTCTCTTTCTTCTCAATTCTCAGCCTATCGTTGTTTGGCTATATTTCTAGGTATCTAAAATAGTCAGCAGATGAAGAAAATTTCAAAGGACTTATCAAATTTCAAGTACACCCAGATTTTTTTGAGCTTGGTGAGCGGTTCACACTTGAAACTTAAAGTCAGTATTTAAGTGTGTCTTCATCTGTCGACTGCTGCTGCTCTATCTTTCATATTGAGCACTTTCTTCATAAAAATCTGCTCGCCTTTATACACGTTAAAATCTATTAGCTTTACATGTTCTTTTAGGCGTCATCGATGTAGATTATTAAGATTTAAAGGTAAATTTTCAGATAATGCCACAGTGACCAATTTTTTAAAAAATGCATTATTTCTGGTGTAAAAAGCCCGATTATTACAAAAATAGCAATAAACATTGAGAAAAGGCTACTTTTTAGGAGATAATGCCAAGGTTAGTTGGGTGCCAGATACAGGCCGGCTGTCTGCTCGATTTCTATTCTTGAAGTCAATCCCTCACCATACCGAGCGCCTTCACAGACTCCTGACTGAGCCGGCCAGGTTGTACCCTGGATTCAACTAAGATTGACAATATCTCCTTAACGGTAGAGTTTACTCAATCTTTATTGTTATTTTTGTAATAATCAGGCTTTTTATTTACACTAGGAATAATGCACACTATTTACACTATTCGGACTATTGTCCTCATCTTTGTCGCCATATTTATTACAACGTTTCGGCTGTTGTACGCTCCGGCCTACTTCAGGTGGTTGGAATGTCGAACAGAACCCTTTATTTCGCTCACTGGGGTAGACTGTTCTAGTTTCACGTGCCATGTTTAATGAATGTCAGTTGTCAGTTATCGTCTGTTAATTCCCCTCTCCAAGTTCTCCATCGTCTTAACCGGGTATTCAACTCACACTCTTTGGGTCCTGTCATTGGATCTAACTAACGCCTTTATGCACTGGGCCATGTGTACTTGAAATATAGACAGGAATAGTGTATTTTTTTTTTAAAATTGTTTACTGGGGCATTATCTGCAAATTTACACATTTAAATTATATTACTGTATTTACTCACTCAGGATTCACCCATTACACGGTTCCTAAGACTGCAGCTAAATTGATATTATATATATATATATATATATATATATATATATATATATATATAATTATTATAATATTTCATTATAATAGATTACAATAAAAAATGTTATTAGGGATATTTAAAAGCGAAACGTTACCACTTTTCGTGAGTCAAAGATGGAGCATAATGTCAGTATTAAAAATATACTTGTGTGTATGTCTAGATTAACCAGTTAAACGTTTTCGAGGTTTTTGTCTTTAAAACTACACAGCGAGGCAGCCTTCATAACGGAGCGACCCGACGTTGAGACAATTTATTATAGTAAATTTAATATCATGGCCCTCCTCCAAGACGTTGTATAGATTTCTGGCCTACTCTCTCCAAAAGTTGACCGACTCCTGCTCTAAGCAGTATCGACTTTGGTCGAAGAGAAACGGAAGAGTAAATGAGTGGATGGGGGATTTGAGACCAAATGACAACATATCCGTACCGAGAGCATATCCGTTTATTGCTCTATGGTAATAATCACGGTTTGGATCGAAGTGTGATAGTTCTAGTCCGCCCTTAGCCGGGACAGACTGTTCTTCGCGTTGTTCAAATGTAATATGCTTGTAGTCCCCACAGAACAGAATGTAGTAAAGGAAAGAGAGAAGAAAGGACTAAACCTCAATTGTAAGAAGACAAAATGTAATGTCAGTAAAATGGTCATCCCAAGATGCGAACTACAAATTGAAGACACCAGATCAAACAACTACGAAAATTTAAATAAAGTAATTCTCAATGGGCAATCCTCTAGAAGCCTAGAGGTCGACACAGGCGTTCCCCACGGGTCACTCATTGGACAAACCCTCTTTTTGATCTGCATAAATGATCTAAGAATATACTCCGATCATTTGTAAGCATCTATGCCGATGATACGATTGTATACAGGCGCAACTCTGAAAACTTCGATGGCCAGAGATTGGCGGCTGATCTTTCTTCTGATCTTGCACAAACTACCAATTGGTGTAAAAACTGGCTGGTTACATTTAATGCTTCGAAGACCAAGCTAGTTATATTCCATCATGGCCGATCTGACCCCGAACTACCACCAATCAAGATGAACGGAGCTCCTCTCCGAGGAAAGACCATGCTATGGAAGACTGTTAGGCCTCAAACTCAAAGCATTTCCTTGGTTCGCGGAGGGTAAATATTTGTTGTTTATATCTGAGTCTATAAACATATACTTAGTGTTATCAATGGCCAGTCCTCCGGAGCCCTAGGGCCACTCCTTGGACAGACGGAGCTGTCTGGGGTTAAGACAATTTGTTACAGTACATTTGATACCATTGCACTCCTAAAAACTGCATAACTTTCTAGCCCACTCTCTTCAAAAGGTTGCCGACTCATGATTTGTATCATACAAATCGAATCAATGAACAAAATATAGAATTTTTTTATTTCATTTACCGTTCAGTACGCTACCATATCAATATTTAGAAATAAATTATTAATGGTGTGAAAATTACTCTAAAGCGATCTGTTGTCACTGAGATCCTTTTAACAGATGGGTTTAAAAAGTAGATGAATTAGCCAGCAGTTCCATACAGAAAATTGGTTTATCTATAAAAAAAGTTTGTAGTTCACATACATCATTAAAAAATTAAATACGACCCCTTTAAAAAGTTGATATATCACTGAAACATGTAATTATTATCCTTATAAAAAGTAATTATATCTTTGAAATATGCATTTATAATCCCTATAAAAGTCTGTGTATAACTGAAATATGCATTTATAATTATTATCAAAAGTGGATACATCATGGAAATATGCATATAGGATCCTTATCAAAAATAGGTATATCATTAAAATATGCATGTATAATTATTATCAAAAGTAGGTACATCTTGAATATATGCATATATGAGCCTTATCAAATGTAGGTATATCATTGAAATATGCATTTATGATCTTTCTAAATGTTTGCATATCCTAAAATATCCGTTTATCATCCCCATTAAAAGTATATATAACATTTTCATTTATAATCCTTATAAAAACAACGTAATTTCTGTAAACCACTTGTGCGTGAAAAGGAATCTATAAATGTAAGCCTTCATTCACGAAACAAATTCTGTGTTTTCGTCATATGTGATCTTTGCTGTATATCGAGTAGAAATTTTGTTCGGCTTCTTCAGTGTGCGATTATATTCCATATTTTCTTTAAAGGTTAAAACAAAAAAAGACAACAAAGAACGAGGAAAAATAATCAATTATCTCGTAACTATTAGTGTAAAAAAAAAAAACATAAGTAGAAATGAGAAAAAAGCAGGAAAAGAAAAAAAAAAGAAGAGAACATCAAAGGAATGGTCTGAGTGTTTTGATACGTCCAACAAAAGACTATATAATTGCGTTCTCCTTGACATAAGCAAAGACGAGTTATCGCGGCTAAAGACATATTCGGGCGAGAGCTGAACGAGAAAATGATGACGTCAAGAAAAGATGGCCGCTTGTGAGAAAACAAACCTATTTTAGTTGCAGTAATGGTGGCTAAAATAATGTAGAGAGCATTACTGAGAGAATGATAAATGATTTTATGCTATTTTCTACATTTCAGTTACAAAAGAAATGTAAAGCAATGTTTAACCTTTAAACGACAGAAAAGGTTGCACAAGTTTACACGTTAAACAAAAAAAAAAAAAAAAAAAAGAAAGAAAGAGAGAAATTTATTTTTAAAGGTTAGTTTTTATGCTTATTATTTGATTATTTTTACTTTAATGATATCCCAAAAAACTATGAAATTGATATTTAGCACTTTTAGTTTAAAGAAATTAGAAATCAAACTACTTCTAGTATCGTAGGTTTAATATTTTATAACAGAAAGATATTCCTTGAAGAATTCGATGCATAATGGAGCAGTCACCATTTCCACCTGTTTTCGCTTTGTAAGAATTAATGAAACATTTTAATGAAGCATTTTAATGAAACATGTATTACAGATAGATTGTTGACGTAATATATAACTATATATATATATTCTTCAAAGGTAGCACATCTCAGAGTTTCATGCAAAACGCAGTCTTCCGATATTGAGTATAGACAAACTTTTACGTAATTTATATTTTAATAAAAATATCTGGTTACCACAATGTTAGCACAGTCAAGAATTATACGGAGATTAAAAATATTTTAGGGTTTTGAATATTATTTTTTATATTAAACATAAAGGTAGATTACGGGTCTTATTAAGAAAACAAACAAAAACACACACACACACAAACCATAATTCAGCAGTTATTTATCTTTATGCCTACGTGTAACAATTAATTCATTTCTTTTGTTTTTGATAAGCTAGGGTTATCTAAGTGTCTTAAAATAATTAATTTTTCAGCAAGGCATAAATTACATCTATCGCCTTTTCCATCATATATGTATGTAAGTGAACATAGAAGTCAACACTCAGAGGCGACAGTCTGTTTCATGTTAGACGCAATCGTCAGGGTCGGCCTGACGACTGCGTCTAGCATGAAACAGGCTGTCGCCTCTAAGTGCTGACTTTTATGTTCACTTTTATATTTACACACGCCCTATCTCTGATATTGAGCACTTTATCCCATAAATATAGCACACCTTAAGACTATATTTCTTCATATATATATGTGTGTGTGTGTATGTATTATGTGTGTGTAAGTGTGTGTGAATTTGAGATAGGATTCAGAATTCCAACAAAGAAATAGATTGTTGTATGTATATATTTATATAATGTTTCATTTTCAAAACACGGTCAACATATTGTGTCCATGATTGTTGTTTTCTTTTCTTTTATTAATAAGGCTTCTATTATCTTTAGCCATTTTTGCATGTAGCTGATGCTATTATATTTGTGTTGCCAACAAATATTTCTAGGTAACTGTATATATATTTTAACTTTGAAAATTGCTAAATGTATAGCCGAAAGCGCTCGAAAAAAACAAAATTTGTGCAGTTTTTGTAGAATTTATCTACTGAAAAGAAAAAATTATAAGATCACATAAGAAATTATATAAAAAACTTAAAGCACTTTTCTGCCATATTTAATGAAACTTACATCAAAGAAGGATTGCTGCCACAATATATATATATATATATATATATATATATATATATATATATATATATATATAGATGTAAATGTAAATCCAGAGCTAATATTTTAAAGAAAAACAGACCACTTTAAGGTACCATTATAATAATTTATTTCACCAGAGCCATTTTAAAGGACGCCGGATCATCAGATAGCACTTCCAAAAATGAAATGAAATTAAAATTGATGGGTAGTGTAAGTTTTTGTAATTTAACAGAGAGAGTAAGAGGGATAGTTAAAGAGACATGGTAGAGTATAGGGAGGGATTAATTTCATATCTCTCTCAAGCATACTTAGTATTGGGAGAGGAGGAGTGACCAGACCGTGACTTATTTAAACGGTTAGCTTAACCGAAGTGATATATTGAAATGGGAGAGGAGAAGGGAGAAAAGAAAAAGGAAAAAGGAAAAAGAAAGAAGAGAGAGTTGGAAGTAAAGAGAAAGAGCTCAATACTAAGTATGATTGAGAGAGATATCAAAATAAGCCCTCCCTAAACCCCACCATGTCTCTCTAACTACCGCTATTACACTCTCTGTTAAACTGCAAAAACTTACACTACCCATCAATTTTAATTTCATTTTTTCGTTTCATTTCATTTTTGGAAGTGCTATCTGATGATCCGGCGTCCTTTAAAAGGGCTCTGGTGAAATAAATTATTATAATGGTACCTTAAATTGCTCTGTTTTTCTTTAATATATATATATATATATATATATATATATATATATATATATGTGTGTGTGTGTGTGTGTGTGTGTGTGTGCGTGCTAGGTTGGTGAGAGAAGGCAGGATTAGAGGAGAAATTTGTATTCTTTACTCTTAGCAAGTATGCATGAGGCTTTCTGTTCTAAACGTAGTAATACCTCCAAACGTGAAACAAAGGATTTTAATCTTAGGAGGATTAGTTTTAAAGTTGTTCATGTTGATAGTATCAGCTCTGAAAGTCAGCAAAGAAAAACCTTCTATCCATCTTCGATGATGACGTCATCGCGTAAAGAGGATGCTGGCACTCATCTTACGGCATTGTTTTCAGTTGACAAAAACAAAAAAAAAAGTAGAAGATTCTTTACGTTTCTAGTCTCAAGATGAATCGACAATTTTATTTGAAAACTACTGAATCTTACGCTTTTCACACACTCCACACATTGACGGAAAAGTGCCCAGCTACATAACGCAAAAAACGGTTGTGCGGCCATGATGCAACTAGTTGCGCACAAACAGTATTGCCGTGACTTATTCTGCAAAAAATAAATCAAAAATATAAATAAAATATAATAAAATAATTGTCGGACTTTGTTCCTTTCGTAGTGTCTGACGTCATTGGTTTATGTTTAGATACGCTTATCAGGATATGAACGTTCGAGGGAAATCATAGAAAATTGTAGTTTAAAAGCAGCAAAATCGACCTTGCTAACCAGACGATCATTTGTAGCTTAACTGGTATAGCAGATCAGGCTATTTGGCTATTCCGTGTAGGAAAAAGTCGAATCCTGTCGGAGGACACATATTTTCTATGAAAATTTCTCGGACGATCAGGCTGATAAATGTTATTAATATTGTTTATTATAAACTAAGCATTTACTTAATTATTTGTGTCTATGTAATAACATAAAATCTATTAAAATAATTGCCGGACTTTGTCCATTTCGTCTTTATAATTGTAATGCAGCATTATAATGTGAATTGTTACAAGTAGTAATATTTACAGAGGTAGTTTCTATAACGAGTTAGTAGTTAGCTTACCGCGATCCATGGCCCAAGCATAGTAGCCTACTTACCAGTGCCGATAAAGCACAGCTTTTTTTAATTGTTGTATTAGACGATCACCTATTTTAGTAGTAATATCTAACATTTAATGGTCGCCTTATACGCAGAAATATACGGCATTTACTTCTGATATAGGCAAGTATTGCCAGTTGTATATTTGATTTGTAAAAGCATTTAACTGATAAATATTAGGTTGGTGCAAAAATAATGACGTAATAATGTCGTTTTTTGACGTATTTTTTAACGTCAAAAAACGACATTATTACGTTATTATTTTTGCACCAACCTAATAGATAAATACTGACCTAGACAAAAACAGGACGAGTAAAGAAACTTATACTTACAATCAGAATGAGACAAATGAAAAATATTGCCTTGAGAATTTAATATTTAAAAAAATCCTGAAGCAAAGGGAAAATAGCGAATAAATAACGTGAACAATTAATGCGAATGAGAGACAAAATAAGGACAAAGAAGGATTGTAACGATTCCAAAGTAACTTTAAAGGAAGTTGTGGAGAGCCACGTTCGCTTAATTTTAGGAAAATGTTGGTTGTGTGGGTGTCTTTGTTTGGTGGCACATCAACCTCTATAGGCTGTTTGATGCCGAAATCTACATTTTCAGATAATAATGGTTTTATTGATGCAAGCCTTACTAATTAACCCATAGCTGGGAGAGAAGACGTCGATTCATAACTTTCCCAATGTTATTTGCACGTAAGTGAATATAACGAACCCAACGGGCATTGGATCTCGCCTCTCTGATTTACAATCCCGAAACATTATCCATTACACCACCCGCACATCCAAGCTTACAACATCTGTTATTCCTAGGCGGTTACCCATCTAGGTACTTCATTTTTGGCATCAACTTTTCGAGACAGGGTTAAGTTTGATTTGAAGTGTAAAAAAATGGATAGATCATTCATCGAAATATAATTTACTAAAATATTTCGAGAACAAATACGATCAACACACAACGGAAGCGTTTTTTTTTTTTTTTCCCCGGTGAAAAAAAAAGCGTCCAGTATTCTGAAGATTGTATGATTCTAAACTGCTTGCAAATATTAATCACTTTGAACTAATGGGAAGCAAATATAAAGGTAATTCTTGGCAATTTTAAAGAAATTCAGTTAATATAAAACAGGTCAGAAGCTTTAGCGCTTAAGTAATTGACACAAGCGGCACGCAGACGATACAAAAGAGAAGACATGTTTGTTTTACGACGCATGCGCACTCAATGAACACATTTAAAACTTGCAGAAACTCATGGACGCACACAAATAATCTTTGAAGACATAGATCTCTCCATTTACTCTCTCTTTCTCACGCTCCCTCACTATTTAAATTCTATTCACTCAGAGAACTTAAGAAAGCATTTGTTTACGCATGCGCAGTTAAATGATAAGAACCGCCTAATAAATGAATCGAAGCGACCTCTAGCGGACGCCCACTGCTAGTCTTTAATCAGCTTATAAAAGACGCATTATTTTTTTTCAAGAATATACCACAAATGTGAGACACGCCCCACACCATCGCTATGTTTGGCATTGCTTCGCCATCACGTCTTATGAAAAAGCTACTTTCCGTACATTTACCAAACATTTTTTTTAAGTTTATTTATTTTTATTTTCTCTTATTCTAGACAGCGTCTTGTTGATTATAGGATTTATAGGGCAGGGCATAGACATGGAAGCCGAAAATCTATCTATCTATCTATCTATCTATCTATCTATCTATCTATCTATCTATCTATCTATCTATCTCATATTACATTTCGATTCATTGTATGAATTGTCATTCTAAAACTTCCCCTTTCAAACTCAATAGTGTCCTATTCTCATATTCCATGAGTTTGTATTTTGATTATATTTCTCCTTTCATCTTTCATCTTCTTATATATATATATATATATACGTCCCCCTTTGCAGGAGAAACCGTCGTTTCGTCTGGCGTTCTTTTGGCTAATTATTAATAGGCCTAATTGACTGTTTAGAAAATATGATGTGAACTGAATTAATGAAATTAATTGTCATTTTTCAGTATGGACTTCTATATCCGCATTTTGCGCACAGACACACAGACACACACACAGACACACACACACACACACACACACACACACACACACACACACACACATATATATATATATATATATATATATATATATATATAGTTGGATTAATGTGAGTTATTGACCCTTGGTTTCAAATGTATATATATATATATATATTTATATTATATCATTTATATATTATATTATATCATTTATATATTATATTATATACATATATATATTTATAACATATATATATTTATATACATGCACATTAGGCATATATATATATATATATATATATATATATATATATATATATATATATATATATATATATACATTTATATTTATATACATGCACATTATATATATATATATATATATATATATATATATATATATATATATATATATATATATATATATATCTTTGGTCAGATGACGGATATTTTAAGGAAGTGCTCATTTCTAAAAATCGAATGCTTAATGAGGATAAGAATACTGTTAAAAGATTAAAAAAATTTACCGTTTACACGATCTGGGTTTCAATCTTACTGTCTCATTAATTGGTTTTTGGTAAATAATTATTTTGTAGCGCAATATCTTCCCGTTTATATAATCTAACCTAACGCCATAAACGGTGAACTTTTAACAATATTCTATCTATCTATTAGGGTGGTGCAAATATAATGTCGTTTTCTCACATAGTAAAATATGTGAGAAAACGACATTATTTTTGCACCAACCTAATATATATATATATATATATATATATATATATATATATATATATATATATATATATATATATATAAGTTAATGAAAAATATCAAGCTGGGAATACCTGTACATATTAAACATGTCCCGTCATTCGATCCGAACAAAAGAGGCTTAAGATTAGATCAATCGATTATTTCTGCGACGTTGCATAATATGGTTAAGTGGTCTTATTTTAAAACAAGAGGTCATTTAATGGTTCTTATTTGTTGTCTACTTCAACTCATTTCGACCGGTGCACTCTCCAGCCTTCTTAAGGTGTTATATCTTTAAGTGTCTCTTAGAATACTCTCGTCTTTCATTTTGTAATATGAAGGACTGCGATGGAACTAAACGGTTCCACAATGATAACGTTATCATCTCGGGACTGCAGAAAAGACCATGTGAAACTTTTTATAACCTAAGAAACAAATAAAAGAAGAAATAATATGTAGAATTTTGAAAAGACTTAAGAATTTAGTCTTCAGAGAACTGTCCAAGACTTAATTTCAGGATTCTAAATAACAAGTTTGACAAAATTAATCCTGCACGTATTAAAACAGCTTATAAAAGTCAGTTTTTTGTCTTTCCGTATACTAAGGAAGCAGACTGTCATTCAAATCCCAACAAGCCACATAAATCTTATGCTTTTGCAAATATGAATTCAAAATAAAGTTAAGGAGACTTGTTGTCGCTTGTTCGATTAGCAGAAGCCATCCAATTTTAATAGCGGGAAATAACGAGGAGACAAGAGTAAATATATATATGAAAAATACATGAGAGAAATCAAATTTTGAAAAAGAAAAGGACGCTCGAGGGAAGAAATATTTTCAAACTAATCAGGACGTCGAGAACTTTACGCCGAAAGATATTAATGAATATATTTGCATATATTTGAGCGCGATTTAGAAATTTTGTGATAACACGCGTCGAAATGAATCGATAAAACATTTTTCTGAATATATACATGAAAATTTGAAATCTGTGTTTGCAAATACGTCTATTCGTATCTATCTATCTATCTATCTATCTATCTATCTATCTATCTATCTATCTATCTATGTCGATACCTGCCTATGCCAGTCTGTTGATATCTATCTATCTATCTATCTGTCAGTCCTTTCCATGTCTGTCTATCTATCTATCTATCTATCTATCTATCTATCTATCTATCTATCTATCTATCTATCTCTTTTCTCATTTTTCTTAATCTATTCATATGATTCTGTCCATCTCTGTTCACATCTATCTATATTCTTATCTTAATATTTTCATATCTATCTATCTATCTATCTATCTATCTATCTATCTATCTATCTATCTATCTATCTATCTATGTCGATATCTGTCTATGCCAGTCTGTTGATATCTATCTATCTATCTCTGTTGATATCTTTCTATCTTTGCCAGTCTGTTGATATCTATGTTGATATCTATCTACGCCAGTCTGTTTATATCTATCTATCTATCTATCTATCTATCTATCTATCTATCTATCTATCTATCTATCTATCTACGCCAGTCTGTTTATATCTATCTATCTATCTATCTATCTATCTGTTGATGTTCATTTATCTATTTTGATCGAAATGCGTGTAGTGATGATTACTTTCTGGAGCAGAGATTATGACCTGGGTGTATCACATTATCCCAGACACAAAGTTTGTTTCCATCGCATAGAAGCACCCATCGTCGCTGACCAACGCCCAATTCGAAGTTCATCATTTAGCGAAGAAAATACCAACAGTAGCATTTTGGGAACGTCTGCCTGTTCGTGCCAGATGCAGAACTGCAATTTACGTTTCAGCTACTCGAGTGGGGTACTGGTGCGCACTTGATCTAATCTCGACGGTGGATGTTCGGAGAAATAGCAAAATATTAATGGTAACATAAGCATCCTATTTTGTTTGTATACTAATAAAATGTTGGTTTGCTTCTTTGCATATCCTTGCGGTATAAATAATCTTGTTATTTCTGTGTCCCAAATTTATTTTCATTTCTTCCATATTAATTCAAGCTTTATTTCATTTATACGCCAGGTAATTCTTTCTCTCTCTCTCTTTCAATATATATATATATATATATATATATATATATATATATATATATATATATATATATATATATATATATATATATATATATATAATTTTTTTCAGACATATTAGACTAAAGATTTAATAAAATGGGTTTACCGCCAAAATTCACATCTATCTATCTATCTATCTATCTATCTATCTAGACACACACACACACAAACACACACACACATATATATATATATATATATATATATGAAGAATGAGATGGAAAAAACGACTTCCGGTAAAATAACCGCCAAAATAGACTATCCACAATGTACCACTGACCCATATATATAAATAGTCGATAAAAATAACAGCGCTCGTGGCCTGACGATTGCGTTTAGCATGAAACAGACTGTCACCTCTAAGTATTGACTTCTATATTCACTTTTATATTTATACACGCTCTATCTCTGATATTGAGCACTTTATCCCATAAATATAGCACACGTTAAGACTATATTTCTTCATATATATATATATATATATATATATATATGTCACTCGCTTACAGGTCTGTTGTACTGTATCTCGGCTCGTCAGTGCGACTAGTCATCCGAATGATTCAAACCAGGATCGAAACCCGACCGATTTGCTATCAGTCGGACTTGCTTGTCCTGGCTCCCTTCCCAAAATCTGACAACGTATTTTGGTTAGACTAATAACTTTTCAGTACCTCAGATGGATATAGTTTTGCATACAGTTGCGCCTTGTTATAGATGGTACCTTTCACTTTCAAATTGACGGTCTGAAACGAAATGTTCAAACGGGTTCCATTCCGGGGTACCACCGGTTCAGACATTCCCAGCCAGAACTCTCCGTGCCCCATACACAGGGTGGACACATCCTCACTCCCTTCCACTCTGACGACTTCTTCCCCGGAACTGTTATGTGAAACGAACGCCCGAGTGATCCCTTTCTTGATCGCTACGATTTTGGCGACTTCGAATTGGCAGTTTTCAAAATATGGTTTTTTGTGTCCTCACCACTCTTTTATAAACAATTTTACTCAGTAGAACTCTATCTTAAGTGGCACTTTGGCCTTATATTGGGTGACGGTGGAGTAATGGATAGCGTCTCGGATTGGGGAATCAGAGAGCCGAATTAGAATTGCTGTCGAATCCATTACATTCACTTACTTCGGAAAAGTATGAATCCTCTTCTTTCCCTCCAACTATGGGTAAATAGCAGGACAGACCGGGTTCTATAGCCTTGGATGGCAACTGATCTACCACAGAAAGAAATAGCAACCTACTCCGGGAAAAATCTGCCTCGTCAGTCATATATCGAAAGATACATGATCGCTTAAGCGTGTATCACGCATGGCACATAACTGACTGAGAAGTTACGGTGGAGTAATGGGTAGCGGCTTGGATTGAGGAATCGGAGAGCCGAGTTCGAATTCCAGTGGAATCCATTAGATTCACTTACGTGCTAATACCCTTGGGAAAGGTATGAATCCGCTTCTTATCTCTCCAGCTAACCGGGTTCTATAGCCTTGGATGGCAACTGGTCTACTGCAGAAAGAAATGACAACCTACTGCTAGATAAAAATTGCATTGTCAGTCATGTATCGAAAGATACATGATCGCCTAAGCGTGTATCACGTATGGCACATAACTGACTGATATTCACTAAGGTGTTAATAACCTTAGGAAAGGTATGAATCCTCTTCTTCTGCCACCAGTAAATAGCAGGACATATGGGGTTCTATAGACTTGGATGGCAACTAGTCTACCGCAGAAAGAAATAGCAACCTACTGCGGGAAAAATCTGCCTCGTCAGTCATATATCGAAAGATACATGATCGCCTAAGCGTGTATCACTCATAGCATTATATTAAAAATTAATAATTAAAAAAAATCTAAAGATCTTTATTAAACAATTCTGAATTATATGTGTATATGTTGAAACTTGACTAATACATGGAATAATAATGCAACACAAAATGTATTGAAACAAGAAAGTGTACACAATATTTACATATAGTCTTTTGTATATTACTGGGAAGACCGTTCCTGGAGAATGTGTTTACTGAGTCGCAGTCGGGCAGAGTCTCTGGTTGAATCTCTGGATTCCTCCCCTCTCTTCCTGGTACCAACCATATTTATATGGTCGGTACTCCACTATGCAAATTAGGTGGATCCTACCACAATAGTATATATATACGTTTTTGAGACAGATTATTTTAAGTGTTTAATTTTACATAAATACACATGAAAACATGCACAGAATCACTCATATGTAGTTATATGCATATATTGGACGTACACGTATCTGTATACTTATATAATTGGTTTCATACATAGATTAATATTTACAAATACTTTTTAGGCATAGAAATGGAAAAGGAATTCAGGAATTCAAATTTGGAAACATTTTAAGATTATGAAATATTCTCTTTATTTCACTATATTTTTTATTGTTAATCCTCTTTCACTTCCCCTCAAATTCGACAACTAAAATGAAGAAAGAGACGCGCTTAAATTTCTGGCGAAAAATTGGTGCTGCATAACGAACCATGGAAATAGAATTAGACAAGATGTAAACAAATGTAATCAACGAATACATATTTTAATTCAATATGCAATAAATGAATAGCAAAAGAACTGCTTATTTTCAATTAAATTTACAATCCTACTTTCACTTTCACTTTCATTTTTTTTTTTTTTTTTCATCTCATCACTCCCATTTTCGTTTTCATTTCATTTTTCGTTATTTTGCATTGTCCTTCCATTTTGCGCAACGTTTGTTTTTTTTTTTAATTTTAATTTTTATTATTTTCTTTTCGTAAATTTTATTTTATTTTTTTCTTTAATGTTCCGTTCGTTCTTTTATTTAAAGTTCCGCCTCTTCAATAAACGAAAATAACGTCCAAGCCAAAAAGAGAAAAAATAGGAAAGCGAAATGAGTAGAGAAATTCAAAACTCTATCCCAAATGTAAACACCAAATGTTAAATGCAGCAAACTAAAATGAGTAGTGGGAGGAGGGGGGAAACGATAAACTGCAAAGATGAAAAGAGACACAAAGAAAAATTTAAAAACAACACCAAAAAGAGGCTCTACCCCCTCCTACACAATCAAAAATTATTCCGCGAAACTCTTAAAACAAACAAAAACACGTAAATACACTGAAGCGACCAGTCGATTTGAAAAGAAAAGGAAATAAAATAAAATGAATATTTTATTTATACAACAATACGTCAAGAAAATAAATATATTTTAATTTAAGGTTAAAAACAATATAGTTGAGTGATATTTTTTCCTATCTAAAATACTGTATTTACTTTTTTAAAGTCATTATTATTATTATTATTATTATTATTATTATTATTATTATTATTATTTACCTTTTCTTTGGGAGGGTGTCTTTTATTTTTAAGAGATTGACGAAAATGCTAGAAGGTAAAATATGCCTGATAAATAAATATATAGCACTTTTAAAATATTGATATTTAGCAAGTTTTCTGATATCCCGAAAAAAAAAAATCAATCTTATCTCGAGAGCTCAAGGATTTTCTGATATTTTTCTCCCCCCCATCCTTTTTTTTTACTGGTTTTATTTTTGAAGTTTTTTTTTTTCCATTTTAACTTTCTGGTGGAAATCTTTAGAACTGGGCGAATCGTAATTGAAAGCTATAAAACATAAAGACGTCAGAAAAGGTAGATCTTAATTGAAAGGCGCAGAAGAGCAGGCGAACCTGCAGCGGGGTTAGCTCCCTGGTTGGTGCCGATGATTCGTCGTCGTATGAGGAGGCACGGTTGAGTAATGGATAGCGGCTTGGATTGAGGAATCGGAGAGCCGAGTTCGAATTCCAGTCGAATCCATTACATTCAGTTACGTGCTAATAACCTTAGGAAAGGTATGAATCCTCTTCTTCTCCCTTCAGCTATGGGTAAATAGCAAGACAGACTGGGTTCTATAGCCTTGGATGTCAACTGGTCTAGGAGAAGGACATTCAAACCCGGAGTGGCGGATGGACGGCAACTCCTGCAGCCGCGTTGGTACCAAACTGTATCCTTTTCCTTGAGATTCGGCTAGACGTCCGGGCAGCCCCAGATCTCCATATATCCCGCCCAGGCTCGTAGCGCACCGCGCTACTCCATCGTCTCTGACGACGAGGAGTAGGGCATGTCAAATGAGTACCTTCCAGTAATATCTGTTATATAAAAATGGCATACACTGTAAAAGGAAGGTAAGATACATACCAGATAAAATATGTGGGTTATGTTATGGCACAGATGTGCCACTGTCACCCTCTGGTAGCCCACTATTTTTCTCATCGCCACCCTGGATTTTATCCCCACCCCAGAGGTGGGACGGTATCACCTATTTTGGAAATCACACATTTACAAACTAACACTATGACTGGGACATTTAATTACTGTTCAGAATATCAACAGTTCTGTTTACGACATAGTACCGATGAAAGCAATCAATGTACAAAAAAAAAAAAAAAAAAAAAAAAAACGAAAAATAAAACGTTAGTTTAAGTGATAGCTTTTAGAGAAAAAAAAAGCGAATAGGCTATTTTACCCATTTGGAATAGACACCGACGCTTGAATATAAATAGTTTTAGAATTAAAGATATTTAAGGTCGTCAGCGTTGTGGTTGTGTGAACTGCGTAGACAGGACTTGAACAATATGGATTCTGTGGTCTGTGGCTGTCGTCTTCAGTGGGTTGACCTGAAGTATATTGACAACCGGACCATATCCAAGGGCATGTATCGGATTTGAAGAGATGCCTGAAATACTTAAAATATTCAGAGACTTTTACATTTCTTTCAATAATTCATTATGAATAAATGATTTTAAATTGTTTCAACAATTAATGGCGGAAAAGATTTTAAATTGTCTTAAAAAATGATGGTGAAAATAAACAAACTTCTGTGTTAAATCTTTTTTTATTATTTTTAACATTACCGGAACCGGAAACCCAAAACGGGAACAAGGTATAAACCTCTACTCCTGGTCGAAAGACCGGGGTAGAGTGTAGACCGGACGATAGGCTAACCTATCTAATTGTATTGAGGTGAGAGAGAAAAAAAAAGAGTAAGTACAAATTTCAGACGGAGACACATATGTGCACGCGTGTGCGCTTATGTGTGTAAAAGATCAGATATAAATAAAATATATCTGTAAAAAGGTAATATGAAAAGACAAAAGGAAAACTTTTCTTTACCAACGAATTTCGTTCCTCGAGAGATTATATCAAAGTAAATATACCTTGATACCTAATTTATAATATTTATGGTCTGTAAATTTACATTGAGCACTGTTTTGTAAAAATAAAAAGTATCAATAAGAACACCGCATTATATATCTAACTGTTCTTTATATATATATATATATATATATATATATATATATATATATATATATATATATATAAAAGAAAGAACAGTAAGTCCGGTGTTTTTATAGATATTTTTATTTTTATTTCTATAAAATAGTGCTCAATGTAAATTAACAGACCATTAATATTATAAATTAAATGATTTAAAATATGTTTTTTTTCGCTACACAGTTCTAACCATGTTTCAAAAATGGAAGCTAAAAGCTTCGAATTTAATTTTGTAATTAAATTAAAGACATCAGTTCCATTTCATATATATATATATATATATATATATATATATATATATATATATATATATATATATATATATATATACACGACGCGAACCTGCCTAAGTTAACGTTCTATCGGTTACTGTATAAGGCTTCTGTGATACGTTTCTTTGTTTTAGTATCCATTTGTTATTCGGTCTAGCTACATCGGACATTCAGGAATGTATCACGCCAACATCACGGATCTGCATCTAGGTTGGAAGGTAATCAGGTTGATATTTGTGCCATAATATAGCCGGTCTATACAGGTGGTCGCTGGACGACCAACCCAGGGTTACGTATCCGGAGGTGGAGATCACTCGCGAGTTCTTGTTTTGTTCGCCAGCAATCTGCGGTCGCGTAAGATTGTAGAAATACCAAGGATGGATCCATAGCGCTGTCATTCTTTGGGATGTTGTCTCCAAGATTATAGCTCTCACCATCCGAATGTAGATACCACCAAGCTTCCGAGTGAAAACTTGCTCGGGCCTCACCAAGTTTAATGTGTTAAAAAAGTACATTTAAAAATAAAAACAGAGAGAGGTTTAAAGGGAGATAACTACATATTTGAAGTCAGAACATTATAATTGATAACTCTCTGTTCCAATTTGCGGACCCTAGCATTCTTAATACTTGATATAATGTAAAAAGGTCACAATAAATAAAAATCGGTCAGCAATTATTTATAACTATTTATACTGGGACATTTGCGGGCGCCTCAAGGCGGTGTAATGGTTAACAAGCTTGTCTCGCTAGAACAATTACGAGTGATGAGCGGGCTCAACCCTCACTGGGGGCTCCCTACTTTCGGTCTTGTTCCACATTCTAAGCTACGCTTGGAAAGTCACTACACTGGGACTCATGTATGCAATTACAAGTAATCCATGGTAATATTTTCAAATCATATTTATTTTTGGCATAGGAAGTTTTTGAAACTATTTCTAAATCTTTGATTGTCTTTCAATCATTCCATCTCACTTGCTATCCTTTTCCGCCTCACCGGCTATCCTGTTCCGCCTCATCGGCTATCCTCTTCCGTCGCACTTATGCATGTGTCATTGAGTTTAACAGGTAAAGAAAATTCTTTTTGCGTCTTTATTCAGAAAACTGTAAGATCTCTTCTGATCTTATTTTACGCATCCGTTAGTTTGTTTTTGCCAAGGAACTTTACACTTTACTTGCATTTGATTCTTTCTTTCTTTCTTTCTTTCTTTCTTTTCTCCGCTTTTTTCTTTTTTCCGCTTTTCTATATTTTCTTTCTTTCTTTCTTTCTTTCTTTCTTTCTTTCTTTCTTTCTTTTCTCCGCTTTTTTCTTTTTTCCGCTTTTCTATATTTTCTTTCTTTCTTTCTTTCTTTCTTTCTTTCTTTGTCCCCTTATTTCTTTCTTTCTTTCTTTCTTTCTTTCTTTTCTCCGCTTTTTTCTTTTCTCCGCTTTTTTCTTTTTTCCGCTTTTCTATATTTTCTTTCTTTCTTTCTTTCTTAGTCCCCTTATTTCTTTCTTTCTTTCTTTCTTTCTTTCTTTCTTTCTTTCTTTCTTTCTTTCTTTCTTTTCTCCGCTTTTTTCTTTTCTCCGCTTTTTTCTTTTTTCCGCTTTTCTATATTTTCTTTCTTTCTTTCTTTCTTTCTTTCTTTCTTTCTTTCTTTCTTTCTTTCCTTTCTCCGCTTTTTTCTTTTCTCCGCTTTTTTCTTTTTTCCGCTTTTCTATATTTTCTTTCTTTCTTTCTTTCTTTCTTTCTTTCTTTCTTTCTTTCTTTTCTCCGCTTTTTTCTTTTTTCCGCTTTTCTATATTTTCTTTCTTTCTTTCTTTCTTTCTTTCTTTCTTTCTTTCTTTCTTTCTTTTCTCCGCTTTTTTCTTTTTTCCGCTTTTCTATATTTTCTTTCTTTCTTTCTTTCTTTCTTTCTTTGTCCCCTTATTTCTTTCT
>OZ010602.1:80332061-80334561 GCA_963932145.1 Acanthosepion lycidas | reverse complement strand
TATATATATATATATATATATATATATATATATATATATATATATTTATTAAAGATATTTTTTTTTATGTTTAACGTTCTTTTTATAGCTACAAGTATTTAAGTAAATGCTCTGTTTATAATAAACAGTATTAAATAACATTTACCGGCCTGAACAGGACGAATATTTTCTATGAAAATTTCTCGGACATTCAGGCCGGTAAATGTTATTTAATACTGTTTATTATAAACAGAGTATTTACTTAAATACTTGTATCTATAAAAAGAACGTTAAACATAAAAAAAATGTCTTTAATAAATAAATTGTCGGACTTTGTCCATTTCTTAATGTATATATATATATATATATATATATATATATATATATATATATATATATATATGTGTGTGTGTGTGTGTGTATACATGGTGTTTCAAAATAATGTATACACTCTTTGAATCGTTATAACTTACTCAATTTATCTTTTCAATAGCAATTAGACTGTTCTACCTCTGTCGCCATGTTTGCATGTTCTTGCACCGAACGATCGTTACGTTCTTTTTCTATCGCTGCAGAACGCTTTGACAGGGAAGACGTTCTCTGGTGAAATCCAGATTCAAGAGATTTTCGAAAACTTTCGCATCAAAGCCTGTGGAATTTTACTCTGCCTAAAAACTGGCAAGAAATCATTGCAAATAATGGCGAATATACAGGGTGGTCCGAAAGTATTGTCACCCACTACATTTTCTATTCCAGAGTGCTGAGACAAGTTCTTACATTTTGGAGGGGAGTTTGGAGTGACAAGACTTTCGGAACACTCTGCAAAATTGAATAAAATAGAATGGTATTTTAATTTTTTGAAGAATACGATCAATAAACAAAAACTGAAATTGTTTATCACTCAACCTTGTCGGTAAGGTCATCATTAGGATATCTCGTTATCTAAGAGCGTTTCTGCAAAAATATTTCTGTAAATAAGCCCATCGATACACAGGGTGTATCAAAAATACATTTACAAACTTTGTGGGAGGGTTCCCCAAAACAAAAGGACAAAAATCCGTGTAAATATACAACAATGACTTTTTGAACATGCGTTTATATGGATATTTTAACTTTGGCGTCAGGAAGTTCGTAAAAGTATTTTTGGAATGTATCTTGAATTGTACGACTAACAGCGTCTACCGTAAACTTTAAACAATGCTAATATAGTATATCTTGCGTCCATTTTCTACTATAGAATGATATCTGCTATCTATTTTCTATTAGGTTGGTGCAAAAATAATGACGTAATAATGTCGTTTTTTGACGTTAAAAATACGTCAAAAATCGGCATTATTACGTCATTATTTTTCCACCAACCTAATACTATGGTATATTTACCAACAATTGGAAGATATGTTAAGGTTAGTGTTTGGTTAGGGTTAGGGCTAATGGCAGTGAACTTGTTAAAAATCATTAACAATGTTTTATGCAAAACTTTGTTTAAAAAAATCATCGAATAGTGATTTTAATGTTTGTAAATTGATTTGATGTCATTAAAAAAAATGTAAAGAGGTTATTGTTTTTCCTAAGCATTTTCCAGCAATAATGAGTGCATCGTCATTTACAGTCGGCCGCAAATGCATCTGTAGATGCATCTGTAGTAGCACCCTTTAAATTTAATAACTCAAAAACAAAGGGTTTGAGGACATATATTTATACGGGCTTTTATCACTATTTTAGTCTGAGGAACCAAATTTTGGGAAAGTATTTTCGATACACCCTGTATACACAGTACAAAATCATAGGTAAAGAAGTAGGTTGAGATAAGGGCGCGGTGCTGGTGAGAGATCAGTCTATAGAATTCAGAAATGTGTACATTGCCGAAGATTCTTGCAAAAGGGAGATAACGCGAATGATTTATTTCGGGCCTATTTTCTTCGGTCAGCAAATCTGATTTGTATTACGCCATTAATTTGTTAATAAAGTGTTTATTTGTCTATAAAATATTATATTTGCCGCGTATTCCGTTCGAGCCGATCGTCATTGAAAGGCAATTAGTCGAGGTTTGATCGCTTCCCGCCACCACCTTTGTTGAATCGACTTTGTTTTCCCGGGCGATCACTGTGTGTGTGTGTGTGTGTGTGTGTGTGTGTGTGTGTGTGTGTGTGTGTGTGTGTGTGTGTGTGCGTGAGAACAGTTGTGTGCGCATCGGGAGGGGTGGTGAACTCGTGGTTAAAATCGTCAAAAATTGAAACCGTCTGTTACCATATTCCAATCGAGGCTGTCTGCATTTAATACACACCAAATCTTTTTGTTAATAGCATGGATCCATCGCTCACGATATGCAACGTGAGGGTGACCCCATCTGTCATATACTGCTCAGAGATGACATGGATACAAGCATTAACTCCTTTGCCCTGATATCATTTGATTTTTGAGTCTGTTGTTCATTTTATCTCTTTCTAGTCAGATAGTGCAAACACTATATATATATAGGATTGGTGCTTATGGAATAAATTCCAATAACTCCAAAATACTA
>OZ010602.1:80324561-80329561 GCA_963932145.1 Acanthosepion lycidas | reverse complement strand
TTTCATCGTTTCAATTTACTTTTCTTCTTTCTTTTCATCTCTTTTCCTTTATCCACGTCGTCTTTTTCTTTCATAAACTTTTTTCTTTTTTTCATTTTTTTTTGTTTTTCTTCTTTCATCGCATCTCCTTTCCATTTCGTCCATCTTTTTTTCCTTCATTGCCCTCGCATTTCTTTCTCCTTTTCATTTTTTTCTTCTTTTATTTCTTCTAATTTTTTTTCTTCCATTCTCTCTTTTACTACATCGACTTTCATTTCCTTTCTCTTTTACACCTTTTTCTTCATTCATTCCTTCTATTTTCTTTTTCGTCTTTCATTTCCTCACTGTTTTTTCGTTCATTTTTTTCTTGCTTTTTTTCGTTCATTTTTCTATAGTTTTCTTTTTCTTCTTTCATTTCCTCTCCGTTTTTCTCGTTCATTTTTTTCGTGTTTCCTTTGTGTTCTTTCATTACCGCTTCGCTTTTTCATTCATTTTTTCTTGTTTTCTTTTTAATCTCTCATTCCCTCTCTGTTTTTTTCTTTTGTTTATTTTTCTCGTTTTCTTTTCATTTTTTCATTCCCACTTTTTCATTTGTTTTTCTTCTTTCATTCCTGTTCTGTGTTTTCGTTCATTTTTCAATTGATTTCTTTTTCTCCTTTCATTCCTGTCTTCCCAATTTTTACTCATTTTCCTTAGAGCTAATTTTCTTTTTTTGGGGGCGGGGTGGGGGGAGACAATTTCCTCTTTTATATTCCTGTTTATTTTTATCTTAATTACATCATGAATATCATCATCATTACAATCTTGAGGGAAAATAATCATAAAAAGTCCCAAATCTAGAAAATAATACGGTATTCCAAATGAATCAAAATCAAAAAGAATAAAATAAAAAAAGATATTAGTAAAGAATTGCAGGAAAAAAATTGTCCATGTCGTTATAACAATTGTCGCATTCCATATTTCACCCCTGCTTGATTAGACTAATTCTGATGTAAAATCGTTTTGTCTGTAATAAAAAAGGCCAACCACATTGGAAACAAATAGAGTTTCAAATACTAAAAATAATGGAGGAGCGGATTAAAAAAAGAAGTTAACTGAGCCTTGGTATATTATAGCGGTTGTTCCGTAGCCTATTTGGTAAAGGCACGCTATATATATATATATATATATATATATATATATATATATGTGTGTGTGTGTGTGTGTGTGTGTGTGTTGTATTTGCTTCTTATTCTGGCAAAAAATAAGCATATCATACAATAGCATAATATTTTGTTTTGGTCTATAAAATCATCAGCTGTCTTAATTATTGCTTTACAAATTCTTACCATTCTTTGCAAACAATTCTTGAAAAAAAAGATGACATTCCCCCCCGCCCCAAGTACTCTTCAAGCGCTGAAAAAGCTCACTCTCACTCTTTGGGTGTTCTCTTCGAAATCTCATAACCAGTTCATCTCATACTAATTCAGTAATAAAAAGGTCAAGAGGCGGTCAAGTTATAATTTCGAATATTTTCTTTCCTTTTTTGACTCGGGTTAATTTATACAGATTAATCTGGATTGTTGTCTCGTTGAAAGATTTTTTTTTATCCGTAAACCATGACTTTGTAAAATCAAATGATATTGTTCTTTTTTAATTATTCCTTTAACCTGAATGAAATCATCAGCTATTTTGGTAAAAAAAAAAAATGTTCATTCAGGGTTTAATGTTGAAAACAAAATATAATGCTCCCATCCAAAATATTCATAATTTAGCAAAATATATTGTGGATAGACGAACCAAAATTTGTGAAATTTTGGCTGCAAGAGGTGCCTGGAGAAAGCAAATGCACTATACTTATCGAAATGTTATCTTTTACTTTAAAAAAATACAAAAATATCTCATTTTCACTTTATTTTAAGAAATTTAGTTCGGTCCCAAAGTAGTAGTAGTATAAATAGTAGTAGTAGTAGTAGTAGTATATATATATATATATATATATGTGTGTGTGTGTGTGTGTGTATGGTTTATGAAATCCAGAGAGCTCTTTTTCGAGCCTGTTTTTTCCAAAGAAAATTAGAGACACCTTCTCTCATGACTTATTTCTCTCTTTTTCTTTTTATGTGTTTTTCTCCTCTACCCCTTCTATATCAATATATAACCTCCGTTAAGATAACCGTTTAAATGTATCAATGTCTGGACCTCCTCAAGTAATTTTAAGTATGAAAAAATAGAAATATTAAATTACATCTAACTCACTCATGTCTTCTCTCTCCCCCTCACGTCTTCGCTTCGTTAATTTGCATATGCCTAATACGGCCTGTCAAAAATGTGTAAATTTCTTTTCATTTTTTGTTTCAACCTTTGGAAGTAAAGTCTGATGATCCGCAGTCCTTTAAAAGGGCTGTGGTGAAATAATTTATTACATGGAACCTTAAAGTGGTCTGTTTTTATTTTATATATATATATATATATATATATATATATATATATATGTATATATATATATATATATATATATATATATATATATATATATATAGTAACTCCAGGTCTTATATTACTTATTTTCTTTCCTTGTTTCTCTTTCTTTCCTTGTTTCTTCTTTCTTCTATATTATGAACGGTTACACCGAAATGTATTTCGGTCAATATTTTAAGGCACGGAGTTAAAGCAATTATATTTGGATTCAGTTGAAGTCAAGAATGAAAACGAGGCACTATGAAAGATTTTTGTTGCTTTGAAATAGATATACTTGAATGCTGACTCACTCTTGCTAACCCCGACAAGCCCTACCACCAGAATCATCATATATATATTTTGTCTGAATAAATTTAAGCCATTCTTTGTAAATTTATACCATTTATATCTTCGGTCCAATGAGACTTACTGGTTGCAATAAATCATGATTTATTACCATATTTTCGTAATGGGTTAAGGTTTTCCTTGATATATATATATATATATATATATATATATATATATATATATATATATATATATATATATATATATAGATAGATAGATAGATAGATAGATAGATAGATAGTAAGTTCAACATCTTAGTCAGATTAGACCCTAAGATGTCTCTTGAGATTAGCATTCTATTTTATGCATATATATCTGATAAACTCCATATTCTTGATTGGGTTGATTGAATGTGCATGCCCTATAACTCTCCTGTGTACCACTAGGGGCCTTTTCATTTCAGATGGTGATCTGCAAACCTTGTTGCACTCAACACATGTATTGATGGATATATATATATATATATATATATATATATATATATATATACCTACGTTTTGTTATGTGACTTAAGTTTCGTTGATTATTCAACTCATCGGACATAAAAAATATGTTTTTTTTTGTTTGTTTTTTAAATACAGATTTTATGAATGAGTTTGCATGCCCAGAAGCCTGATTTAAAACCAGTGAATTATTCCTTCGGGGTTGATTAAGTCTACTCTACCAAAACAAGACTTTGGAAAAATTTGAAGGGCGAATACAAGAAGTTTTGTCTTCCATACCACAAGAATTCCTCGTGAAATCAATTGACACCATTCCTGGGCGGCTCGAGAACCTGTTAGCGAAATATACGCCCATCAAATTTAAAATAAAACTTCATGCTAAACGCTTTCCTCTCATATCCAGTCCTTATAAAAATTATAGTTAATAAATAAATTATAAGTATTTTAAAATAGAGAGTTACTTTTCAGTCATCCTATATATAAATATATATATATATGATCATTTTAAATGTTATTTTTAGTGGATACACATATTTGAGTAGACGCTTGGTTTATTTATTTTAAACAGTATATTTATTTCCGCCTACAGGTCTGAACACTCGAGAAATCTTATTAAATAAAAATATAAACCCTCCCCTAGGATTCGATCGTTGGTAGGAGAGACGTATTATATATATATATATATATATATATATATATATATATATATATATATATATATATATATATATATAGGTATGTAGAGAGTGAAAGAGGCATGGCCGACTTTTTAACAATTAAGGAATTTTTAATACATGATTACTTCTTAATACTATGAACAGTATATATGTTATATCAGTCAGTTATACACGCTTAGGCGATCAAGTACCTTTTGGTACATGACTGACGAGGTTGCCATTCTTTCTAAGGTTTGTTCTGCTATTTATCCATAGCTGGGGTTAGGGAGAAAAAGAGGATTCATAACTTTCCCAAGGGTATAATCATGTAAGCGAATGTAATGGATTCGACTGGAATTCGAACTCGGCTCTCTGATTCCGCTATCCATTACTCCACCGAGTTGATACTGCAAAATTTAATAATTGACTTAAATTGGACAGATATCAATAACATAATACTAAAAAGTGCCGGGTGATGTATTTATATGGAACCTTTTGAAAAAAAAAAACGTTGGCGAAAAATATTATTTTATTTATAGCAGGAACAGGGATTCTCCCTCAAATACGAATCCCCTCAGCTAAGGAGTAAATAGCAGGGTAGACTAGGCTCTCCAGCATTGAGTGGCAGTCACTCTAAGAGAAAGAAAAGTTTGATTTTCTAATTATGGAGGAGAAAACGGTAATCGCTTCAGCATCTTTCTCCATATTTCATAGCAATTTAATAAAGAAAAGATATGTATGGAGAGCCATGATCACCGACAGCCTGCAGAGACATGCCATTTAAAAAGAAATTGGCAATATATGTTCTCCATGTCCGTTTCAATAGAAAAGATGGCAGTAATAGCTGTTAAACAGTGTCCTTTTTTTTATATCTGCAGTCAAATACAATATTTGCTTGGCGATCAGGGGAAAAAAATAGAACATACAGTGTATAATACATACATTACTTATTCGAAGGCATTAATCGGTTCTATAAGGACAATTGAATTTATGAGAGGCAATCAATTTTATCTTAAGTGAAAAGATCTGCAGTTTCTAGTTAATGGTTGGCTGCATATACAACAAACCAGTGCTCCCTATCTATCTATCTATCTATCTATCTATCTGCCCGTATGTCTGTTTATCTATCTATCTA
>OZ010602.1:80312061-80317061 GCA_963932145.1 Acanthosepion lycidas | reverse complement strand
ATTTCTTACGATGCTTTAAAAGCCATATTTGAGTTGAGATGAACAAGAAGAAAAAAAAAAGGTTAATTTTAGAGACATGTCGCGACATGGAGTTCAGGACGCCTGAAACAATTGATAATGCTAAAAAGAAAACAATTGTCTGAATGATTGATATATTTACGTTAGGTAATTTGGTTTTTGCATGTCAGAGTTTGTTGGGTTGATTTTACATATCACAGCTTTACATTTCGTATGATAATGTTAAGCCGTTTCCCTATAAGGAAACATTTTGCTTTCATTGACAGAGCAGCCAGTACTGTATTCGGTTGAAATGTATTTTTCTCTCAAAAAACTCATTTAGCAAAACAAGTTTCTCAGGTCCAATAGCTTTTATCGCTGTTTCCAGCATTGATGGGATTTCCTTCTCAACCTTCTATTTGAAGTAGAGTGGAATGTTAGAAAGGACGAATATTTTCTATGAAAAATTCTCGGACATTCAGGCCGGTAAATGTTATTTAATACTGTTTATTATAAACAGAGCATTTACTTAAATACTTGTATCTATAAAAAGAACGTTAAACATAAAAAAATGTCTTTAATAAATAAATTGTCAGGCTTTGTCTATTTCTTAATGTATGACGTCATTTGTTTACATTTGAGACGCCATGAGCAGTTATGAATGTACGAGATTCATGGAAGATTGAAGTTTATAGGCAGTAAATTCGACCTTGCCAGCCGAACGATCCTTTGTGGCCGAGCGGTTAGGCACGTCAAGCTAAATGACGGTTCCGTATAGGATGCATGTTCGAATCCTGTCAAAAGACGAATATTTTCTATGAAAATTTCTCGGACATTCAGGCCGGTAAATGTTATTTAATACTGTTTATTATAAACAGAGCATTTACTTAAATACTTGTATCTATAAAAAGAACGTTAAACATAAATATGTCTTTAATATATATATATATATATTGTTATTATTTATTTGAGGACACCTATATATTTTTTGCTTTGTACTTTCATTTAGAGAAAATTATTATACATGGTTAAAAAAGTGAGACATGATTTTTTATTAGAAATTTTATTATAGCAAAAACAACAAAAAAAAAAAGCTCTCGCCAAAATATCCTCCTTTAGCATTGATTACTGCAGCACAAATTTTTGGTATTCGTTGCAAAGGTTACTCAAAGTTTAATAATTAATTTTATTCTTTTTTCAATGACTCTAAAAGCTTTTTTTCTATTTTTTTCAATCTTCTCTCAAGTTCATTCCATGTTAATTCTGGGCCTAGCTTGCAAAATGTGGAACTGTAGTGCATATACGTATGATGTATATTTGGGTAAACATCCTTTCTTTCAGACGAGGGACATTTGACGAATTTAATTTTTTCTAGCGTTCTTAAATTTTTCCATTTGGTGGGGATGTAAGTGAGAGCAAGAAATTATCTGCAGCGTCTATTGACTCAAGCGCTTTCGGCCACTTGTTTAGCCATTTTGAAGGGCTTTGTTGTTAACTTATCTTCACGGCTGTCTTTTAAAGATGCGGTAGCGAGATGCCTATTGAATTTTATTCCGAGACCTGCGAAAGAAACGGAGCTGTAATTCGATTCGGTGTCTTTTTATCTAAAAAAGACTCCCACGCACTAAAAAAAAAAAAAAAAACGAAAAAAAAAAAAAAAAAGACTTACGCATATATATTTCCGTCATTAAATAAAGTGAGAATAAAACTGGGTGCCAGATACTTTATTTAAAGTGTTTCTCACACAGTGAGATGTTTTCGGTAATAAGACTTATGAATAATGATGGTGTTATCAATGTGAATTTTCCTTATGGGGTCTTGTAAATTGTGGGTGGCTAAATGCTTACATCTATCTATCTATCTATCTATCTATCTATCTATCTATCTATCTGTTTATGTGTGTGTGTGTGTATTTATTCAAAACTTATAACATAAGCATGTTATGACATCATTAAAAAATAGTCATTTTGTTTTAAGACTTCTTGTGTCTTGTCAAGCTATAGTGTTAATTTTCTTTTCTTTTCAGATGATAAATTATATAAAAACTGCCCGAATGTTCTTTTTATCAGAGCGCTTTCGGCTATACATTTAGCCATTTTCAAGGATTAAAGATTTTAACTGTTAAATAAGAAATATTAGGTTGGAAATACGTCAAAAAACGACATTATTACGTCATTATTTTTGCACCAACCTAATAGTTTGTTGCATGTACGTATTAGGTTGGTGCAAAAATAATGTCGTTTTTCTTTTGAAGTTGAACATCGAAAAACGACATTGTTACGTCATTATTTTTGCACCAACCTAATAGTTTGTTGCATGTACGTATTAGGTTGGTGCAAAAATAATGTCGTATTTCTTTTGAAGTTGAACATCGAAAAACGACATTGTTACGTCATTATTTTTGCACCAACCTAATAGTTTGTTGCAAAAATAATGTCGTTTTTCTTTTGAAGTTGAACATCGAAAAACGACATTATTTATATAATATGGACACAATGCCTTGACAGTGTTTTGAAAAATGAAAACACTACATAAATATATACACGCAACAAACTATTTCTTATATCACAGTTGAAATATTTAATCCTTGAAAATGGCTAAATATATAGCCGAAAGCGCTCTGATAAAAAGAATATTCGGACAGTTATTATATAATTTATCATCTGAAAAGAAAAACCTTATTAGATCGCATGAGAAATTGTATAAAAAACTAAATAAAAGCACCTTGTCTGTAGTATTCAATGATATATATATATATATATATATATATATATATATATATATATATATATATATATATATGTAGTTTTGCTTTTCCGTAACTCACACTGGTATATGATGAGAGAAAAAGAGAGAGTGAGGAAGATGAATGAGAAAATGAGTGAGAGGAAGAGCAAAGAAAATGGGGAATACTTTTGCACATGTCCCCGAAGTGAAGAAGTTTTTTTTTTTTTTTTTTTTTTTTTTTTAAATTTTCGGAAAATAATTAGCTAAATTTTCTTTGGGATTGTAATTAATTTAACTTTTCCTCCTCTCCCGCTCTCCGCCAAATATGTTCAGTATGAAAACAAGCTAAAGAGAAAAGACAGAAAAAAAAAACTAAATATATAAACAAATGTATAAAACAAAAATTGAAAACAATTATTATTTTTTTTTTCCGTTTGTCTTTCATTTTATTTATGACTCTTCTTTCTCAGCTGTATTCCACTAATTATACGCCATTTCCATTGACGTAGTACGCATGCGTGCAACTCTCGAAGCAGGCACGTGCGTCATCTTCAAGTTCTTTCTCTCAGTGGCCTGTATTCGTTACGTAATACTAGGGATCGGTGTTCGATCCCTGGTTGTGACTTCTCAAACACTGAAGATGCGCAGAATAGGACCTGTTACAATTCTATGGGACTACACAATACACACTGACAGAACAATCAAAGCCAACCGCCCAGTTATTGTTATTAAAGACCACAAACAGAAAAAGTGCCTCCTTATTGATATGGCAGTCCCTGCTGACTGCAATGTATCTTTGAAGATATTCAAAAAGCTGTCAAAATACAAGGACCTTGAAATAGAAATCTCAAAAATGTGGCATATGGGAACATCAGCAATCTCTGTTGTAGTTGGAGCCCTAGGACTGGTTGGAAAAGATTCCAGTAGTTGAAGGGATTCCTGGAAGTCAATGCCTCAAGGAGATACAAAAAATTGTTCTGACAAGTACAGCCCACACTTTACGAAGGGTTTTATCTATTTAAATTTTTTTTTTTTTTTTGTCAGTGGAAAGTGTCATGATGCCATTTCTAACTTTAGGTCCCTGGGCGGGACCCGAAAAGAAATGTGTAAACGCCAGAAATCAAAGGAAATAATAATAATAATAATAATAATAATAATAATTATTATTATTATTATTATTATTATTAGTAGTAGTAGTAGTAGTAATAGTAGTATTACTACTGCATATCTCAGTCCCGACGGAGCTTGTGAGTGAAGCATGAAAACCCAATCTTATTGTTATAATAAGGAGAATAGCAATTCCTTATGATATAGACAAAAAAAAAAAAAACCCCGAAAAGATAGAAAAATACCACGATCTGGCCCGGGAGCTGAAAAATCTATGGAACACGACTGTAGAACTATTTCCTGTAGTAATGCGTGTGCGTGGAACACCGCATAGAAAACTAGGGCACCTCGACGTGGTGTAATGGTTACCAAGCTTGTCACGCTAGAATGATTACGAGTGAGTTTTGAGTTCCATCCTCACTGTGTGGCCCATACTTTCAGCCTTGCGCCACATCCAAACTACGCTTAGAAAATCACCATAGAAAATGGAAAGATCGCTTGGAAGTTTGTATACCGCCAGAAAACTAACATCATTTAATCTGCAAGGATTCTTGAAAGGTTTTTGAGTTGTCAGCAGCCTAGACGATATTCTTCCTCAAGAAAAACTTCTTATATTTAATAATAATAAAATATATTAATAATAATAATAGTAATTATTATCATACTTGTTAGATTCATAGCAGTGGCAATAGCTGGATACGTCATTAAATTGTAAGTGTTTATAAATTCAGCTGAACATTTGATTTTTTTAAATGTGGAATGAAAAATTAAAAAAAATGCCATCACAGGTGAAACACGTGCAGTTTTGAAAAATTGCGAAATTAATATCAGCAAAAGTAAAAAACAAAACAAAACAAAGATCTTTATGGGAAAAAGCGAAACTTTATCATTATAAAAATAAAAATAAAAATAAAAATAAAAACGAAAATAACAAAAACAAAAAAAAAATGATTTCTGGAAATCATTAATGCAAATACATCGCGATTTTAGAAGACTGCTTGAAAATATATTTTTTATTCCCAGGAGGTGACATATATATATATACAAACAGATGATACACCCCAAGGTGGTGTAATGGTTAGCAAGCTTGTCTCGCTAGAACAATTGCGACTGAGTAATGAATTCGATTCTCACTGGGTGCCCCCTACCTTCGGCCTTGTGCCACATCT
>OZ010602.1:80269561-80304561 GCA_963932145.1 Acanthosepion lycidas | reverse complement strand
ATATATATATATATATATATATATATATATATATATTGAAACTAAAGAAACAAACACCCCCAATTTTAGGAGAAATCGCATTGGAGCTCAAAATTATAATAGTATCAGTGGAGTTAAATATTTTTAAAACGTGTTCAAATAGAATTTTCCTTTAAATTTATTTTTACAGAATATAAGTCAAAGTGGAAGAATTTTGGTGCGTCCTCGGGTAGCATGCTGGATTTGAGTTGAATCCTCACCGTGTGGTCCACATTTGTGGCTCGGTGACGAACCTAATTTACGCTTGGTAAATAATAAAAAAGTGAAGCATTTTAATTAGGTTCGGAAGAGGAAACAACTTATTTGGCGCCGGCTTTTGTTGGAAAGTGTTTAAATATTAACACGTTTTCCCTGCATTTGGGACGACTCTCGGGGAACTCAAACGGGAGTTGTTGTCTTTTTAATTCATACCTCGACGTTTATCGGTCTTAATTATTTTTCTTTTAAAGACACAGAAAAGAAAATTGAGAACCAATTTTTTTTTATCCTAAAGCAAGTTCTCCTATTTTATATTCCATTGCTCGAAAAAACAAAAAAAAAAGGAAAAGAAAAATAAATAAATACATCTGTCCCATAACAAGTGACACTTAATAAAAGGGATGAAAACATAAAGAAAAAAAAAGTAGATGGATAGACTATATACCAGACTCATATTAAATAAAAAAGAATTAAATTTAAAACATTAAAATTTCACCCCACCCCACACTCCAACGAGCGCATGCGTATTTATATCATCGTATGACGTTAATACGATAAAATCCCAAATGACGAATTGCGTCACAAGAAATTTTTATCTCTTTGTCATTAATTTTCCTCCTATATATATCTTACTTATTATAAAACGCAGATTGTGTGTGTGTATGTGTCTGTACGTTTATATATTGGAACGGATTTCCTACATTTTTCAACCGATTTTAACAAAACTTCACAGGACTACGTAAAATTACCTTGCGGTGGTTTTGACACCGCCAAAAATTGGAAAAACTCAATTGTTTTTGCACGAAATCAATTTGAAAACACGATTAAGAGGTATTAATGAAAGGGGACAACTCATATCGAGTTATACATTAATATCGAGTTATCGAGTTATACTTATTATAAAACCCAGGTTGGTTGTTTGTGTGTGTGTGTTCGTTTATATATGGGATCGAATTTCCTACATTTTTCAACCGATTTCAACAAAACTTCACTTATTTTTGGCAGGTAGTGTTTCTTATTGTTTCTTTGTTTCTTTTTTCTTTATGTTTACATTCAGAATGCTTTAAAAATTCCATTTACAAGACAATTGCTTATAATAAAATTCTATAGACTCGGTAGATTCATAACGATTGAAAACAATGTTTTTGTTTGAGTTTGGGTTTGACCAATTCGTAAAAAAAAAACAAAAAACTAATTAAGACATGCGTGTCCATCAACCTTAAACAATAATCTTTGTCAATTTTATTTTTCAGTCGATACTTGATCTATCTCTTACTGTTACATCCCCGGGCAAGCGTATACGGCCACGTCATTAGCTCTACTACTAGTATGTATGTATGTATGTGTATATATATATATATATATATTCGTTATAATATATTCGTATAGGTACTACAATAACTGTGTATCTTAATAATATAAAAACGTTTATTTTGCAATAAATTATGCATATTAATTACATGATATTAGTTAGGGAGGCAGGGTAAAATAATGTATAGCGGCTCGGATTAATCGAAAGATACATGATCGCTTAAGCGTGTATTACGCATGGCACATAACTGACTGATCCATTTGTAGTAGTCAAGTGATATTGTTATTAAATTAAAAGCATATATACTAATCATAAATTGGAAACCTTACTACAATTCAGTGACCCCCCACCACCAAGTATTTTTTGACAATATATGTCATGTCTTTAATTTTCAGATAATATCTATTCTTAGTCATTATTGTATATTAATGTATTGCTGGAATCGTGTTCAAATTCCAGTCGAATCCATTTCATTCACTTACGTGCTAATACCCTTGGGAAAGGTATGAATCATTTTCTCCCCCCACCTATGGGTAAATAGCAGGACAAACCGGGTTCCGTAGCCTTGGATGGTAAGTTGTCTACCGCAGAAAATAATAGTAACCAACTGCGGGTTAAAAGAATCTGCCTCGTCAGTCATGTATCGAAAGATACATGATCGTCTAAGCGTGTATCACGCATGGCACATAACAGACTGATATCCTTTTGCGTGCTAAAACCCTTGGGAAAGGTATAAATCGTCTTCTTCTGCTCCCAGCTATGGGTAAATAGCAGGACAGACCGGGATCTATAACCTTGTATATATATATATATATATATATATATATATATATATATATATATATATATATATATATATGGTAAACCTAACCTGAACAAAATATACTATGAAATGTTCACAAATATTCTTAAATGCCTATAATTAATAACAGAAGCCACTGGTTTATACCAACGGTTTCCCATACTCAATACTTCTCGTTTTCCCTCTCGCGTGGTCATGTGTGACGTCAGGAGATGCGATGCGATTTTCGCTTCCGCGTCTCGTATACACGAGTTTGCTTTGTCCGTGTAAGCTTAGATAGGATTAAATCATGTTTCAATATGGTGATTTCCTTTCGTCTTTCAATGACAGTGTTATTAAGCTTATCAGACAATATGCAAGGAATTTACTTAAAATAAATCGACAAAACTTGTCTATATTATTTAATGAAACATGCATGAACGAAAAATTGCTGCCTAAATACACACAATTTAATATATATATATATATATATATATATATATATATATATATATATATATATATATATATATATATATATATATATATTACAAGAACATTTTGTGCCAAATTGTCAACACTTAATTTTTACTAATGAATGAGAGAGTGGAGCAAAACAGGAGAAAGTATGAAGTGTTTATCCAAAAGGACATCCTTTTCGAAAATAAAATTTGAACAATTGTCAATTGAATGTAACACAATTTGTGTATATAATAATAATAATAATAATAATGACTATTGACAATGTGTAAAAGTATGTAGTTTAACGTATGGAAAAGTAAATAGCATTTGGCATTAAAAGTACTCAATAGATAACCAGAGTAATAACTATTATTATCAAGAAATAAGAGAGTTCAGATTACTTATCTGAGGCTGACTAAAAGTTTTATGTTGTGATCGTTCGTCAAGATGAGATAAGAAAATTCATAAATGGCGCCGATGAACTTTTAGTAGGTCACAGAAAAATATCATGGACATTTTATTTAATATTATTAATAATAATATTTATAAATAATAATAATAATTATAAATAATAATAGTAATAATAATGATATAAATGAATATCTCCTTTTCTCTATTTATATATTTCTCTCTTTTTCTATTTCTCTATCTTTTTCTCTTTATCTTTTTTTATCTCTCTAATTTATTTCCTCTTTAGGATTGGGTTTCCGGTTCTTTCAAAACTCTGTTCCAGCTCTATATACTTTTACTGTCTCCACTTAAACGCTGAAATTTTATTCAATATTTATTTATTTTTCTTTCAAAAGGAATAGTGGGTTCGACTATCGTCTGGTTCAAACTCTTCCGCTGCCATTTGAACAAGAGTAGAGGCTTATCTACTGTTTCAGTGTTTTATGGTTTTCTGTATATGTATTACTAATATGAATTATGTAATGTCAATCGACATGCCTTCCCGGCATTCTCTTTATCCTTTCCCCAATCACGTCTCTTTACTTTGGCTTCTACTGTCTGTAACCCCCTGCGTGCTAGTGGCACTCCCGCCTTGGTTGGATTGAAATGCTTAAAAAACATATACATCGAGTACTATTTTATTAACACCAGCATTCAATGAACGACATTTCACACACACACACATATACATACATATTCATCATATATCTATTTTGTTTGGAAAAATTTAAGCCATTATTTGTAAATTTATACCATTTATATCTTCGGTCTGATGAGACTTACTAGTTGCAATAAATCATGATTTATTACTGAATTTTCGTAATGGGCTAAGGTTTTGCTTGATATATATATATATATATATATATATATATATAATAAGAATAAGGAATTGCTGAAAACTCCATTATGTGGTAATAGTTTATTTCATAAGCCATAGCCGAATCATTCAGACCCATGATGAATTTTTAAGGATTCTTTATTCATTATTATATTGGTCTGTACTTATATTGAGATTTCTTTGGATTCATATCCTTATCCTTCATGTAATGACCCCTACTAAACATCATTATATATATATATATATATATATATATATATATATATATATATATATATATATATATATATATATATATATATGTGTGTGTGTGTGTAAAAAATGAAATTGTTAGAAATATTTGTACAAAAGTACTTAATATTTACTTTTATCTAACTGTACTATTTATGATATATGTATTTTTACAGAGAAATATTAAAATTAAAATTGTTTTACTTGCTGGTGTGTTTTTAGAACTTTTGTTTTATTTTAACCGGTTTCGCTTTTCAAAAAGTTTGTAAAAGTTTATATGCCCACGTGTTGACACTTTTGCCTCGAAAAAATGAAAAATCATGGGTCGTAACTAGTTTTATATGTCGCTTATGATAAGGAAAATATGATAGAATCTATTATGAAGGTTATTTTTAGTGCGTGCTTGAGTTGATATGCCTGTTTTAAACAGTGAAAATAATAATAATCAACTTAACCCAAACACATATACCAAATAAAAATAGCGTTTATAGTAATAAGAAATGATATCACATATATATATATTTATCCCCGACTATCCTGTCGATTTCGACGTTTGAGGATCAAGTAGATCAGTTCCTAGCATGAGATTTGATTATATTGGTGAAGGATTTGTGCATGACCATCCACATTTTTGAAGGGCGGAATAAAGAGACCTGGTGCACTATGTGTCACAGGGTCCCCAAACGACCCTTCGCAGGTTTTGAATTCAGAGTCGTCCTTCTCCTAGACCAGTTGTCATCCAAGGTTATAGAACCCAGTCTGTCCTGCTATTTACCCATATCTGGAGGGATAAGAAGAAGATTCATAACTTTCCCAAGGGTATTAGCACGTAAGTGAATGTAATGGATTCAACTCTGCTCTCCGATTCTTCAAGCCAAGCCGCTATCCATTACTCCACCGTGCCTCCCTATATATATATATATATATATATATATATATATATATATATATATATATATATATATATATATATATATTGCATATCATCATGCGATTGTAAATTACTGGGTGGTGAACAATTTATTTCGATTTAAAAACAAAATATAACCTCTTTTTACGAAAAAAAAGTGCGGTTAAAAGGTTTGTGGGCTTTACTGTGATCAACCAATCGAATATAACCTACGTTAAATTTAAACTAAGCGAAGAAGCAAAAATTAAGAAATTATTTTTCCTAAATGGGCCATGACCTATAGATTTGCAGTGAATGTCAGCACAGAAGTTAAACAGGAGCAGATGTTAATGGACGCATATTTTACACACTAGATAATGTCATTTTCTAAGAAAAAATGGAGTGATAATTTAACAAAATGCTAAACAATTTATATGTTTTATGTGTATCTTACATAAAAAGAAAAAACAGGTTTATAGTTGATAAATAAATAACTTCTCTAAGAAACTAATAAGTAATTTAAACGTATAGACTTATATAATTTTCAGATAATTAGTCCTTTATTGACATGTATACATTTTATTTTTTTTAATACAGTATTATATTTTTTAATATAAAGAATGTTTTTCTTCATAGACAATTGGTCAAATATTCGGAAGCAGAGAAATATTTTTACGTAATCATTGACTTTTTGAAAAAATAAATATGGAAACCAGTTCGATTAGAAAAAGGGATGAAAATACTTTACTTTATTTCGTTCTGGTTCCCACTGACGTGAGATTCTTCATCAAAGATGAACATTCGTTTGGAATAAAATATAAATATCAAAAAAAATTGCATTTATCTATTAATTTTTATTGTCGTCTGCTTTGTTCATTTTTTTCCTTTTTTTACTGCAGGGATTTAAGTCGGAAATGTATAGGTAGTTTTAAGAAATAGCCTTTAAATCATTTGATGATATACACACACACACACAGACACCCCCCCCCCACACACACACTACAGTTCTAAAGTCAAAAGAAAAATGAAAAAGAGCTCTTAGAGTCATTGAAAAAAGAAGGGAATCAATTTGAGAAACTTCTGTAACGAATGCTAAAAAGTAAAAGTATACAAGGCTAAAGGAGGACATTTTGACGGGAGCAAAATTTAATCATAAAGTGCTTTTTTCTTTTTCTCATAAAATTTCTAATAAAAACGAAATCATGCCTCACTTTTTTTAATCGTGTATAATAATTTTCTCTTATTTAAAGTAAAAAAAAAAACAACTCCTTTTTCAGCCAATTTAAAAAAATTAACAGCGGAAACCTCAATTTTTTTTACAGCAGTACATATATATATATATATATATATATATATATATATATATATATATATATATATATATATATATATATATATTCGAGTGCGTAGCTGAACGTATTTATAAATAGCTAAAAAATTCAATAGATTTTTAGCCTCATTGTTGAAAAAATGCATTTATTTTTTAAGAGAAAATTATATTCAAGCAGTCGTCTTTTTCCTTGTCAATGCGTTTAATTCAATGGTGAATTTGAGTCCCATACATTCGTGAGCCGTCATTTAATATTTTCTCATTTTTGTCTTTTTTCCAGTTATATTATTCATTTAAAAAAAACCAAAACAAAACAAAAATCATTTCTCGCGTTGGAATGTAAATAGATAATGACAAAAAGTCTATTCCACCATGTTTAAAAACTGAGCCGGGGGAATGTGAAAAAGAGAGAGAAAAAAAATGAGCGAAACGAAACAAGAAAAACAACAATCCAGGTTTTAGCTACTACACTGTTTTTATTTATTTATTTATTTACCAATATTTACTTTGCCATCTACCCACGATTTTCTTGTTTTGCAAAAAGCAGAACGTGGGATTTTTTTATTTAAAAAAAAAACAATATTTGGAGCATTTGTTTTTCTTTGGATGACAGTGTGTGCAAGTTTTCCTAGTTATTTTGTGGGAAACAAACTACTTCGGAATAAATGGGAATAAAAAAAAAACTTACGTGTTTATCTTTTACGGAAATAAATAAAGATTTCTTTTAAAATACATTTCTGCCATGATTTAACCCCCATTTCTAAAATATGTGATCCGCTTATTTTAGATAAGGGACAACTCTATAAATGTTAGCCTTTCGACTTTCCACCAGGACTTTCCTCAGCATTATAGATTTTTCACTCATGATTGCGACGTTTCCACTTATTTTAGTCTATTTTAAAAATAATTTTCCAGACAGTCCCTTCGCTCATATAACAACTGGCATGACTGCCACTTTCATTTTCAAAAAGTTTAACAACTGCCTATCTTGCCGTGTCGACAAGGTCTAGAACACACTAATCGTTTCCCTTACAGAGAGGTGAGACACTGCAAAAAGAGACCACTTACTGGATGGATGATTGCAGAAAATGATATGAACGGTCAACACCACCTATAGCCTCTAGTATAAACCTAACCAATGGTTACCTGCTCAATTATATACCAACAACATTTATCGATAACCTCAAGTATAAAACCTACCTGTTGACTTAAATACGAACCCGGCCAATGCTTAGCTATACACTTATGTTTATCTGTATAAACCTGACCTGTAGACTTAAATATAAACCCATCTGTAGACTCATGTATAAACCTGATCTGTAGAATTAAATTTAAACCCACCTGTAGATTCAAATATAAACATGACAAATATATACCCATAGATTCAAATATATATAAAAAAACTAATATTTATTTCGAATTTCAATACAACCGACCTATAGACTTAAGTATGAACCCATCCAAGGTTTATTAAGTATATAGCAGACTAATATTTATCCATAGACGCAAACACATACTCGAGCAATGTTTATGGAATCAAGTATATACCCGATTACTGTTTACTCGAGTATAATCCCGTTCAATGTTTGCCTTTTGGTTTTGTAAACACGATATTATCGATAGAATCAAATATAAATTCAAAAATATATTTTTCCATTAGCTCAAATATAAATGTTAGCCTTTTGACTTTATTCACTTTCTCGCCGACGTGACGTGGTTTCTCTCTGTCTTTTCTACAAATATTTAAGATGGTAACTGCTCTGATGGGCTTTTCCCATAATTCCCCGACTACATAAACTTAAGCGTGTGACTAGATGGGCAACTATGTTTCGCCGTTTTACTGTCGAAACAGATAAATTTAGCCACCACTTCTACTCCTATACTTCTGGCAGTTCCCACCTGTGGAAATCATTTCCGCTTTTACTTGTTTCTCTCATAATCTTCAAACATTTAAATGTTACATCAATTACCATTTTCTGTGTTCTTGAACCCTGTTCTTCTTTTGTCCTTTCCTCAATCCTCCCTACTCTCAGTCTTCTTTTTCACTTTTACCCCCTGTAATCACCTGCGTACTAGTGGCATTCCCACGTTGCTTGGGGTGAGATGATTAAAGAAATCTTAAGATAAGTATAGATAAAAAGAAACATGTTGTCAATTACTAATCAAACAAGTGCTAAGATTTCGTAACATCCTCCAGCCCAACCAAACCCAACCAACTCTCGTTTTAATTTCTTTCTGAGGTACTCGATGGATTCTCGGAACAGTAAAACTTACTATTTGGCCTGCTTTACTCTTTATGTTTTCAACTACTAGATCCTGTCTTCCCGTCTGGATTGGTGTTATGGCCCGGTTCCTTGTAGCACGGTGATAGTCCAAGGTAGAACCAATAAAGAAGAACTCGAATACGGATATGGAATAACACATTTATATTACAAACAGGAATATATACAGAGAAGTAGAAAGTGTTAGTACGAACAATCAGGTTTAGTAGTAATTGTCTGAACACGACTCTGTTTCCGACTGCCTCTGACTCGACTAACTGACTCGATCGCTCTGACTGACTTGACAGACTCCTGACGGACTTCACTCCAGACTTCAGACTGAACGGTATTTAGTCACCCCCCCACGAGGGCATCATGTGGCACAAGGCCAGTTTAACGTGGGACCTTCGAGCCCGTGGACTCGGCCAAAAATATGCCCTTTGAATCCGCATAAACTGGTTCAGGGTCGGTTTACCCCCCCCCCCCCCCGAAAGAGACTCCGTCCTTCGGCGTAGCCACGTTCGGGTTCCTCCCCGCCCGAAGGTAGAGAGTTCAACCGATCAGCGATCAGCCGGTCGCCCGACTTCAGACTGAAAATCTGCTTCTTCTTGAGGCACAGAATAGTCCATTATGTTATTATGGGTAAGGTCTTATAACAATTGGGAAATCCATTTGAAACACAAACCAGTGTATTTTCTTCTGTAGAATGTAGATCAGGGGTGATGTAATGAATATGCATACACCTGAGTTCCCCCTCACTGTAATATGATTGGCTGGTGTCACCCATAAATACAGACTGATCCCTATTGCCTACCTCTACGACGAGGACCAGTCCATTAAGGTTACCTGCTAGATTGTCCTACCCGGTTAGAGTAGTCAACAACAACTTTGCTACTTCGAACAAATATATCCCTTTCCGGGACATATCAAGGGGTAAGCAAACTTTTCAGTGCAAGGGCCACATTCAAAAATCCACAATTTTATCGGGCCGTATAGTATATTAATTCAAAATAATTAATATTTAAAATAGACAAAAAAGGCTTTTAAAGAAAAATGCAATTAATTTTTATTAATTAATATTTTAAATTACTGTAATTCCTTGTATTTTGATAGTTTTTTTTAAAAGATCTTCCAGGATACTTTGCAATCTGCAAGAATTGTCATATCAATAAGGAAATACGTTCTATTTTTGTGGTCTTTGATCACGATGTCTGCGTGATTAGCTTTGACATTATTATTATCATCATCATTATTATTATAATTATTTCTCCTGAAACGGGTATTTCATTTCAACGGGAGACTTTGTGTTATGGATGTTCTCCATCAAGTCATACACCCTCAAACAGAGAGCACCTTTTTGATAATTTTCCTATAGGGCCAAAGGACCATAGTTTGGACCCGGCTCTACAGGATGCAAAACAAGGAACATAACATACACAAATAATAATAATAATAATAATAATAATAATAATAATAATAATAGGAGGAGGATTGTCACGGTAAAGTGTTATCTCATCTACACTGGTGCCTATGTAGGAAGTATGAACTTGAAGTCGACGAGAATTGGTACCGCCTCAAGCCAAAAACCGCCATCGAAGACCACCCGATTATGATCTTTTGGGATTTTAATATCCAAACGCAACGCGTCTTAGAGACCATCAAACCGGATCTCAACGTCGTTGACAAAAGAATAAAAATCTAAAACAAAGCACAGCGTTAGTGTTACCGGTGTCCATATTATCGAGGTCAAAGAAGCTGACAAACTTAAGGTCTACAGGTTGAAATTTTCAGTATGTAAGGCATCCAGGCCAGTATTGCCCAAATTCCAAATGGGGTGTTGGGATCTATACAAGTGAAATTAAAGCCGGAATATCGGAATAAATCCTAGTATCATATCGCTTCAGAAGTCCGCGTTGCTTGGCACTGCAAATTATTTGTTGGTGGGTTTCAGGTACATTAAGCTGTTTCTTGAAGAGTGTACCTTTTTTGTTGACGGAGTGGATGTGGTGTTTTACTATTTGTAGGAAAGGTACATTGGTTTTTGTGAGATATGCTTCCAATTATTATTATTATTATTATTATTATTATTATTATTATTATTATTTATTCTTGTTGTTATTGCCTCCCTTTCGATGGCAGTTAATCTTGATGGAAAAATCATCTTTGCTCTAAGGTCAAAAAAACAATATTCATGTGGATTTCTTTTCTATGATGAAACCGTCTTTCAAGCTTTACCGTCCGCCATCAAGACAATAGCAGCAGTAAAATTAACAGTAATCTTCAGTACAAATGCAGCCCCCACCACAACCAACAACGGATAATGGAGATGATGATGATGATGATGATGATAGCAACATTATGAGAAAGAAGAGGAGTAAAAGGGGGAGGAAGGGGAGCGGCAACAGTAATAATTCCAGGAAAGAAGCAATAGGAGTAAATGAAAATGATTGGACACAAATGATTTTGATAATAATGAAAGACCAATCACAGAAATGATTTGCAATTATACAGCCAACAACAACAACAGCAACAACAATAACGATAATAATAATAATAATAATAATAATAATGATAATCATAATAATAATAAATATTTCTTATATTTCTCAAGGATAACTAAGGAACAAGAAAAAGAATGAGAAGAAAAAAGAAGATAGAGGAAGAAATATTTATTACGGATAACGAAGAAGAAGAAGAAGAAGAAGAAGAAGAAGAAGGAGGAGGAGGAGGCGGAGGAAGAGAAGAAGAAGAAGAAGAAGAAGAAGAAGAAGAAGAAGAAGAAGAAGAAGAAATATTTATTAAGGATAACTAAATAAGAATTTGAAGAAGAAGAACTTGAGAAGAAAAATATTTCTTAAGGATAACTAAAGAAGGAGAAAGATTTGAAGAATATCAAGAATTTGAAGAATTTGAAGAAGAAATATTTATTAAAGAACAAGAAGAAGAAGGAGAAGAAAAAAAGAAGAAATATGTATTAAGGATAATTAAAGAAGAAGAAAATGAATTTCAAGAAGAAGAAATATTTCTTAACATTAACTAAAGAAGAAGAAGAAGAAGAAGAAGAAGAAGAAGAAGAAGGGGAAGAAGAAGAAATATTTATTAGGAATAACTAAGGAGCAAGAAGGAAAAGAAAAGGAAGAAATATATATTAAGGTTAAGTAAAGAAGAAGAATTTGAAGAAGAAATTGAAGTAGACAAAGAATTTGAAGAAGAATTTGAAGAAGACATGTCCTTGAAGACATATCGATGGAAGAAGAAGAAGAAAAATATTTCTTCTGGATAACTAACGAAGAAAAACAATCAGAAAATAATTCCTAAGAATATGATGACGAAAAGGAAAAAAAGTAAAGTAAAGATGAGGAACTTTAAGTTGAAAATGTACTGAAAAGAGACTATATACTGGAGAAGGTGCTGTTAGTCAAGTGATACTTTTCCTTATATAACCTCACGACCATACTTTGGACCCTGCATGACTGGATATGTAAAATGGTAGACTAATAATAATAATAATAATAATAATAATAATAATAATAATAACGATGCTCAGTTATCTGAGCACCGTTACTAGACGAGAATGAGCAAATGAAGTTCATGTAGGATATGATCATCTTGATTGACAAGCGCTTGGTGAGCAATCGCCCTGATGGACGTTGCTATTCTATGGGATAATTAACCTCGTGAAGGTGGAGCAGACCACAATAAGGAGGCTTCCAGACCTAGAAGGACAAATCGGAGAAATATATCAAGATGTGCTTTTGGGGTTGGCACACAATAGACTATTTCCAGGAATCTTTCTGAAGCGCAAGACGCCTTGGGTTACTTGCAATCAGTGCGAGTTCGCAGGTGGCAGAGCTGCTTGGAACAACTCATGCGTTAAAGAAAGCCCCGGTTAAATAAACCGTAATAATAATAATAAAAAACAGGAACGGAGAAAGCGAAAGGGTCGTACTACGAGGAGATGTTGAAAAGTTCTCGGCCCGATTTCCTTCAACAAATCACGATTTCAGTGACAAAAACTAGACTAAATAAGCAGGCAAAAAGAGACAGAGAGATAGATAGATAGATAGAAACAAACTAAGATAGATAGATAGATAGATAGATAGATAGATAGATAGATAGATAGATAGATAGAAACAGACTGAGATAGATAGATAATGAACAGCCTAAGATAGATAGATAGATAGAAACAGACTAAGATAGATAGATAGATAGATAGATAGAAAGAAAGAAACAGACTGAGATAGATAGATAGATAAATAGATAGACAGATAATGAACAGCCTAAGATAGGTAGAAACATACTAAGATAGATAGATAGATAGATAGAAACAGACTGAGATAGATAGATAGATAGATAGATAGATAGATAGATAGAGAGATAATGAACAGCCTAAGATAGATAGAAACATACTAAGATAGATAGATAGATAGATAGATAGAAACAGACTAAGATAGATAGATAGATAGATAGTAACAGACTAAGATAGACACAGAGAGAGAGAGAGAGAGAGTGTGTGTGTGAGAGAGAGGGAGATACATGAACAGATTTCTATCGACATATAGAGAGCAAAAAATAGAGGGACTTCGATAGATCGATATCGAGAGATGAAAAGATAGATTGAAATGAACAGAGAGAGAGAGAGAGAGAGAGAGAGAGAGAGAGAGAGAGAGAGAGAGAGAGAGAGTGAGAGAGAGATAAGAATAGATTGAAATAGATAGTTAAGGATAATAAGAAACAGACAGACGGACAGACATACATACATAGATAAATAGAGATTGACAGATAAATAGATAAGTATGAAGAGACTGATATATATATATATATATATATATATATATATATATATATATATATATATATATATATATAGATAGATAGATAGATAGATAGATAGATATGGACAGAAATAGATATGAACAAAACGAGATACATAGATAGATATATAGATATGAACAGTCTGAGATAGATAGATAGATAGATAGATAGATGTATTGATAGCTAGAATAAGCTTAATTATGCTTTAAATTAGAAAAAAAAAGTTTCCCGTAAAAAAAAGTTCAACCAGACACGTTTTTATTGTTCATCATTTGGCTTCACACCGATGGAAATTTTTTTTTCAAAAAATATTTAATCTTTTGTTTTCTTCACAAGATTTTTTTTCCTCCTTTCTTAACCGTTTTATTCAACTCATTTTTGCCTCAAAATCTTTTTGCCTGCATTTTTTTTCTTTTTCCTCTTTTTTCTTTTGCTAAATCTCGTTGTCATTTGCGGTGTCTTTCCTTTCTTGCTACGTTTCCGTTCAAATCATCATTTTTTTGTGCCTGTTTGACAAATGTTGACAATTAAGGCAATTTTTCTTTTCTAAATTAATTTCTCCTTATAAAGTCTTCTTTAAGCGCAATTGATTTATTTCTCCAATTGAAATTCAAAACGAAGAATCCTTTTTTTTCTTTTCGTTCTTAAAGCGATATATCATCTATTACGCCAGCAGAAAGGCAATGACGAGATCTGGTCTTAGATATAAAAACAATAACAGCCAGGTTCAGAACGTAAATGCGCATACATTATTGCGGCCTTTTGCCAGACTAACTTAAGATGAATAAATAGCAGTAATGATAGAAAAAGACTTTCGACCCAAACGATTTTTGCAATGGCAAAAAATGAGACTAAATGCGCAGTTGAAAAAGGGACAATAAATAGATAAATAGCCTGATATATATATATATATATATATATATATATATATATATATATATATATATATATATATATATATATACCAAGGAAAAACATAACGTATCATCGAAAACATGGTTATAAATTATATTTTATTTCAACTGATAAGTTTTTAACAGCCATTTCATCAAACTGAAATTAAAAATTACTTTTGATGTATATTACATTGCTCTGTATACACGGAGCTCTCTTTTTAAATATTTTATATTAACTTGGATTATACTTTCTACTTACGGATTTGCTATCTATCTATCTATATATATATATATCTATATATATATATATATAAAAGTGAACATCGAAATCAACACTTAGAGGCGACAGTCTGTTTCATGCTATATGCAATCGTCAGGCCACTAAGTGTGTTTATCGGATTGCGTATCGATTATTTGCGCCGGAGAGGAATTTCGTGGGCCGAGTTCTAATATCAGCCACGTCTGCTGTGTTTGCTTTTGCACAGATATGAAAGGTGTTTTTTCTCTCAGGAAAAGAGTCGACTGCATTAGCTACTCTTGCGTGGCAACCAATTTAGGAGAAGGACAGCACTGAATTCAAAACTGTGGAGGATACATGGAGAAATCGCTGCCCTAACACCCCTAAGACGTCATGAACATTGACAGATATTAAATAAAAGAAAGCTGTGGAGAGTCACGCATAATGATGAAGGGCGATTTGGAAACGAGTATATATGGAGCTGTGAGGTCGAAACGAGGGAAGGAAACAAGACAGAAAGAAAGAAAGAAAGAAAGAAAGAAAGAATGAAAGAATGAAAATGAAGGAAAGAAAGAAAAAAGAAAGAAAGAGAAAAATAGAATGGAAAGAAAGAAAGAAAGAAAGAAAGAGAAAAAGATAAAAGAAAGAAAGAAAGAGAAAAAGATAATGCAAAGAAAGAGAAATATAAAAGAAAGAAAGAAAGAAAGAAGGAGAAAAAGATAAAGAAAAAAAGAAAAAATAATAGAAAGAACAGAAAAGAGGAAAGAAAAAGATAAAAGAAAGAAAGAAAGAAAAGAAAGAAAGAAAGAAAGAAAGAAAAGAAAGAAAGGAAAGAAAGGAAAGAAAGAAGTAAAAAGCAAATAAGAATTGAATAAATGAATGGAAAAATGGAAGAAGATAAAAGAAAGGTAGAACAAATGAAAGGTAAAGAAAAAAGAAAGGGGAAAGAAAGGAAGGAAAAGGGAGAAAAAGGTACAACGTTGTAAAAAAAAAAAGAAATGTAGAAAGAAAAAACAAAAAATGTAGGAAAAAAATGACAGTTAAAATGAATGAGTTAAAACAACACTTAAAGTATCTGAGGAACTTGTATAAGTCGTTGGCAAAACAGGGATTAGGAGAGATCTCATAAAGACAGAATTAACTAAGATCTACAAAAGACAGTAAATTTTGGAGAGCCCTGATCGCCAACGTTTTGTATGGAGATGGTACAAGAAGAAGAAGAAGAAGAAGAAGAAGAAGAAGAGGTGGAGGAGGAGACCGGTTAGCAGAGATTGAAAAGAAAAAGAACAAAAGAAGCAATTCAGAAAAAGCACGAAAATGAATGAAATCAGAAAAAAAATGAAGGAAAAACTTACTAAAAATAATTGTGAGATAACACAAGAAGCGAAGAAATAAGGAAAAAAAAAAGATATTAAGAATGAAATAAAGAACGAAAACCGAGATTGGAACAAGGAAAAAAAAAAGAAGAATTAATAATAAAAAAAAAATATGACGAATGAAAATAATCGATCAGATATGGAAAATAACGAAGGTCGGAAAGGAACGAAAGAAACAAATTTGGAAATTGTACATGATGCCATGGTGGAACAAAAGAGATGAAGTCTAAAAGATATAATCACCCTCCCCAGGAGAAACACAGGGGCAGTAATCCGAGATAGAACGCAAGATGGACGCACATTGGATTTCTCTTCGGAAGAGATAAGCTGATCGCATATCAGGAGTTACCTGATCATCTTACGGACTATAACATCGATACACCACCAGACTGATACCTTCACTCCGACCAGATAATGGTCGGAGATAAAATATCGACTACACGCTTTGACTTCATCGCTTCGCAAGATTACGCACAAAACCCTTAGGCTTACATATATGGAGCTGAACTGAAAAGTTCCCGGCCTGACCAATTTCACAAAATTACTATTTAAAGACGGTATATCAGAATAGAATATAATACAACTAAAAGCATTATAGCACATATAATACATATAGTTGCATGTACACACACACATACAGACAGACATGCACACGCACACACATATATATATATATGTATATATGCGTGTGTGTGTGAGTATAAAGGGTGTGCAAAAATAAGTATATAGTACTGAATATATATATATATATATATATATATATATATATATATATATATATATATATATAACTAAGAATCTAAAGAGTCAGGCAAACGTACCTCGGTTTTCACCTACGCGAATCGTCAGGTTACGCTGACCAAAGAGGAACATTAGAACAGATTATAAATAGCCTACAACATAAAAAACATGACCACGTTACCAAAACAAAAAACCACAAAAAAATAAAAACAAAAAAACAATAAAAAACAACGGGAGGGGATAATATATATATATATATATATATATATATAGTTATAGTTATAGATATAGATAGATATGACAATTTGGTAATCCGTATTAATAATCCCAAGGAGGATGTAATCCAGAGAACTCAATGTCAAACCAGAGCAAATATTAATTAATTTAATTAGAAAACAGACAAACTTTGATTCCATTCAATATATTTTATTTCACCAGGAAGCTTTTTTCCTGGTTCTTCAGCATTAAGATTGGCTTTTTTGTAATTAAACATATATATATATATATATATATATATATATAAGAATTATAGTTTTAAGATGTGCTATATTTATGGGATAAAGTGCTCAATATCAGAGAGAGAGAGAGAGAGAGAGAGCGTATGTAAATATAAATATAAAAGTGAACATTGAAGTAATAACTCAGAGGCGACAGGCTGTTTCATGCTAGACGCAATCGTCAGTCTGCGAATGCTGGATTTTTAATAAAACATCAATAAACGAAAAGAATAAATAATACAAAATGAAAATGAAAACAATTAAAACAAATTAACCCAAATAAATAAATAAACAAGCCACTCCCTCAAAAATAACCGCCAGAATAGATAACCCATAATGCACCACTGACTCATATATATAAATAGCCGAGGAAAAATCCAGCATTCGGCCTGACGATTCGGTATATATATATATATATATATATATATATATATATATATATATATATATATGTGTGTGTGTGTGTGTGTGTGTGCGTGTGTGTGTGTGTGTGTGTGTGTGTATGGCCTTTACACGTTCCAAGATAAAGAAGTCCATAGGTGTAAGATCCAACCAACTCACTGTATACCTACTTTTGAAACCCTCTGTAATTGTGATTGCATCAGGGACCAAAGTGAAGATGACGAAACAAAGTGGAAAATTTATTAACGACGCGTTTCGCTGAACAGGTTTTCTCAGGTAGCTAAGGTAACTGAATTTGATTTATGATTACCCCTCCTCATCAAAGATCCCAAGGCGTTTTCCTTTAATACAATTTTGTCTTTTCTTTAATTCGAACTCGAGGAAGACAAATAGAGCGGTTTTTATTATAATAATTCTACCCCAAGGCGGTTACGTAGGGAGTGAAACTGAAAGTGAAAGTAAAAGAGAAGACTGTGAATTGGACGAAATGAGGAAAGGAGAAAAGAGGAACGGTCTTCAAGAAAACATAAGATGGCAATTGACGTTGCATTTAAATTTATGAAGATTGTAGTTCTCAGTGAAGCAAGGAAACGGAAGTGAGGTCCACATACAGGAAGTGCGAGAAGAGAAACTGTTGGAGTAAAAGTGTCGGTTAAATTTATTTAATTCAACAGTAAAAGGCTGAGATCTAGATGCCAGTCTAGTCAGTCAGTTATGTGCCATGCGTGATACATGACTGACGAGGCAGATTTTTTCCCGTAGTATGTTGACATTTCCTTCTGCGGTAGACCAGTTGCCATCCAAGGCTATAGAACCCAGTCTGTCCTGCTATTTACTGGTGGGAGGAGAAGAGGATTCATACCTTTTTCCAAGACGATTTACAATCTGCGTCTGTTATTCTGCGACCATTATCGTTGCATAGCAATCTTCTATGTCAACATAACAGAATATCATCTTTGATGGTGAATGTATTTGTTTAAATGTCGATATAACCACTCTGAAGTTGGCTCATGTGAGCCGAAAGCTTAGCTCAGGGAACAGCTTAATAAAAAAATATCCAAATGTTGAACAAATTTTGTCTTTATTTTCTCCCGAAATTAAAGTAAATATACGAAGCTTAGAATGGCTTATGATCAAACATAATAGACATTCGTTGTGTGTTCATTAATTACATTGTTCGGACTATCATCCTCATCTTTGTTGTTATATTTATCACAACGTTTCGGCCGTTGTAAGCGCTGTCCTTCTACAGGTGGTTGGAATGTCGAACTGAACCCTTTATTTCGCTCACTTGGGGTAGACTGTTCTAGTTCCACGTGCCATGTCTAATGGATGTCAGTTATCAGTTATCCCCTGTTAATTCCCCTCTACAAGTTCTACATCGCCTTAACCAGGTATTGAACTCACACTCTTTGGGTCCTGTCACTGGATCTAACTAATGCCTGTATCCACCGTGCCATGTGCCCAGGACAAAGGAGCGAAATAAAGGTTTCAGTCCGACATTCCAACCACCTAAAAAAGGCCGGAGCGTACAACGGCCGAAACGTTGCGATAGATATGGCAACAAAGATGAGGATGATAGTCAGAAAGATGTCAATATCGTACATAATTCCTCATCTCCGAAATATAGACAGATCGTTGTCTGTTATATTTAACAATATAGTTTTGAATAATGATCTGCTGCCACAATATATATATATATATATATATATATATATATATATATATATATATATATATATATATATATATATAACGGAGAAAAGCGTCATCAAATATTCCTGTGGATTTGTCCCAAGATTCATTATGTGGACTGAAGTGTCACATACGACACAAATATAAAAACTGAATTCAAGCAAGAAACAGACTGTCGCCACTTGGTGTTGACTTCAAAGTCTTCTTTTATATTTACATACGCTCTAGCCTTGAAACTGTGCACTTTTACCCATAATTATAGCATAGCTTAAAACTATATTTCTATCATATATATATATTTATATTTTGATATATTCGCCTATGTACATGCAGTTACCTCAAGGTGTATTTTTCATTGCCCTCTTCATTAGGAAGTATTTTCATCTTATAAGACGCACAAGATTTTATTTCTCCTTTCTTTTTCGTTATCAGGGAGAGAGAGAAAGAGAGAGAGAGGGGAATCTGAAAATTATTTTTGGTCTGAAGACAAGGTAAAAATAAATACGCGGAAATTAAATTTCTTTTCTTGGAATGTATTCAAAAATGTGTCTCTCCGACTCTCTTTCTCTGTCTCTTACTTCCTTTCTTTCTCTGTATTTCTCGTTCTCTTTCTCTATCTCTTATTCTCTCTTTTATTCTCTCTTTTTCATTCTCTCTCTACACACGCAGACTCTCTCTATCTACCTATGTATTTGCCTATATCTATCTATCTATCTATCTTTTTTTTCTATCTTTTTTTCCCATCTATCTATCTATCTATCTATCTTTATATTTTGCATTATATATATATATATATATATATATATATATATATGTGTGTGTGTGTGTGTCTGTGTGTGTGTGTATGCATGTATGCATGTATGTATGTATGTATATATGTATGTGTAAATATTGTATTGCTCCTTCTAAAGTCTTTTTCTTCCCTTTCACTTCCAGTAGCACCTTGCAACTGAGTGGCATTATCGCCTTGCTTTAAGTGAATTAATTAATATATATATATATATATATATATATATATATATATATATATATATATATATATATATGTATGTATATATATATATATATACATATATATATATATATATATATATATATATATAGATAAATAGATAGATATGCAAAGTCGTAGATAGATAGATAGATAGATAGATATGCAAAGGCGTAGATAGATAGATAGATAGATAGATAGAAAAAAAGAGATAGATAGATAGATATATAGATAGACCGAATAAGGTCATATTAATAACTTCGTCATTTCTATTCAATATATGGTAAAACAAGAACGAATAATTAACTTTCGAATAATAAGTCGAGATACTACTGTGATTGCGTGAATGCATTATCTATCTATCTCTTTTTTTCTATCTATCTATCTATCTATCTATCTATCTATCTATCTATCTATCTATCTATGATTCATATCTATCTATCTATCTATCTATCTATCTATCTATCTATCTATCTATCTATTATAAAATAAAAATGCCAGAAGTAGTAAGAAGGTTATTTTATCTCTCATCTGGCTTTTTAGACACTAAATATTATCATTATTATTATTTTTGTTACTATCTCTCCAATTTCTTCTAATCGTCCTGCTATATATATATATATATATATATATATATATATATATATATATATATATATATATATACATACATTCATATATACATGCACATACACACACGCATATATATATATATATATATATATATATATATATATATATATATATATAATTTAAATATTTTGTGATGTCACATAAATGTGGCGTTTTATACGTTCTGAGAAATTAAATATATTTTCAACTCTAAGAAACCATCCATGTGCCATCTTTATGTGACATCACAAACACTTAGATGAAAAATGTACCTCCAGCTTCAGTCGACCTCGAATACATTATAAATCTCATTCTATCTCCCTTTTTTTTCTGTATATACATACATACATACACACACACACACATACATATATATATATATATATATATATATATATATATATATATATATATATATATATATATATATATAAATAGTTAAGTTATAAGGAACTTGGTAAACCGAATTGGTAAATCCAAAGAGGATGAAATCCTGAGAGCTCAATGTGAGGACAGAGCTAATATGTAATGAAAAACAAACCACTTTAAGGTACCATTACGATAATTTATTTCACCTAAATCCTCCCTATACTTTATATTGTCTGGTTAACTACCACTCTCAACCCCCTCTATTAAATTACAAAAATTACACTACCCATCAATTTCTAATCCCATTTTTCCTCTCAATTCGTTGTTGGAAGTTTTACCTGATGATCCTGAATCCTTAAAAAAGGATTTAGGTGAAATAAGTTATCGTAATGGTACCTTAAAGTGGTTTGTTTTTCATCACATATATATATATATATGTCTGTGTATTTGTGTGTGTATGTGCTTGTTGTGTATGTGCGTGCGTGTGTGACATGATATGCTCATCTATATATATATATATATATATATATATATATATATATAAAGTGAATAGAAATGTACATATCACATTTTAAATCTATTTCATTTCAGTTCTTTTTAACATTTTTCTGAGAAGCAAAAGACTTTTTCTTGAAAGCGAATCAACTTCATTGCTTGATTCCAGTTGTTTGGCTCGGTCTCTTTTATTAGGATGGTGCAAAAATAATGTCTGTTTTTGACGTATTTTTTAACGTCAAAAACCGACATTATTTTTGCACCAACCTAATATTTATTTATTTTTTTTTTTGTTCTTTTATTATTATTCCTCCCCACCCACCCGAATCACCGCCACCAACGCCACCACCGCCACCACCACCACCACAGCCGTCACTACCTCGAGTTTAAAAATTTCATTGAAGCGTAAATCAGCATATCACGCTCTATTTGTGTTTTGAACCCTCGTATTCCGTTTTTGCCAGGCCGCCGCTTAAGTTTCTAACATGATAGATTTGACACTCGCATATCAACCGGAAGCTGTCTCACAAAGAGGTTTTCACAAGAATTTCAAAAACTGACGACGACAATCGAAGACAAGAATGTATATCACTGGAAATTTTATTTTCCAATATTTTAGAGTTATTATCATTTTTCTTTGGGTACTAACCACAGTAAGGTAAGCGTACCACTGTTTTAGGCCAACTAGCGACTTCATATTCAGTATTAGTGTATTTTGGCAGCAAGAAATCTTTCAATCGAATTTGGGTGTATAATATCGACAAGTTCTGCTATAAAGTTCTCTATATTTCTGAATTAGTTGTTTTATGTAATCGGTAAATTTGTCAAAGTTCAAATTTATTTTTTTATTTTATATTATTTTTTTCTTATTATTATTGTTACATTGGTCACACATAGACCACAATATCTCGTAGGTTGACTTGTCACTTGTCAAAATTTAGTGCAATTCGCGCAAATACAGATCAGTACATGACAAATAAATAAAATAATATTAACATAGGACATATTTTAGTAGATAACACCTTTCATAAATAACACGATGTAGATGAAGATTACAAATACTGGCGGCTGTCGTAATACAAGAAAAATATCCAACATTAAATGAGGTATCTTTCTCTCAAGCGGATCGTGTATAAAGTGTATATAAAATAGATCAAAATTACATAAAAATTCCTGTTTCAAATTATAAATGTCGTTATATATATGTGTGTGTGTTTGAATTACATTTTTAGTAAATGTATTTGCACTGATAAGTCCAGGAAAAAAATTCTTTCCCATGGACGAAATAATCATCTGTATGAGGTAAATTGATTGAATCTCATTAATTGTAATTCATTTATATGATCTATAATAAAAAATATATTGAGCTGTCTTGTGTATCAGCATTAATATTTTATATTAGTAGGATCTAATTGGATTACTTATCCACGGATTTTTTACATATATATATATATATATATATATATATATATATATATATATATATGTGTGTGTGTGTGTGTGTGTGAAGAAATATAGTTTTAAGGTGTGCTATATTTATGGGATAAAGTGCTAAAGTTTAGAGACAGAGCGTATGTAAATATAAATATAAAAGTGGACATTGAAGTCAACACTCAGAGGCGACAAGCTTTTTGATGATGGCCGCAATCGTCAAGCGGCCAAGCATGAAACAGCCTGTCGCCGCTAAGTGTTGACTTCAATGTTCACTTATATATATATATATATATATATATATATATATATATATATATGATGAATATACAGTTTTAATTAATACTATATTTATGGTTTAAAGCTCGGTATATCCAGGAGAGAGAGAGAGAGAGTATGTAAATATGTATGTAAGTATGTAAACATCTATGATTGCATTTAAGCATTAAGCAAATTGTCGCCACACGGTGTTGACCCCATGTTCACTTTTATATTTACATACAGAGCGTGTGTCAATATAAAATATATTTATATATCTTTGATATTGAGAATTTTTACACATAAATATAGCATAACTTAAAACTATACTTTTATCCTATTTTCATCATATAAATATAAATATATATGATTATATATATATATATGATTTTATGTATATATTATTTTAAGCCATTTTTATGTTTATACATTTTTTTCTAGATACACAATATTTAGGTAAATACACTGCTTTATAATAAACAGTATTAAATAACATTTACCAGCCTGAATGTGCGAGAAATTTTAATAGAAAATTTTCGTCCTCCGACAGGAATCATCGAAACCCTATCCTATACGGAACCGTCAGTTACCAATATATATATATATATATATATATATATATATATATATATATATATATATATTGGAGGACGAAAATTATGTATGGTTGGTGTATACGGAATAAATACTTGAATTCTCGTATACTTGTATATTGATTGGTCATTCTGCCTTATGTTTGATTGATTTGAACCTTTTAAAACCCTTTATTCTATATTCAACATCATCACTTGATAAAACACCAGAAGTGTTGAAAGGAAATGGCTATTTTTGTAGTGATTTTATAACATATTTATGTTATAATCTTCGAATAAATAATTATAATATATATATATATATATATATATATATATATATATATATATATATATATATATATATATATATATATATATATATCTGGGAGGATTACGAAGGTAAGAGAGCTGTGTGAGTATATGAACGTTATGACTTGCAGACGATTAGCAGCATCGGTATGCGTGTACCTGTGTAGAAATTACCTAGTTCATTTTGAAACTGCAACTCTCTTATCTTTGTTCAGTTCTTGACTGTGACGCTTCAAGGTGGCAGCTCCCTTAACTGTTTGGGGAGGAGTGGTTCAGAGCCGGCAAGGTGGTGTTCTTGTTTGGGGGTGGGTGGTGGGTGAATCGTAAAGAAGGGAGGGGCACCGTGAAAAGATTGAATTGTTTCCCTGTAGCTCCTCCTTTCCACATCCTTCTGTCTTCGTCAAAAGGATTATAACTTGACTAGCGAATTTATCCAGTATTATGACTGTATTGCATAGACCAGCTCATACGACGTCTGCATCATACTCAGACAAGAAAGAAAACGTGTCACCCGATCTTTGGTGAGGAATTAGTTGAAGATCAGACGATACCATACTGTTATTTGGGGGTTCCAAATCACGAAACACACACACACACACATATATATATATATATATATATATATATATATATATATATATATATATATATATATGTGTGTGTGTGTATATATATATATATATATATATATATATATATATATATATATATGTGTGTGTGTGTGTGTGTGTGTGTATGTGTAAAAATATATAGAAAATAGGAAAGAACTCGTTAGGTAAATAATCCAAAGTTCTTTAGTATTTTTGTTATTATTTTTAAAAAATAGTGGTCGATACAAAAGTAGAGCATAAATTCCCCAAAAAATTCGCTTGAAGAAGGAACAGAGCTTAGTACTTTAATTCAACTTAATTCAAATAATTATATTGAAGTTTTCGGCTCTTGTTTTGAAACATGAGAACTCTTTTGTAGCGATGGAATCATATTTTTAAATAAATAATTATATATATATATATATATATATATATATATATATATATTATGAAATGGATTAAGTCTGACAGTTATTTTAATATATTTATTGTTTACATGTTATTTTTAGAAATACAAATATTTAAGTAAATGCTCTGTTTATATTAAACATTATTAACAACATTTACCATCTTGAATGTCCGAGAAATTTCATGTAAATCAGTGCACGAAAGAGATTTTTCTATGCACATTTCATGTAAAAATGGCGACTGTAGGAGAGTTATCTATGCACATTTGGGACGTTTCGTTTTGATGGAATAAGTTTTGGGGGATGATATCTTCAGTTCCGCATGCTGATGTTTTCCAGGAATCTTACCCACAGGATTTTCCGTACCGTTCTTTATCAAACCCAATGCACCCATCACAATAGGGATACTCATAGTTTTAAGTTTCCACATTTTTGTTACTTCGATTTGCAAGTTGTTATAATTTGACAGTTTTTGAAATTCTTTTTTGGAAGCATTGGAAAGCTGTGGGCAAGTCATATCAATTAATTGGCAGGTTCCTTTTTATTTAAATCTCTTGTGACGATGTCTGGTCTATTGGCATCAATTTTTCTGTCTGTGTGAATTAGGAAAATCCACTGTATAGTCAATTCATCACCATTTGTGACGTCATTCGGTGGTATTATTATTATTATTATTCTACATTCTTCATTGAGATTTCATATGTATTCTGGTAGTCTTTTCACATAAAGTCAAGTGCCAACAAGTCTCTAGACTTCCTAATTCATTTCTGTAATGGAACGGTTTTAGACGGATTTATTAGGTTGGTGCAAAAATAATGACGTAATAATGTCGTTTTTTGACTTATTTTTTAACGTCAAAAACGACATTATTACGTCATTATTTTTGCACCAACCTAATATGTTCGGATGTTACTCCCTTTTCCCTTGATTTCTCTTTCTTCCATACATTTTTCTTTTGTAGGCTCTTTTGGAAGTCTTCCAAGTGTTCCGATAATCACTGGAACGACTCAGTTTTTATTATTATTAATATTTGCTTTACAAGGCCATTAGAGATAGTAAATATTTGCATAGTGTTTGCACAAATACTTAATATCAACATTACGCATATTTTCTTTACATAGATAATACACAACCAAGCAGATGAGCAATTCCACACACGACAATGTTTTGAATCTCTTGTAAACAGGGGTTGCCAAATAATTTGTTAATATTATTGCTTGTATCTTTTTACTTTTAGTGTTGCAATGTGGAACTGAATTCTGAGACTAGTCTTTCATGATCGCTACATAACATCTTTAAGTCGAGGGCAACATGTTATCTATCCTTGGGTACCTCGAGGTAGTGTAATGGTTAGCAAGCTTGTCTCGCTAGAACTATTACGATTGAGTAGTGAGTTCGATCCTCACTGGGTGCCCTATACTTTCGGCTTTGTGACACATCTGAGCTACGACATGTTATCTATCCTACTTATAGGTAGATCACAATACGCCCTTATCACATCCCCATAGACTAAACCTCTATTTTGAGTGGAATTTATTTTTTGAACATTAGTATGAAAAAAAAAAAAAAAAAAATCAGGTCTTTAACTATTATTTCAATTTAAAATTCATTATATTTATGCTGACGTGTTTTTTTTAAACAGATATAATTTTATCAAATGTCATTTATCGTCAGCTTCTGCTTTCCTAAAACCTGTTCTTTTATTGGCGTTTCTCTTCATTGATGTCTTCTCATTTTCTCTCACTCGCTGTTACTCCTTTCCTGTATTTGCCTTTTAATCATTTCACCCCCATGCAAGGCGATAATGCCACTAAGACGCAAGGTAGCGGTATTCTGAGTGAAAGCCAATGAGAATAATTTAGGAGAAAGAGACGGAAACCCAATCCTAAACAGGACACAAGGGAACAAAACTCTACTCATCTTCAAAAGACCTTGGAAGAATGTCAAACAGACGATAATTTCAGTGTCGTCTTGCTTGGTTTGAATTCATTACAAAAATACATGAAAAATATTTTTTTTTGGAGTCGTTTATGAGTTTTTGTTTGATTTGTGTTCCTAATTCTGTTTTGGTGTCTCTTATTTAATCTTGGTTCTCAATTCTAGTTCTCTCTGAACGCTTTTTCAGTTTTCTAGGGGGTGTTCCAAGTGCTCCCATTACTACAGGAATTAGTTCTACAGTCATGTTCTATAACTTTTTTTCAACTCCCTAACAAGTATATTATTATTATTATTATTACTATTATTATTATTGTTTTTATTTTCTTTGATTTCTGGCGTTTACACATTTCTTTCCGGGTCCCGCCCAGGGACCTAAGGTTAGAAATGGCATCATGACACTTTCCACTGACAAAAAAAAAAAAAAAAAAAAAAAAATTATTATTATTATTATTATTATTATTATTATTATTATTATTATTATTATTATTATTTCCTTGGATGTCTGTTGTATACATATTCTTTCTAGGGTCCCAGCCAGAGAACTAAGGTCAGAAATGTCATCATGACATTTTCCACTGATCATTTTTTTGTAAAAAATAATAAAACACACACACACACACACAAACAAACAAACAACAAAAAACAAACTAAGATCACACATTTTACGTAATGTGCGAGCAGTACTTGTGAGTACAATATTTTTTATTTCCTTAAGGCATAGGCTACAAGGAATCCCTTCAAGGAGTCTATCGGAACCTTTTCCAATCAATCCGAGTGCTCCAAATATAAATGGAAATACTGATGTCCTCATGTGTCACATTTTTAAGATTTCGATTTCAAGGTCCTTGTATTTTGCCCGTTCTTCAAAGATACATTGCAATCTGCAGGGACTGCCATATCACTAAGAAAGCATATTCTGTTCTTGTGGTCTCTGATCACGATTATTATTATTATTATTATTATTATTATTATTATTATTATTATTATTATTATTTTCAGCCAAGACAACGGCCAAAATCCACTCAAAGTACCTTGTTACTGAATGGGGCATGAGCGTAAAGGATGGGAGGGGAAAGAAAACATTATGAGCATATGTCGTATAAGTAACGTTTGACCCTAGATTTAAAGAAGTCAGCTGTTGTCTAGTCTACCTATCCTCATAATATACATTTCTTACTTCTCTTTACACCGTTGCAACGGCCCCACTGACTAGAGTTAAGTGGCTTTTGAGTCTTATATTGAGTGAACAATAGTATAAAACGCGTTAGAATTTTTAGTATTATAAGTACAACTAAGTACTTTTAGTAAAATTAGACATGAATATAATTAATACAATTAATAAACATAAACCTCTTCCTTCTCCTCCTCCACCCATCTTCTTCTTCCTACTACAACTAATAATACAAATGAAAACCTGGGAGAAAAAAAAGAAAGAAAGCCGGCGAACGTAAATTACATTTTCTTTTACTTTAAGATTCACAAACTGACGATTTTATTTTTGAAGGTGGGAAGAGAAATAATTTTAATTGTTCCCATTTTTTGCTTTAATTTTTAATTTTTAAAAGAAAAACAACGGAAAGTGATCAGAAAACGAATGAAAGAGCGAAGAATTAATAAAACAGAAAGGCTGAACATTTGAACCACTTGAAATAATGGCAAGAAATGAAATTTCTAGTTAACTAATAAGGCACACAATTTACCGACCGGGTAACCTTTTAATTGCAACGAGAAATTAACCTTTTTAAGCTTCTATTTTAATTTCTTTTCAGTTTAAGTGTCCAAAATAAATGGAGATGGAAATTTTTAAATATCGTAAAATTCGTGTACGCGGCCCCCCCAAAAATTTTAAAAAATGGCGTAGTTTCTCCATCTTTGCCATTCCGACCAGTAAAAAAATAAAGATGTCAGGGAATTCGGATTTTATTTTTAACTCTTAAAATTCAAATTAATAAATTTAAAAAAAGTGCACTTAATTCTTTTTCTTTTTTTTAAATTTTAAGCTATTTGCTGGCGGAAAGACTGGGTGTGAATATAAGGGTTTTAGGTTTTTATGTTAATTATATTACAAAGAAATTAAAATGATCTGCATCTTCAGAGACATAACTAAATCACTGTTCTAAAAAGAACACTGAATGAATTAAAATGAGTAAAATTAGGCTACATTTTGCCCAGAATTTTAAAAATAATATGTATCAAGTAAGTAAAATGCAACGGATGAATAAAATTAGTATATAGATGTTTGTTTTCCCATATATATATATATATATATATATATATATATATATATATATATATATATATATATATATATATATATGTATGTATGTGTATATATATATATATATGTATGTATGCCGGCTAAGAACAAACAAGTAAAAACTCAAACAAAAAATGAAGAAAGTTATGTTCAAAAACTTGTTTTCCCAAAATATAACGTTTACAGTAAAAAGAAAAATAGCCGCTTAAAAAATCCAATTATTCATTACAAATAACTAATTATATATATATATATATATATATATATATATATATATATATATATATATATATATGTATATATGTATATATATGTATACATATCTATCTATCTATATATATATATATATATATATATATATATATATATGGGTATATATATATATATATATATATATATATATTATATATATATATATATATATATATATATATATATATATATATATATATATATATATATATATGTATAGATAAATTCCCAGATCAATCTTTTTAAATTTGGATTTTTTAATGTAACTATAACAACAAGAACATTTCGATTTCATTTTGCCTTGAAAAAGTCGGAAGACGAAACGCGTCGGCAAAATCTAAGATCTTTTTTTCCAATTGTCATTTTACATATATATGTATATATATATATAAATATATATATAAGAAAATGGTTGAATACATCAACACAGATATCATGACAATATTCTCCACACGTGACAATTACTGACGTTATTTTTCAGTTAAAAATATGAAAATAGCGTTTCTCTACATTCCAGTTGTTAGGTACATTCTGTTTTTGTTTTTATTAGTTACTTTGTTCATTTAATTTCATTTTCGTATTTTGCTTTGATAAAGTCCACATTGGACGAAACGCGTCAGCAATTACCAGTTTTCCTATTGTCATTTTTATTCATAAATAAATATATATATATAAATATATATATATGTGCATATATATAAATATAAATGCATATATAAATATATATATTTATATATATGTGTGTGTGGTGTATGTGCTTGTGTGTGTGTAAGTATGTATATAAAAATATATATATATATACTCATATACACATATATATGGGGCACTTCAGCGTGGTGTAATGATTTACAAGCTTGTCTCGCTAAAACACTTACGACTGACTAGTGAGTTCGATCCTCGCTGGGTGTCATATATATATATATATGCGTTGAGTGCACATAGTAATAAAAGAATGCTCGATGTATAGTAATAGAGATATAAATTATACTAATAATAAGTAAATAAACATTTTTACTCACAATTTGCATGCACGATCCAGTTGTGTGGTACAGATTGAAAACATATATATATATATATGTGTGTGTGTGTATATATAATTATATAGTTATGTGTAAGTCTGTAGATTAATGATAAGAATCTCATTTATTTTTCGCAACAATAAATAATATTTATTATAGTATTTCTTTTTTTTTGTTTGCATAAATCGCCTTATGATGCATTAATTTCTGTTTTGAATATTCATCACATAGATCATTATACAATGAAAATTTTAGATCAAATATTTCTTAGACGACGGATATATAATTACACCCACCCACACAGACGCCCAGTCATACTCAGTAATACACATAAACAGAAACACACACATATATATATACATATATATACTGAGCAAATATCTTAGCCGTGCTAGAAGTGATTTTCCAAGCACAGCTTCGATGTGGCACAAGGCCGAAAGTAGGAGACATCCAGTGAGGATCGAACTCACTACTCAATCGTAATTGTTTTAGTGAGTGAAGTTTGCTAACCACTACACAACCTCTGTTTCTTTAATGTTTTAGATATAATAATGTATATATAATAATAAGTATATTGAGTGTAAAATGCCATTAAAATATATTTGGCGTATTTATCTATCTATAGCGATCATTTGACACCTCAATTTCTATACCTCTCAACCTCTTGTTCCATCTACCGAATAAGCCGGCCTATAGGAATGACATGCTAAACACAGAGCAGTCTTCCTAATGGCTCGTATCTTTCACTTTAAAACCCCTGATCTTGACAGTCTGATTGATACGATACTGCAGGTTTTCAGAATTGGCGTACCTGGTGAACACTTGCTCTTTTATATCTATCTATCTATCTATCTATCTATCTATCTATCTATCTATCTATCTATCTATCACAATCTGGTTATGTCCTATATCTATCTATCTATCTATCACAATCTGGTTATGTCCTATATCTATCTATCTATCTATCTATCTATCTATCTATCTATCTATCTATCTATCTATCTATCTATCTATCTATCACAATCTGGTTATGTCCTATATCTATCTATCTATCTATCTATCTATCTATCTATCTATCTATCTATCTATCTATCACAATCTGGTTATGTTCTATATCTATCTATCTATCTATCTATCTATCTATCTATCACAATCTGGTTATGTTCTCTATCTATCTATCTATCTATCTATCTATCTATCTATCTATCTATCACAATCTGGTTATGTTCTATATCTATCTATCTATCTATCTATCTATCTATCTATCTATCTATCTATCACAATCTGGTTATGTTCTCTATCTATCTATCTATCTATCTATCTATCACAATCTGGTTATGTTCTATATCTATCTATCTATCTATCTATCTATCTATCTATCTATCTATCTATCTATCACAATCTGGTTATGTTCTATATCTATCTATCTATCTATCTATCTATCTATCTATCTATCTATCTATCTATCACAATCTGGTTATGTTCACTATCTATCTATCTATCTATTTATCTAAGTATATTCATATCCATCTGTGTGTGTGTGTGTGTGTATATATATATATATATATATATATATATCGCTTAATATATTCTCTAGGATATCTGTCAATATTTCATATCTATCTATCTATCTATCTATCTATCTATCTATCTATCTATCTATCTATCTCATTCCGTTCAAATCTATCTATCTATCTATCTATCTATCTATCTATCTATATATCTATCTATCTATCTCATTCCGTTCAAATCTATCTATCTATCTATCTATCTATCTATCTATCTATCTATCTATCTATCTATCTCATTCCGTTCAAATCTATCTATCTATCTATCTATCAATCTATCTATCTATCTATCTATCTATCTCATTCCGTTCAAATCTATCTATCTATCTATCTATCTATCTATCTATCTATCTATCTATCTATCTATCTATCTATCAATCTCATTCCGTTCAAATCTATCTATCTATCTATCTATCTATCTATCTATCTATCTATCTATTTTTATATAGAGTGCTATTTTGGATCTTGTGTCTTTTTTTAATTTTTCATTTCTAATTATATTCTACACGTATTGCTCACCCAGTAGAATGTTGAAGACACATTCAAGATAGTGGCTCGTGGTCGGTCGGGGGAGTATCCACTTGGGAGTCTGTTTCATTAAGCAGCGACTCTTGGAAAGACTTTGTTCGAATGAAACTTCCTCCTTACCAATGGAATACGTAGCGAAATATTACGAAAATAGTTTCATAATTAAGTAAATTTATTTCTCATAATTATATTTCTATATAAGTCTATTTTAAAGAAATTCTATTTAAATCTTAAATAATTGCATGAATGGAAATATATGAAAAGTACGGACAACACACCCACAAATCGCTTTTTTTAAAATATTTAACTAAAATGACTTTTTTCTCTGGCTGGGTTTAATTTATAAACGTAATTGGACTCATACATCAATCACATTTATTCTATAATCGTCACAACATGTTGTAGGGTACATTGTAGAGTACATTTACTTTCACTTTCGGTTTTGTATACAGTGTGTCCATAAAGTTCGTGTGCACTTTAAAAAAATTATAACTTTATTTGTATTTGCGATATAAATAATTTGTAAAAAGGATCAGAAAGAAGTAAATCTATATTTTTTAAGGTTTTATTGAAATTTTATGTTATAAGTTTCCACATGTCCTCCATCATTAGCAATACAAAGGGTAATACGATTTTGCAGTTCACGGAAAACATTTGCCAACTGATTTACAGTAATGCCTGAAATAACATTAGTTATTTTAGTTATACTTAAAACTAAGTACATTAAACTTTATAACATTTTTTAAAGAGTATTTCTATCACAAATATAAATAAAGTTATAAATTTTTTAATGTGCACACAAACTTTATGGACACCTTGTATATTGTTTTTTTTTTACTTTTGTCTACAACGCAGACAGAAAAAGAATCTTTCTAAATTTAGTTTTTTATAAACATGTAAAAACTATACTTTTACTTTAACTTTCAGGGTTTTATATTAGATTTTTTTCGCTAAATGGACAAATTAGATACAACATAAAAAATATTAAGCGACAAAATAAAGTTTTAATGTTTTTATACTTGCGTATAGTCAAAAAATGGGTTTTTATATATTTGTCTAATAAGCACAAACATACGTGAGCTCTGAGAAAGAAATAGGTTTATTTTTGCTAGCAATATTATGTGCACGTATATGCATGTTAAAAACTATAGAAGCCCTGTAAAAGAAAGAACCACAATCTGAACACACCGTATGGCCTCGGTGGTTTCCGTAGGAACTTGGGATTTTAAACGGGGCAGTTATTGACTACCTACTAAACTGCTTTTGAATTTCAGAATCGTCTTTCACCGAGACAGTGAGGTTCGAACTCACTACTCAGTCGCAATTAATCTAACTTGGTAAGCGCCCCAGCTGCTATGTATAAATGTCCTTTTTGGTTCCATATTCTCTAAAAGTTCGTCATTGCTCACAAGTCCAGTTGTGAATGGAAAAGATATAGATATAAATCAATCTGTTTTCAGCATCGAAATAGTTACCTTTCACCAAGACCGCTTAACAACCAATGCTTATATATATATATATATATATATATATATATATATATATATATTATGAATTAATTGATTTAAAATATGTTTTTTTCGCTACACAGTTCTAACCATGTTTCAAAAATGTAAGCTGAAAGCTCCGAATTTAATTTTGTAACTAAAAACATTAGTTCCATTTCATACTCAAGCGAATCTTCGCTTGAGAATGAAATTTTTGAAACATGGTTAGAACTGTGTAGCGAAACAAAACATATTTTAAATCAATTAGTTTATAATATTAATGCTCTGTAAATTTACATTGAACACTATTTAGTAAAAATAAAAATACCTATAAGAACACTGGATTATATATCTTACTGTTCTTTCTTTTTATTTATAGATACATACATACATACATATATATATATATATATATATATATATATATATATATATATATATATATATACTCGTGTGCGTAATT
>OZ010602.1:80259561-80264561 GCA_963932145.1 Acanthosepion lycidas | reverse complement strand
ATATATTAGGTTGGTGCAAAAATATTGACGTAGAGATGTCGTTTTTTTGCGTATTTTTTAACGGCAAGAAACGACATTATTACGTCATTATTTTTGAACCAACCTAATATATATATAAGGTACAGAATTTTGAAGTCCCCCACCCCGAATCAGCATGGGATGGACTTTATAGAAGAGAGAAAAAACATGAAAAAGAGCTTTTAGAATCATTGAAACAAGAATGGAATCCTTTATCAAATTTATACTTTTGCAACAAACCAAGGCAAAACGAGGATATTTTGACGAGAGCAAGTTTTAATCATAAAATGCATTTCATCTTTTTCTCATATAAAAATTCTAATAAAAAATAATGTCTCACTTATTTTAACCATGTATACAAATATTCTCTTATTTAAAGTACAAAACAACTACCTTTGTGGCCAATTTAAAAATTTAAATATAGATTAGGAATATATATATATATATATATATATATATGCTATTTTTAATTTATTATATATATATATATATATATATATATATATATATATATATATATATATATACGTTATTTTCAATTTATTATATATATATATATATTTATATATATATATATATATATATATATATATATATGTATAAGAGAGATAACGAGCTGGAGAGAGAGCAAGATCATTAACTTAATGTGTGTTTTCATGCATATATATATATATAAATATATAATCATAAAATGGCTTAGGCACTAATATTAGTGTTTGAGCCTTTTTATTATATCCTTATTCTGTCCTGAACATTGAGTTCTACCTACATTTTATCCTCTTGGAATTATTTTTTATACATATATATATGTATGTATGTATGTATGTATGTATGTATGTATATATATTTATATAGTTTAGATATATGATTGCATATGTATGTGTATATCAACCACTAATATAATCTCTCTCTCTCTCTCTCTATATATATATATATATATATATATATATACGTCCTGGATTTGTAAAAATAGGCAGTGTGACGAGAAATAATAATTTTTTATCAAATTATTTAGTATCACTATAAAATAAACACTTTCGGTCACGAACATTTGAAAAAGAAAATGATAAAAGTTACAAGCCTTCTGTTTCCTATACAAATTAGGTGTCAATTCATCCTTTACGGAAGCCAAAACAACTATGTTCATTCAGTGTTATTTCATGTGATGTAGTTCAAAAAACTTTTTTAATATGAAGTGTTTGACTGATAGTAAAAACAAGAAAATGAGTCCAGATTACTTATTTAAAAAAAAAAAAAAAAACTTTTTAAAATTCTTTAAGCTCATGGGATCAACTTATAATGAATTTAAATAGGACCCCCATATAAATTTATTTTTATAAAATTTAGTAAAAATATATTTTCGATTTGGAGTGCTCAGTGATGAAAAAGTTGATAAAATAATGAAAAAAGAAAAGTATATAAAAACATCATTATTTATGATCGCAGAGTCTACTTTTAAAATCGATATTTTCGGACACGCCTCTCTTAATTCTCTACGAGAAATAAAATGCATTTGGATTTTTTTCAGGTGCGGGGTGGGGGATATTCTTTTTATTTTTGAATATTATTATTGTTTTTTTTCATTCCACAAATTTCTTTCAATGGCCAAAAATATCTCCATATTGACCTTTTTAATATGTCATCTCACAGGAAAGGAAACAAAGAAAAAAGGATAATAGATATAAGAAAGCAAATGTGGAAGCAGGGATGGAAAAACAAAATGGGAAGAGAAGAAAAGGAAGAATAAATTAACATATATAGGTATATTGCAGTTAATTGCGAAAAACACAGTTTGATATATTTTGCAGTTAACATTTGACATTAATTTGAAAATTAACAGCAAAATAAAATAGGATAAAGTAATATAATGTCAATATAAGATAAACAAAAAGTATTAATATTATTAAGAACGACTAAGGAGTAAAAAATTAATAATTAAAATCTAAAATTTCAAATTCATAATTGAAAATTTTAATTTTAAATTCATAATTTAAAATCTAAAATTTAAATTTAAAACAACCTAAAAATTTTAAATAGTAGCGAAAAAAATATATAATTTAATATCGAAATGAAAACAAAATTTTAAAAAATTAAAAAAAAAATTAAAAAAATACTTTAAAAACATTAAAAAAAGAAAAATATATTTTAAAAAAGAAATTAAAAAAATTATATAAAAACAATATATATATATGTAGGATTTTGGTGGCTGTCGGTTGTTCGTAGACATAACCTACGAACGTAATAATACAATGGATATAAATCAGGAGAGTTTGAAGTCTATATTTTATGGGGAACATCTGGTGAACTCCCGGGCCGTGTTGAGCGTTTTTTTTGGGGGGAGGCAGAATTCTGATGAAGCCCTCGATGCAGGGCTTGATCACTGTCTCGCATCTCAATTTAGAATTGACCCCAAAGCCTTGCGGTGATAAGAGCCCTTATTGATCTCGAACTTCAGTACTATCACAGAGAAGTGCATCTCCGTGAAGATCACGCCGGGCTACAAGTCCTTCTTCTTGTTCATATAGCCACATTAAAAAAACTCGCTATATCCGAGATGCTATAGTTGTCGTTTAGGGTCACGAGCACGTCGTGTCTTTTTTTCTATCCTGTTTGAGATGGTAAGCTGCCTTGGTAACGCTCTTGAAATTATTGTATAAAAAAATAAAAAAAAAAAGATATTTAGTAGATATATGTAAGTATATGAAAAATAATAAAGTTTATTCAATAACACATTCATACACACACTCAAGGCCGGCAACGATGCGTACTCAGAAGTGTCTAGATGCCCTAAACAGGTGATTCTATGTCGTTCATAAACATGTCCAGTGGTAAGCAAATTGCAGACCGCTGAATGTATTTGGCCCATGACGGACTTGATTGGTTGCTTGATTGATTTTGTTTAGCGACATAACAACCACTATGGTGAAACCTAAATATTAGGTAGGTGCAAAAATAATGACGTAATAATGTCGTTTATTATAATAATGTCGTTTTTTGACGTAACGTCAAAAAAACGACATTATTACGTCATTATTTTTGCACCAACCTAATAATTTGAACACAATTTTATGGCTTCAACTAAATATTAGGTTGGTGCAAAAATAATGACGTAATAATGTCGTTTTTGGCGTTAAAAAATAGGTCAAAAAACGACATTATTACGTCATTATTTTTGCACCAACCTAATATATTTTGAACGCAATTTTATGCCCCCAACTACAGATCAAATGTATTGCTGGTGATTTTTGCTATAAAATGTATTCTTGGTCATATATTGTCGGTCTTTTTTTTATATAAAAGTTATATTGCTGGTATTTTTTACTATAAAATGCATTTGTATACTTTGATAGTGTTTTTCTTTGGAGGAAAGTCACTATTTACCAATATCTTGGACCCTAATAGGTGCTGCCACACCGGGTCAGGTTGGACTTTAGAACAACAGCAATTAAGAAGTGGCTCCCGGTTCATCAAAATGTCCAATCTCCCAATCTTGCTCTCTGATGTAGTTTATATATATTTGAGTATGGCCCGCGAAAATATTTCTAAGAAAAATTTTTTTTGCCATTATTGATTTTTCGATGAATCGGGGTTTGTTTTTCAATTTTATTTAATGGTCAATGGAAATAAATGACCAAGCAACAACAATTTATTAATTTTATTGAATCTCCCTGAAAAAATTACCAAATTGGAGGAGACAACTCGGTTAGGAATTTCGTAATAGCCGAGAAGTCACTGTAGAGCACTTGAAATATGGTATTGCAGAGGCTGACAGGTAATTGTAAATTGTGATCCTGTTTTGTTTTGCAATAAACAGAATCTTAATTTATTTTCTAATCATCTAATCATCTTCTTAATATTGGAATTTTTTTTAATGATTTTATTCCAAGCAAGGCGGGAATCTCACTAATACGCAGGGTTTACAGACGATGAAAGTATGAGAAAAGACTGAGTATAGGAGTATTGAAGAAAGGTTAAAAGATGAACGGGATTCAAGAAGATAGAAAATGGCGATTGACGTTGCATTTAAATCTTTGAAGATTGTAATCAGGGAGTTCTGCAGACGTAACTGTAGAGAAAAGAAACTTTTGAAGCAGAAGAGACGATTGTATGTAATTATTTCAACAATAAACAAGTGGGACCTAGATGCCAATCTAGTAGCACGCTTAAATTCATATAGTCGGGGCAACAACAAAAAAGAAAAGAAAAAAAGCTCGCCAGAGCAGTTGCCAGGAAAATATTTGTAGAAAAGAGAGAGGGAAGTCACGTCACGTCGGCGAGAAAGTGACTGATGTCGAGATGCGAAATCAGGATCGATTACATTAATTCTTTGGATTTTTCAAGAATTTTGATATGTATAGGAGGACCACTAGATCAGATATGGCACAGTATTGAATGCAGTGATAGATATTATTAAATTTTTGATATCTTCGTCACACCATGAACTCGACAAACAACTCATGTAGCTAGCTGAAAAAAAAAAAAAAGAAAAAAAAAAGAAAAGAAAAGACATTTGTCCAACCTTGATCTAATCCATTTCGGCAGCATTCAACCAGTCCTTTCTAGTCCATAGATATAGTTATCCACGGAATGAAAATCTGAACCGATGGATAACATAACCATGAAAATTCTCAGCAGACCACGGCCGAGCTATGTAGGAAAGATTTTAATAAAATCTTCACCATTGTGTCTCGCATCAAAATGGCTGTGACAATAAGAGTGCAGCACTGCGGCAAGAGGTAGCCTGAGGAAAATGGCTCGCAATGCTCATAATCACCAAGGGAACGTGTAATTGGAATGCGTCACCGTGAAACCCACCTGTCGCTAGACACATTCAAGAAGCTCGCTGTTTCCGAGTTGGTGTGGTTAGCACTTACAACCACGAGCACAGCGAGCGTATTTATATTAGGTTGGTGCAAAAATAATATCGTTTTTAACGTATTTTTTAACGTCAAAAAGCGATATTATTTTTGCACCAACCTAGT
>OZ010602.1:80229561-80234561 GCA_963932145.1 Acanthosepion lycidas | reverse complement strand
ATAGCGTGTTAAGTTTGGAGGTCATTTGTGAGGGAGATAACGATTAACCTGAGACTTGAATAGGTTAAGATCGCAGTCATCAGGGAACACATTTTGTTGGGCGTCGATTCCACAGGGCAGCGGTTCGCGAGAAGGAAGCTGTTCGAGTGGGCTTTACTTCTCATCGATGGAATGTTGGTGGTTTGCTAATATGCAAGTGGCATGGCGTGTTCTTGCTGTGAAGGTTTGCCTCGGCGGGACCAGGGAATGTAGGTCGTCTTCCGTGAAAATAGCGGTAGATCAACGACAGGCTTGCCACATCCCGCTTGTGGGAGAGAGGTTGGAGGGTGGAGAATAATTCATCACCCACAAGGACTTTTTTTAGCATGGAACAATCCCACCTGGTTATTTATTTCAATCAACACCGCATCTTCGAGATATTAACTAATTTGATTTTAATTGCATTTCCTCAAATTTACAGCAAAGTTCAACCTTTATAAGCCTCGAGGGCCACTCGATGTAGAGGGTTATGTTTGGGGGCCATATCGAAGTGGAAGATAGCGGTTAAGGCTGGCCTTGAACAGATTAAGATTGTAGTGATCGTGAGAAACATCCTGTTGGGAGTCGGTTCCACGGCAGTGCTTCGCGAGAAGAAAGCTGCTCGAGTGGACCTTACTTCTTAATATGGGTGATTTGCTACTGCGTAAGCGGCATGGCGTCCTCTTGCTATGAAGGTTTGCCTTGGCGAGACCAGTGTATGTAGTTCGTCCGAGCACTTTCCATGGAAGTGGCGCAGAGCAGCGAGAGGCCGTGGGAGAAAAGTTGAAGGGTGGAGAATAATTCGTCTCTTACATTCCTTAAAATTTATAACATTATCTCATTTCTTAAATGTCTTTCTATTCTGACTATTCACGTCTAGGTTAGTATTATTTATAACATTTTGGTCGTTCTATCCTCCGGTCTTCTCCAGGCAATGCGCACTGGAAAATCTTTCGACATTTTGAAGTGAATACTTTATTCAATCCACAGGTTTAGATTGTAAAAACCTGAGGAAGGCTCTAGGGTAAAAAGGCCGAAACGCCGTATGTATAGAAACGAGACGAAAATGCTAGTCCGAATGGAATGGCATTTCCTAATTATAAATCCCCATCTAAAATATCTTTTGTCATTGCACTTAATTCAGTGGTCCATATTTAATCATCTAGATCAAGTATTATACACTGAAGTTTTCAGATCAAAATTTAATGTTACGCTGCGGATCATTTTGATCCAAGTTGATTATCTATCTATCTATCTATCTATCTATCTATCTCTGATCGTATCTTAATTTGTTCATATCTATTTACTTATCTCTATTCACATCTATCTATCTATCTATCTATCTATCTATCTATCTATCTATCTATCTATCTCGATCTGTTCATATCTATCTCGATCTGTTCATATCTATCTATCTATCTATCTCGATCTGTTCATATCTATCTCGATCTGTTCATATCTATCTATCTATCTATCTATCTATCTATCTATCTATCTATCTATCTATGTCTGATCATAAGTTTCTTAATTTGTTTAAGCCATATACATTTTGGACCGCATCCAATTATACAGGGTGATCCGAAAGTTTTGTCACCCCTACATATTATAATTTTCTAAGTTTCACATGAACGATACCAGAATACCCATCAATTGAAGGACGCTGTTCGCAGAGCCATTGCAACAATCAACAAAGCACAGCTTCGTAAAATATCACACAGGACATGGCGCCGTATCATTTTGTGCCACGAAAATGATGGTGTCCATTCAGACCTTGTCGATGTGTGACAGCGTCAATGAAAGCGAATAAACTGAATCCAGTACATTGTAATACTGTATTACTTTTTCTTTTATTGTTCTCATTACTATTTGGCAGTGGGGGAGGGGGGTTGACAAGACTTTCGGATCAACCTGTACATTTATTTATTCCTTCACTGACGCCTGCTAATTTTTTTTTATTATTGCCAGTGCTCAAAAGTAGACGAGTGTGCTAACCTTATGAAATATGGAACCACGGTTTCGCCACGCTAAACCTTATTACTTTGGTTTCGGTAGTAAGGATTTTTTTTTGCGGTTTAGTTTGGTTTAGTTTAGTTTGGTTTACGACATATCAACCTCAATGAGTTATTTAATGTCGACAAAATTTTTATTTTTGGCAATATTTTTTCTTCAAAAATGTATTGCTGGTAATATTTTTTAGAAAGTATTTCTGGTATTAAAACCTATTTTTACATTTACATAGTGTTTTGACCCCTGTTTGGGGGCTAACTATTTACCCGTAGTTCGGACCCTAACAGGTGCTATCACCCAGAGTCAGGGTGGACCTGGAAACACCCGCAATTAAAAGGTGGTTCCACGTTCCTCAAAATCATGGCTCTCCACAACTTTTTGCCTTTTGTAGCTCTTAATAAATTATGTCTTTTTGTTATCTCCCCTAAACTTTCTTCTGCCATCCATTTACTCAAGCTCATTCTTCTTCTATGTGTCATATCCCTTCAGGGCATTGATGATCATGGCTCTCCACAACTTCCTGTCTTTTGGAGCTCTTAATGGATTGCGTCTTTTTTATTTTTCCTAAACTTTCTTCTGTGATCCATTTACTCAAGCTCATTCTTCTTCTATGTGTCATATCCCTTCAGGGTATTGATGATCATGGCTCTCCACAACTTCCTGTCCTTTGGAGCTCTTAATGAATTTCGTCTTTTTTATTTTTCCTAAACTTTCTTCTGTGATCCATTTACTCAAGCTCATTCTTCTTCTATATGCCATGTCCCTTCAGGACGTTGATGATCATGGCTCTCCACAACTTCCTGTCTTTTGGAGCTTTTAATAAGTTATGTCTTTTTGTTATCTCTCCTAAACATTTACCTGTCATCCATTTACTCAAGCTCATTCTTCTTCTATGTGCCATGTCCCTTCAGAACGTTGCGATTATGGCTCTCCACAACTTCCTGTCTTTTTGTTATCTCTCGTAAATCAGGTTCTGTCATCCGTTTACTCTGGTTCGCTAGGTGGGTTATGCATTGTTTTAACTCTTTCGTACATGCCTTCATTCTGTCCTGTGAGTATCAAATTTCCCAAGCCTTCTTTTCTCATTATGCAACCTAGAAATTTCAACTGTCTCTACCTGATGTTAAAGATAAGTGGCATTTTGTCTCAAAGTTTGTCGATGATCCCATGCTCGGTCCATGGAATTCTCAGCATCCTTCTTTATGATCACATTTCTGTTTCTTCGAGTCTCTTCTTCATCTGCGAGGAGCATCGACTGCCATACAGGAAGACTGATATCAGGTAACAGTTCATAGCCATTTTTCTTTATTTCTAACGAAATGAAATATTTTCAAATGACGGTAAACTCCATCCGACAGCAAGGACTCTGATTGGGAGACTAGAGCTTTTGAGGAGCATACAACCACCGCTAAATTTTAGTTGTCCATCATAACCCGGGTAATAGCACCTGCAAGGGTCCCAGCTTTGGGCAAAAAGTTAAGCCCAAAACAAAAACAAAAACACTACGAAAGTATAAACATATATTTGTATAATAAAAATACCAGTAATACATTTTTATATAAAAAATGACCAACATTTTATCTTTTGTTGAATGCATACAACTGCGTTCAACATATTTACATTTTGACATTAAGTAATTCATAGAGGTTGATATACCGCTCAAAAACGCAACCAACATGAAAAAAAGCCTTTCATAATATTAATCCCTAGAATATTTCACAGTTTCTTAAAGAAATCAAACTGTATTCCAAAATATAACTTCAACAAAACTACAACATAAAACACACATATCACTGCCTCTAGTAATTATGTTTACACAAACATATATATGCATAAAAGCTGAGTATCATCTACCATGTATTCAATTGTGAAAGCAGAATAACATATATCATATTTTTATTACTTCAAAGCTCCCAAGAAAATTAAATTTTGGCATTAAATGACCCATGAGGATTTGATATGTCGTTAAACAAACAAATCAAACCAAATCTAACGAACTTTAGCTATTTTTAAGCGTCATGTAATCATTATTTTTGGTAGAATTTTGTACTGATTTTAAATATTTCTTTTAATAAGAATATTTTCACCTTTTCTTTTCATTAATTTGAATAGATTTAATTCGTATATAAAAGCGAAAGCTACAACACTTTAGAGTAAATATATATATATATATATATATATATATATATATATATATATATATATATATATATATGTATGTATATATATCGATATGCATTTAAACGTATCTGAATACAACATCAGTAGATTGAGGTTTCATATCTCAACCAATTGATACGGAGACCACAAAATCTTGTGACTTTCTCATGGATTTAATTACGGTTAATATATATCTTTAATTATATCCGATTTGTCACGGGGGAAAAATAGCTTGGTTCCTTGGAACAGATTCGATAATTTGTGCGTTTGTCTGACAAGGAACGATTTACTTAACAGCTAAAAGTTCATGTTTATTTAGAAAGAATGATCCATTTTTCTACGCTCAGGACTATCTACTTCGCAAAATCTATAGATTTTTTTTCCATTGTCGATTCGAAAAACCTTGTTAGACGTTTTAAAAACCCGTCCATCAAAGAGAAAGGTGAAACATATATATATATATATATATATATATATATATATATATATATATATATATATATATATATATATTTGTAAGGTAGGAATAATTCCAAGGCGGAATTTAATCTAATGATAGCGCAATGTAAGTTACAGAGAAATATATAATGATAAATTAAGAAAAACTTAAAATTTTATATCGGTTATAATTTATTTCATGAATATTGTGATATTCATCTCTTCAGACCGAAAGGTCTTAATATATATATATATATATATATATATATATATATATATATATATATATATATATATAGAGAGAGAGAGAGAGAGAGAGAGAGAGCTGATATATATATATGTATATATATATATATATATATATATATACACATATT
>OZ010602.1:80217061-80224561 GCA_963932145.1 Acanthosepion lycidas | reverse complement strand
CGACAATATATACATTTTTTACGTATTTATGGCCATTTTTTTAAACTTTTACCAAAAACGACATTATTATACGTGTAATTATGGATAATATTATTCATTAATTACTAACTTTTTTTAATTAATAACTATTTGTGCTCAGTTGTTGAGATTAAAATCTATCTGTTGATGTGTTAAAATTTTCGAATAATGCAATAATACAAACTTAAATTTCATCTCTTGGATAGATGTCGCGATTTGAATACAAAACTAAATTGCACTCGTTTCAGAAAATTTATAACTATTGTCACATCAAAACAAGATGATTTCTTAGGATTGATAAACTATTTAACATATTCAAAAAGCAACACTTCTAGAAAGCATTTGATACATTCATTAATTTCTGAGAAAATTTTCAGAAATTGCTTGTTTTAATACAGCAATTGTTTTCAGTTTGAGCCTGTAAACAAGATTTTTCAGTACACCCCACAAGAAAGAGTCGGTGATGGCCACCTCAGCTTGAAAGATTTCAAAATTCCTGAACGTGTAAGCCATAGTCAAACCTAAACCAACTTAAACTGGTGTAATTTATTTTTGATCAATAAAAGTTAATAAATAAAGATGGCGTTACTTTAGCTGCACCTTATATATATATATATATATATATATATATATATATATATATATATATATATATATATAGTAATTAATTTAGTTTTACTGGGAGAATGGTAACCGGAAAAACAGTTCGATACTTCTCTTACTACTTAGTCATTACTTATATATATATATATATATGTAAAGATATACGTCATTAAATAATTTAGACAAATTTTGTCTACTTATTTTTAATAGGATCCTGTCGGAATTAGAGACAAGTTTCTTAGTATCTTTATTAAAGGAAGAAAGAAAATGACCATGTTGGTTCATACCCATTTTATTCCGAGACATTTCGACATTAGCACAATGTCATCATCAGGATCTTGTTTTTTTTTTAAACAAAAAAATTGTTGTGATCATCCTTTTACTAAGACAAAATTGTTGTGTTCATGAGAAAATTAAATTTTTAGTTGTGAAGTGAAAAACGCTAAGCCTATGTACTGTACAATTTTTAAATTATATATATATATAAGTGAACATTGAAATCCAAAATTAGAGGCGACAGGGTGTTTTATGCTAGGCGCAATCGGCGGCCAGACGTTTGCGCCGAACATGAAACATCCTGTTCACTTTTATATGTATATTTACATAAGCTCTATCTCTGATATTGAGCACTTTATCACATAAATATAACACACATTAAAACTATATTTCTTCATATATATATATATATATATATATATATATATATATATATATATATATATTTAAATGTTTCACACTAAGCAAGGCGATAAAGCGTTAAAGACACAAGGGATTACTGGTTAATAACAGTGAGGAGAAAGAACAATATAAGAGCAGGAGTTCATGGAAGACAAACAGAAGATGGTAATCGACATTGCACTGAAATCGTATATATATATATATATATATATATATATATATATATATATGTATATATATATATATATATATATGGAGGGGGAATATACGTATGCTTACGCATGCTGACAAAAACACAAAAAATAGGAAATAGATCTAAGAACACACAGGGGTCATTAAAAGATAAGAATATAGATATCTTCCTCACCCTTTCTCAGACCAATCTTAATTGTTTTATTATGCTTCACGCAGAATTCATTCGCTGCCAGTTCAAGAAAGACATTTGAGTCACTAACACACAACGAAGAGAATGTCTAACATCGAGAATATTTAACAACAAAAAACGTAAGAAAAATTAATTCATTTTAATAATATGTGGAAATATCCATTCTTTGACTGATGAAGGTCGCGAGACCGGAAACTCGTGTAGCAAAATTATGGAAAATGAAGCATAAAATATTTTTTTTTAAATCCACATTATAATCAAAAACGTTTGCGGTTTCTCACTTCTTTTTATTATATACACTTTTCTCTCGTTAGAACTACTATAATCTCTTCCCTTATTAATATATATATATATATATATATATATATATATATATATATATATATATATTACATAAAATGTTAATGGTCAGAGTTGAATCAGACCAGGAAATAGTAGTAATAAAAAGTGCTCAATACACGTGTGAAAAAAATGAAATAATAGTACAAATAACATGTGGAACTTTTAACTTAAAAAAATTAGGTCAGTTGATACCATAAGGTTGAAACTAAAGTACCGAATTTAACTGATCTGATTTTTAAAGATATATATATATATATATAGCGTTCGAAAACCAAAAGCGCAGTTTAAAGTAACATTTTTCAGAGATGTCAGTGTAAATAAAAATAAGTTCGTGACAATAAAATTTATTCTTCAAAAAAGGAAAAAAAAAAAAATATAGACGTTTGGTATTCACCTAATAATAAAGCTATGATATTAGCAGTAAATGTACTATGCAGCTAGATTGGTCCCGAGAGCATTCAAAATCATTATTACTCCATAAAAGAGACTCCATTAGCTAAGAGCTAATCAGTTGGAGGACAGAATTATACAAGAAAAATTTAAAAAAAATGTAGTAGAAAAAAGGAAATTAACAATTAAAACAAATCACAAATAAATAAGCATTATCTATCTATCTATCTATCTATCTATCTATCTATCTATCTATCTCTCTATCTATCTATCTATCTATCTATCTATCTCAGCCTGTTCCCTATCTATCTATCTATCTATCTATCTATCTATCTATCTATTAGGTTGGTGCAGAAAATACGTCAAAAACCATCATTATTTTTGCACCAACCTAATATCTATCTATCTATCTATCTATCTATCTATCTATCTATCTATCTATCTATCTATCTCATTCTGTTCATCTATCTATCTATCTATCTATCTATCTATCTATCTATCTATCTATCTCATTCTGTTCATCTATCTATCTATCTATCTATCTATCTACTCAGTGTGTTCATATTTATTAATCTACAACAGAATCTCTTATTTTTTTATTATTAAAGAATGAATGTATGTAAGTATGTATATAGCGTGCACACAAATACGTGTGTGTACTTTAGAAATGGAAATCCCTCCTCAGGGAAATGAAAAAAACAAAACAAAACATTTCGTCTTTGAAGTTTTACACACGCTCAAATTACACACACACACACACACACACACACACACACACATATATATATATATATATATATATATATATATATATATATATATGGGTTGAAAATATGAATTAAATCTGACAGAATAATTAAATAAGAGACAAATAGAAAAATTATGATGAATTTAATAGTTTTTTTCGCATTTATTTACATTCTTCAGAAATCTGTTTTAATTTTAAGATTTCTGAGAGTGTTTGAAATGTATTTTTAATTATTTATCTAAAATCTTTACTTGTATATTGTTCGATCTATATGTTTAAAATGAACCACTCTACACAGTTAAGTGAATTTGGGAAAAAGAAATGAATTATGTGATATGATAAATAATTATTGAGTAAAAAAAAACGTACCCATATATACATTACGCTTGAAATGACTTAAACAAAATAAACAAAACCAAAAACAAACATATCACTCATTTGTGGAATATATATATATATATATATATATATATTCTACATTCAACACCATCACTTGATAAGTCACCAGAAGTGTTGAAACAAAATGACTATTTTTGTAGTGATTTTATGACATATTTATGTTATAACTTTCGAATAAATTGTATATATATATATATATATATATATATATATATATATATATATATATATACAGAATGATAGATAGATAGATAGATAGATAGATAGATAGATAGATAGATAGATAGATAGATAGATAGATAGATATTAACAAATATACACATAACGTTCGCGTTGCGTTTTTAGTATCGTTGTTTACCAACACATGAGAAATAACGAGATGATTTTTTCATAAGTTATTTCTGGTGTCTGATGAATTGGTAAACAACGAAACTTAAGCCGTACTCCAAACTTAGGTATATGTATATTTATTAATATATAATAATATATTATATTTTTAGTTCTGTCTAACCACATCGTGCACTGTTATGTTTACAACTTAAAGTAAATTTAATAAATAATTATTTGCTTACCCATGTATACTATCACTCTCTCTTTATATATATATATATATATATATATATACATACTGGGTATGTCGATAACCTACCTCCGCCCGCGACCTGGGCAAGACGATAAAGTACGTGATTACGAGGTGTTGAGGAGCGTGGAACGACCTCTTAATTGCTGGTCCTCCCAGGTCCTCCCTTCCCCGGGGTGGTAGCACCTGCTAGGGTCCCAGCTCTGGACAAATAGTTAACCCCCAAACTAGTGTCAAAACACTATGAAAGTGTAAAAATAGTTTTTAATACCACAAATACCTTGTAAAAAATTATTACCAGCAATATAATTTTTGAAAAAAAATATTACCCACGATATATATTTGAAGAAAAATCATTACCAGAAATAAATGTTTTGAAGGAAAAATATTACCAGGAATAAAGTTTTCAAATAAATAAATAAAAATAAAAAAAATAAATGAAAAAAAGACATTACCAGCAATAAAATTTTGTCTGTTAAGGTTGATATGCCGTAAACCAAACCAAACCAAACCATATATATATATATATATATATATATATTAGAATTAAATTAAGTTTTTAATAATTTTAAAAAACAAGGATCATAACATTCATCGAGTGATTAGTAGGTTAATGTATCTTTAAAATTTTGTTAGCGAAGGGATTTCGCTATTTTATATCATTAACTTTACTAATTGACTCTTTGTATGAATGATTCATTATAATATAAATTGAACTGCACCATATTTAATATGTATATGTATATATATATATATATATATATGGAATAGTTTTACTCATTCGTGGTATACATGTCTTCAGAATAGTGTTTTTATATTTACATCCAAATTTTTTTTTCTATGGAATTAGGAAATTTTTCTCAGTTCTTGTTTTTTTTTTCTTTTTTTATATCCCTAATTTCGTTGTCGATTGATAAGAAGAAAGAACGTATCCCGCAAAACTGTAATTTTAGTAAACGATATTCGTTAATCGCTGCGAACCCCTTCAAATCCGAAACGTCGGTTTCAATGAGATTTAAACAATATTGTTCCTTGTGGAATATTTTTTTTTGTTTATTTATATTAATTCTTTATATGTCATTCGTTAGAATAAGAAATGTAATCACTTTTGAATGATGTTAAAAGCGGATCTGAACTAATCGGATTATCCAACCAGAAAGGCAGTGTGAAGATCTGTAGATAAATGCGTCCGAAGAAAATCGTAAATATCATTTAATCCATTAACTATTTGTTATATTCGTTTTTAATGGCTTTTAATTTGTAATTAGTCCTTTTATCGCGCCATCTTTCTGATGAAATGAAATGGCCATTCTATTTAATACATATATTTTTTAAATGATTTGAATAAATTTAAGCTTTTGATATATATATATATATACGTACAGAAATACATTCGTATGAATTCTAATTGATCCGCGGACAAAATTATATCTTCCTAATTGAAGAGAACTAGATAAAGGCATTTATAACAAGGAATGCTTTCTCAAAGAAAATCGTTAAACACTCAGTTGGTCTGCTTTGAGCGTCCTTGTCATTTGGAAACCCTGGATCAGATTGATGCGAAACCTATACGCTATCACTAAAAGCTTATTTACAAAGAAAGGAATTTGAACAAAAAAGAAAGTGATCATTTTGTAAAGAAGAAAGGTACAATATAAACACACACACATATACACACACAAGTATATATATATATATATATATATATATATATATATATAGTAAGTGTTCACGTTTAACGCGTTCAAAATATTGTGTCTCCATTGAGAGCAACATGGATTTATTTCCAAGCTGAAACCTAAGTGTATTTTTCCAGATAAAAGTTTATACAAAAAACATTTGTACAAAATCAATATTGCTTCAGCTACGTCACTCTTAATATATATATATATATATATATATATATATATATATATATATATATATATATATATATATGTATATATATATATATATATATATATGTATGTATGTATGTATGTATATAAGCTTTGATCTCACAGTAGTGTAAATATGAATCTATAAGTGCATCTTTTTATATATTATTCGGATGTTTTAGATTTGACAAATGTGTTTTCCAATATCCGTGATTTTAACTTATTTTACGCCAGCTTTTTGTTATGATGAGATGAATGATAAAAGATTTGGATTCTGTTATACCACGAATGAATAATAACTTTTTAAAAAGTAACTAACGTTTATATATATATATATATATATATATACCGGAAGTATTTAGCCAGCAGTTTTCGATTTGTACAAGGGTGGTTACGGACAGATGAAAACACTTTGTTAAGGGATGTTATTTATTTATTGTATATTCTGGAACCTTTCTCCTGGTTTCCCGTACATGTTTAAATATAAATTTTTGATGTCTGACTAGATTCACCTTTCATAAGCGATATTTTAAAGTGGTTTGTTTTAGGGGAGTATGCCGGTGGCATGATTTTTAAACCCCGCAACACGCACACACACGCATATATATATATATATATATATATATATATATATATATATATATATATATATATATATATATATATATATATATATGTGTGTGTGTGTGTGTGTGTCCAAATTTGAGAAGGAACAGTTGGAGTAAAATTCCGCTGTTTGTATTACTGATTTTTTAAAAAGTGCTCAATACAAAATAGAGCAATACATATACACACACACACACACACACACACACACACACACACACACACACACACACACACACATATATATATATATATATATTATTAGGTTGGTGCAAAATAATGACGTAATGATGTCGTTTTTTGACGTATTTTTAACGTCAAAAAACGACATTATTACGTCATTACTTTTGCACCAACCTAATATTTTTATTATAAGAAATGATAATAAAACCATGTTGAAATCGCTACACAAAGCTTTCATGTTTCAATAATGCGATTGTACTTCTTCAGGCAATGCTAATAAAATTGAGCAACCAAGTGATACCTTTTTCGGAAAGTTAAAGTTGGTGTGGGTGGCCATAAGGTCAGAATTAAAAATAAACTTGTGGCTATGTCTGGCTTACCCAATTAAAATCAAGATTATAGCCACAAGTCTATTTTTAATTCTGACATTATGTTCCCCCTACTTTGAATTTCGGAAAAGAGGTAACACTTAAAAAAAACTTAATCACCAGTTACTTACCATATATATATATATATATATATATATATATATATATATATATATATATATATATATATATATATATATATATATATATATATATATATATATATATATATATATATATATATATATGTATGCATGTATATGTATATATTATTTTTATTATAAGAGATTAAAATATATAAATATATAAAATATACAAAGTTT
>OZ010602.1:80177061-80204561 GCA_963932145.1 Acanthosepion lycidas | reverse complement strand
TGGTTTTTTTTTATTCGATACGAATTGCGCCCGTTTTTATTCTTCTTCCTCTGACTGTTGTTGTTATTTTCACAGACGTTGTTTACATAAGGGTCTCGAAGAAGGTAAAGGGGTGGGAGTGGATTGTGGGAAAAGGGGAGGGGCAGATCGAAGGCGGGGTTAGGGGTGTCTTCTTCTGTTTCTTTATACCTATCTAGCTGAGGGTTAAATTGGTCTTGTCGGTAGCCGTAGACAGGGTTCGAACCGTGAATTAGCAGCTTGTCATTTTTGTGTGTTTGTTGTTGTAGGTTACAAACGTTTTGTTCTTGTGATGTTTTCCCAGGTGGTTGTGGAATTTTAGGGTCAGTGGGGTCAACACTTGAAATGGCCGTTGTGACAATTTGAGGGATAGAAATTTTAAAAGGGTTTGTACTTTAGTGGGAACAATCTCGTCTGTTATGTTTTGGTGTAATCATCAAGATGATATATTCAAATTGATTCTTTGTTTTTGCTTTTATATAGAGAAGTGTTGATCAATGACCAATTATTTCAATATTTTTTTTCTAGGGCAATAAAAAAAGTCCAGACTAAGAATATAAGAAAATAAAACTCCTGATAAATATCTAAACGTAAACAGCCTCGTATAAGGGACCCCAGACAAAATAATAATAATAATAATAATAATAATAATAATAATAATGATAATAATAATAATAACAATAATAATCGAGATATACTCTTTTACTTCATATACAGCCTTTTATAGCTTGTAAATATTATTATATGTTACAGATAATAACAAAGATAGAAAATGTTTATTATAAGTACAAGTTAGTAAACGGGATATATACAGTGAAATTGGCCAGCTTATTTATAGTTACCTGATAAATTTGTATTATTTTAGGTGATTTCAAACTTACTTTCTAACTGTTCTTGTTTAACTCTATGTAAAAAAGTTCCAAATTGTATAGCTATAATTCGAAAACAAAATTATATATATTTATACATATAATTTCCTTATCTTTCTCTCACTGTCTCTCTACCTAGGTATAAATATATAATTCACAAGAAACTTTATATTCTATACCAATTAAAGTTTTACAAAACACAATCTTTCAAAAAGTTAGATAAAAATATTTCTTTATATATAGGTATGTATGTGTGTGTGTATATATATATATATATATATATATATATATATATATATATATATATATAAATCAATTATATATGTATATATATATTTATATCATAATAAATAAATTTTAATTTTAAATTATTTTTCCTTCGGTTTATTCGTTATTGTTATATAAGTATGCATATATATATTAATAAGTATGTATATATATATACATACATACATACATATATATATATATATACATATATTTTAATTCTTCAAATAATTTCAATTGACATATGGAGGGATAATTTATATGTCTACAGGTAGTTTTATGACTGTCACAATTGTTTTGTATTTTTTAACAAATAAACTAAAACAGAAACCATGTAAAAAGCTTCTCTATTTTAAATTCAACTTAAACTCGATTCTCACAAGGTGCCCCTGAAATGACGGCCTTGCTAAGCTAAAGGTTATAAATCTAAGTGAATTGGACTTAGTTTTTCGACATCGTTAATTCGTTCTCAATCCGATTATTTTTAGGGATATCTCTCTTTCTTTTTCTTTTTTTTTCCTTTTCTTTTTCAGCTGGCAATCAACGAATATAAATAAACATTAAGTTCTTTTAAATAAAATGTTCTGTTTTCATGTGGATCTTCCTCGCGGATAGATTTGTTATGTCGATAAAGATGTCTAGATTTCTTTTGACTATAAATTTGCCGTCATAATCGCGCACGCATAAAAATTCTATCTGTTTTAAAGACTGAAAAATAAATAAATAAACAAAACCACTGTGATGCAACGGCTTAAAACAGTACCTTTACATATAAGGTACGCGAAAATGTATGCTGGAATAGTCGTCGTAAACTATTCTCGTATATGTTTAGAGAGGTAATGAAAGAAGCATTTATAATTAAAAAACAGTCAGCATTTTTTTAAGTATAAATTTAATGCATGTAACATATAAATATTTTTTTCGAAACTATTTATTTGTTACTATAAAGTTATTGTTACTATTAAAATTATTTTTATAATAGTTTTATTAATAAAGTCATTGCATATAAATATTTCTTTGGATATTATTTCTCTTCATATATATATATATATATATATATATATATATATATATATATATATATATATATTAATTAAATCAGCATTAATGAAAAAAAACGTTTATATTTTTTCTAACAAAAAACAGCCTAAGGAAAACTAACAAACAAAAGTTCTTGCATATGATATCTAAATATTTTCGTTCGAACGAATTCCGCGTAATTTAAAACGTTTAACTAGAATGTTTATTTATAATCATTTTAACTGATTGAATTTCAGTTAAAACCTAATTCATTATTTTGTCTAAGATTCGAATGTAGATTTAAAAAAGAATCAGGTTTTAATTTAAGCAAATATATTGGACTGGGAGAAATAAATAATTAAATACTTACTATTTCTTACTTTGTAATTTTGAAATAAGTTAAATTTATGATTTTGATACGTATTCTAAATTATCCCTTTTTTAAAAAATAATTATTTTCGAAAAGATAGATAATTATATATTTTTAAATGTTTTAGTGAGACTACACATTTTAATATTCATAAGATTGCTTCTGTTTCTAAAAGCTCGTAAAATAAATTCTGAGGTATAGAAATGTAAATGTATACGCTTAAATAATTTAATGATCGTTTGTCATCTTATTTTTTGACAACTTAAAATTTAACAAAGGGTTAATTTGAGTACACGCATTTGTACACTTGTCTGTAAATAAATAAATATATGGTTTTAATTGTCAATTTACAAACGGAACAAAACAAAAGAAAACAAAAGAAAAAATAATAGAAAATCCGAAGGTAGGCAGGATATTCCAAAAAAGATATTTCTTTTTTTTTGTTGATGTATACATGAGATGTGAATGTTATATTTTTATGTGTGCATATATTTTTTGCATGTTTTTACGTATATTAAGTGATTAAAAATGTGGTGCTGGGTGGGTGATGTTTGTTTACAGTCTTGTTGTTGATACTATTTTTTCTTCTTTTTCTTTTTTTTTTCTAAATTCCAACTTCAGTTTTCAACATCTTTTGTTTAGCATTCCTTCTCGTTCGCCGGTGTAGTACATTTCCAGGTAATTTAAAAAATATACATTCGTGTTAGTCGACATCTATTTCCTAGACTTGTATTTATCAATATTACTTTTTTGTATACATTCTTTCTTGTTGTTGTTGCATTTTTCGCAGTTTTTTGGTTTTTTTTCCTTTTTTTTTTTTTCACAATCCAGGATTTTTCTTAAATTTTTTCTTCTTTTAAATAAATATTTTCTCAGACAAAAACATCAAACCATACCAACAATAAAACCAATATTAAAAAAAAGAACAATTACAAATCAATTTCAAATATTTAAATAATAATAATCCACGTATAAAAATATCTGGATATATATACATACATATATCAACTTCGACGAATTTCTTTATCACTCAGCCATATGCAAGAAAGATGTATATAAACAGGTACATATAAGTTACTTAAATTTATACAAAAAGACGAAATTTATATCACATAGATAAGTAACTATTTTTTCTTTTTTTTTGTTTAGACTTTGTTTTTGTTTTTTTTCCTTCGGGGAAGTTTTTTTTTCTCTCTTCCTTTTTTTAAAGTAGTGTCTTGGTAAAAAATTACATACACCCGGAACTAATAAAAAAGCACATTTTTGAAGCGTTGAATGATAAATATAATTTAAAAAAAAGACATTAAAAGCCCCTCAAAAATACACCTTTTTTTTCGTTAACGGATTACAACAATCATTTTTCAAAGGGGAAACGCAATTATGGAGAGCTGAGTAGAAAGCAAACATATAGTATGCTCGCGTTTACAAACACAACGGGTGGGGGTCTGCACACACGCACACGCGGAGAAATTTCGAAGGGATTCACTCTCCACATTTAAAAAAAAAAGCTTGCGAACTGTCTTTACTTCTGCTTTGATAGTGTCGAAACGTATGACTGGCTGGTTCGCCCCAGTCTCGCCTTCAACAACTCCTCACACACTCACTCACTCACTCACACGCAAGATTATTCATGCATCGTGCTCTCTCTCCAACTCCTTCTCCCTTTCCTCTTTCATCTCTGACTCTTCCTCCTCCAACCATCTCATTAGCATCTTTCTACATCCGCCTCCTCTGGTTTATTCACTCAGTCCCTCCTTCGTCCGCAACTTCCAATGACTATTGTTCCTCCCCATCCTCCTCCTTTTCTTCGTCAATGTTTTGTTATGATATTCATTCGTTTGTTCATTCATTCCTTCATTCTATCTTCGACTAATCTGCATTTTCTTTCATTTCTATCTGATTTCATGTAATGATGAATATGTATGTATGTATGTATGTATGTATGTATGTATGTATGTATGTATCTATCTATCTATCTATCTATCTATCTATCTATCTATCTATGTATCTCATTTTGTTTATATGTATCTAGCTCAGACAATTCATATCTATCTATCTATCTATCTATCTATCTATCTATCTATCTCATTTTTGTTTATATCCATCTAGCTCAGGCAATTCATATCTATCTATCTATCTATCTATCTATCTATCTATCTATCTATCTATCTATCTATCTATCTATGTCATTTTGTTTATATGTATCTAGCTCAGGCAATTCATATCTATCTATCTATCTATCTATCTATCTATCTATCTATCTATCTATCTATCTATGTCATTTTGTTTATATGTATCTAGCTCAGGCAATTCATATCTATCTATCTATCTATCTATCTATGTCATTTTCATATCTATCTATGCCATTTCATATCTATATATGTATGTATTTTTGTATCTTATATATATATATATATATATATATATATATATATATATATATATATATATATATATATATATATATATAACCATGTGTTCATTCATTATATCGAACTTCATTATTCATTGAATATTTTCTCAATCAAATAGTCCTTAACCAAGTTTTTAGAGTCTACTAAGATAGATAGATCAAAATATCGGGTTTGTTTTAGTCTATAATAATATGTAATCTTATTAAAAGATGGCTAATAACTTGTTTTGACTGGGGTCTAGTACTGTATCATTAAGTACAATATCATATATTATTTATAAATAAAAAATGTTAAAGGTTACTGAAACAGCTTAAACAATAATGTTCAAACTAATAAATTAGTATTTTTTACTATTTTTATGTGTTATTATTGTCATGAACGGTATAAGGGTCTTGTAGCAGCACTGGTATATCTCAGCTTTCATAAGGTAGCATTATGTATATGAAAAATAAATTTTATTCGAATCTAATTATGTACAATAACGGATCATATGCAATATAGGTGAAAATTCAACTAGAAAAATTGAAAATAAATCCAATGTATCTAAATACAAATTAGAGACCTGTCATAATAAATCATTGCATCTTAGATAAACAATGTTTTGTGGTAATTTTTATCAACCTTAGATTTTTCTTGTAAAAAAGGTGAAGAATTTTAACACATTCAATATTATGGATTAAACAAATAGCGAATTTTATACAGTGTTTTTTTAGAGACTTAGTATGACCAAAACAAATTCGCGGATTAGGACGAAAAATGTGACCTCAAAATGATGCGAAAATCATAATAATAATAACAATAAAAATAATAATACTATTAATACAATAATGGATCCTATGCAATGTAGGTGAAAAATTCAACTTCAAATTTTTTTAAATAAACACTATGATCTAAATACAGATTAGAGACATGTCATAATAGATCATTCCATCTTAAATCAATCAACAATGTTTTTGTGGGAATTTTTAACATCAACTTGAGATTTATCTTGTTAAAAAGGTGAATAATTTTAAGATATTCAACATATGGATAAAAAATACTGAATTTTATATAGTGTTATTTTTTTTGTGATTTAGCATAGGCAAAAGAAATTCACGGATTTTGACGGAAAAAAAGCCCGGAATGGCGTTAAAATCCGCGTATTTTTTTTTTATTCTTTATTGGTCAATTGTACTTAGTTTAATTTGTAAATGTAGGTAAAAAAGCAGATGTTGATAAGATAGCAAGGGTCACAAAGCATTGCCCGGGGGCCCTAATCTATGATAAGGGACCCTATTAAATCTCTGTTCTTATAACGTAGTCTTTATATAAAATACAAATTTTATTCTGACCTAATTATGTAGAAAAATTGAAAATAAATACAATGTATCTAAATACAAATTAGAGACATGTCATAATGGATCATTCCATAGATAGTGAATTTTACTTAGTAAATTTTATATAGTGTTTTTTTCGAGACTTCACTCAGTTATGTGCCATGAGTGTGACTGACGAAGCAGATTTTTTTTTCCGCAGTAGGTTGCCATTTCTTTCTGTGGTAGACCAGTTGCCATCCTAGGCTATGGAACCCGGTTTATCTTGCTATTTACCCATAGCTGGTGGGGGAGAAGAAGAAGATTCATACCTTTCCCAAAGGCATTAGCACGTAAGTGAATGTAATGGATTCGACTGAAATTCGAACTCTGCTCGCCGATTCCACAATCCGAGCCGCTATCCATTACTCCACCGTAACTTCTCAGTCAGTTATGTACCATGCATGATACACGCTTATAGATATATGTGTCTTTCGATACTTGACTGTCGAGGTCGTTTTTTTCCCGCAGTAGGTTGCCATTTCTTTCTGCTGTAGACTAGTTGCCATCCAAGGCTATAGAAACCGGTCTGTCCTGTTATTTAACCCATAGCTGAGGGGAGAAGAAGAGGATTCATACTTTTCCCAAGAGTATTATCACGCAAATGAATATCAGTTAGTTATGTGTTATGCGTGATACACGCTTAGGCGATCATGTATCTTTTGATAAATGACTGACAAGGCAGATCTTTCCCGCAGTAGGTTTCTATTTCTTTCTGCAGTAGACCAGTTGCCATCCAGGGCTATAGAACCCGGTCTGTCATGCTATTTACCCATAGCTGGAGTGAGAAGAAGAGGATTCATACCGTTCCAAAGTGTATTAGCACGCAAATGAATATCAGTCAGTTATGTGTTATGCGTGATACAGTTCATACAGTTCAAAATTAGATCATTTTGCAGTCACTGTTCACTGATAACGGTTCTAATAATGGCTAGACTTAAGGAAATGACTTGTGCTCAGAAAGAACTAATTATTAAGCTATGGAACTGTTGTGGATTCCGCGTGAAAAATCGGTCTCTAATAAATGACAAACGCAAGTATTTAAGCTAAGAAATTAAATGTATTTACACAAAATACAAAAGGTAATGCTGTTAGTAAAATCCAGGAACGCTGGTTAGTATTAATCAAAGATCGCTATATACAGTCTCGAAGTAAACTTCCTTAGAGTCGGGCGTCCTTGTAACTGACTTCTAACGTCAACTCAATCACAGTGTCTATATACTTTCCACTCTGTTCCTCCAACCTGTTCCTCTACTTGTTCCTCTACTCTCATCTCTGACTGACTGTGGCTATTTTATGGCAGCAGGACGAGTCCATTTATATCAGAAAAGGGTGTATCCCATAACAGGAACAATTGAAAAAGTTACAGAAACATCTCCAGTGACACGAACCTACCTTTTTCAACAATTGGTTCATTTATTGCAAGATTTAAAAGACGTAATACTGTTGAGAACAAAGGCAGACCCGGTGCTCCCAGGAAGATCTCTCCCAGATTACAAAGAAAGTTGATGCGACAGGTCCCAATTAATCCAATGGCCATCAGACAAGACCTTCAGAATTGATCTCAGTTTTTCAGGTGTTTTGTTAATTTAATGTTATTCCTGTTTTTTTAATTTAATGTTACAAATAAAAATATGAAATATTTTCATGTGTACGATGACTTATTCAACTCTACTGAAAAATACAATATTTTTGTCATCTAATTATGTGCAATAACGGATCATATGCAATATAGGCGAACAATTCAACTAGAAATATTTAAAACAAATACAATGTATCTAAATACGAATTAGAGACATGTCATAATAGATCATTCCATCTTAAATAAATCAACGATGTTTTGTGACAATTTTTAACATCAATTTGAGATTTTTCTTGTTATGAAATTAAAATAATTTTACACATTCTACAATGATTAAAAATAGTAAATTTTATATAGTGTTTTTTTTTATATAGTTTCTTTTTATATAGTGTTCTTAATATATAGTGTTCTTTTTTATATAGTTTTTTTATATAGTGTTCTTAATATATAGTGTTCTTAATATATAGTGTTCTTTTTTATATAGTGTTCTTAATAAATAGTGTTCTTTTTTATATAGTGTTCTTTTTTATATAGTTTTTTATATAGTGTTCTTTTTTATAAATTTTTTATATAGTGTTCTTAATAAATAGTGTTCTTTTATATACAGTGTTCTTTTTTTCTAGATTGAACAAAAGAAATTCATGGATTTGGACGAAAAAAAAATTTCTTTCGATTCGTGACTGACTAGGCCGAAAATTTTCCGGCAATTGGTTGCTGTTTTTTCTGTGGTAGACGAGTTGCCAACAAAAACTATAGGGCACAATCAGTCATGTTATTTAATCCACAGCTGAGGGGAAAAAGAGATAGATCTAGAGTATTTGCACATAAGGGAAATTAATGAGCCCGACTAGAATTACGAAATCGGCTCCTCGATTTCATCTTCCGAACCGATAACAATTACACCACAGCGTATATGACCAACTGCGAGGTCCTATTGGACTAATATCAGCAAAATCTTATAGCTATTCCATTAAATTGATCTTTTTTTCCTATAATTTCACCCCCAAGTAAGGCTGGGGGGGTGTTACAGAGATGAAAGTGAGAGAAAAAAACAAAAACAATTTAAATGAAAAACAGTCAATCGAAATGTAAATTTAAAATTCCCGACATCCCTCGTTCGTGCGCATGCGTAGTTGCACCAACATAACAAATTTAGTTCGATGAACTCCTAAAGGACGAAATGCGTCACATAAAAAGCTTTTTCCATTTTGTCTTACATTTTTCCCAGTATTGTACTTTATATATAAAAATATATCGTTATCTCATATATATATATATATATATATATATATATATATATATATATATATATATATATATATATATATATATATTTCCCCCTTCCTTGTTTTACAATTTGTCTTCTTTCTTTCTTCTTTTCTTTTCCTGTCTAAAAATTATTTAAGAGGTCAAATTGTCCGGCCTCGTAAATGAGAATACTTGAACCTACGTCAATTATTAAGGATGGTTTAAAAACAAACTTTTTAATTCCCAATATAGAACATGCCACCACCTCTGTCACCTTATATGAATCTGAAACTATCTCTCAAAAACTTGTATTAAAAATAAAAGAAACCAAATTCCTTTGTAACTAGAGATGTGACTTGATGAACCATGGGAAAATAAATTACAGTCATGGAAACTTATGGCTGTCTCTTTCTTAATTATTTAATAAATCAATATATATATATATATATATATATATATATATATATATATATATATATATATATATATATATATATATATATGATGTTTTGAACATTAAAAAATATATTAAAAATTAATATCTTCAGACACACTGGGTTGTATATTAATATTCTTTCGTTTTAATTATTTCAGTTAGATTCACCAACTAGTTTCGGCCAACAGGGCCATCATCAGGAGAGAAAATAAATTCTGCTTGTTAGTAAACTACAGAAATGAATGTCTTGATCGAGAAAATGAACTTTTCTTTGTAGTTTTCATTTTTTTAACATGAATTTTGGTCAGTTCTTGAGTTTTTAAGTTGTTATTTAAGATAAGATCTAGATGGATTCATGCTGCTCTGAATTCCCTTGGCCATTTTGACATTTTGACAGTTTTATTGGTTCCTGGAAAAGGAATGTGTTTCTGTTAAGTGTGTGTGTTATTTGGTTCTTAGGGAGTGAGTGAGTATGATGTGTATAAGCGTGTATATTAGTATGGGTGTGTGTTATCATTTGGATTATTAGGAAGGAAGGGAGTGAGTATATATATATATATATATATATATATATATATATATATATATATATATATATTATATATATATATACATATATATATATATATTAATTGATTCATCGAGTCTGATAGAAACCTCAGGAAGCACTGGACGGCCGTTTCGTCCTATATTTGGGACTCATCAGCAGTGCGCATCCACTACCGAGGGAATCGAAACCCCAACAGTTACCAACACTATACCAACTGCTCCGCCGGGCCTCGGTGACGAAGAGATTGCAAATCAGACTCTAAGAAGCGCCGCTCACTCTCACATTCCGTGGTGGAACTCAACTGAGATTCTCTCTGACCATAGGACTGAGCCTCCTGGAGCCACGACTACTATATATATATATATATATAATTTCACCATAAGCAAGGCGGTAGTACGAAGGGGTTTACAGAGAGTGACGGTGATAAAATCTGAACGGGGTTCAAGTAGATACAATATCGCGATTGACGTTGCATTTAAATTTTTGAACATTGTAGTTATCAGAAAAGCAAGGAAACTAAAGTGAGTTCCATTCGTCTACTTATTCATTGAAACATATCTCATATAACAAAACGTAGGTATATATATATATATATATATATATATATATATATATATATATATATATATATATATAAAAGAAAGAGGTTGTAGTGGTTCCAACGAGAGAAAAGTGTGTATATTAAAAAAAGAGAAGAGAGGTGCCGGAAATGTTTTGGTTGTTATGTGGATTTTAGAAAAAAATATTATACTTTATTTTCCATAATTTTACTACACGTGTTTCTGGTCTCGCGACTGTCTTCAGGTAAAAACGGAGATTTCCACATATTATTAAAAATAATTAATTTTTTCTTTATGTTTTTCAATGTTCAGAGAATGTCTCATATCGAGAATATTTAACATTGAAAAACACAAGGAAAAAATTAATTATTTTTAATAATATGTGGAAATCTCCGCCTTTTACCTGAAGACGGTCGCGAGACCAGAAACACGTGTAGTAAAATTATGGAAAATAAAGCATAATATTTTTTTTCTAAAAAAATAAACATTACATCCCAAAAACGTTTGTGGCACCTCTCTTCTCTTCTTTTTAATATATATATATATATATATATATACAGGTAAAGAGAGAGAGAGACTGACAATAAACTAAGTTATCGATAAATCATCAAAGAAGAAAATCGCTAATACGAAGGTGACCAAAGTAGGAAGCAAGAAAAGACAAAAGAAAATGAATGACCGAGAAAAAAAGTAACAGAGAACAAAAGTCAAACAACTATCTGCACAAAAAAAAACTTTGTGTTCAATCCCTCGAGGAATTAGACTAACACATGCCCGTCACGCTGGCAAACAGAGAAAATTGCTATGTGGGGGGGGTGAGGAAAGAATAAAAGCTAAACGTGGTTCATGAAGATATTAGGTTGGTGCAAAAATAATGACGTAATAATGTCGTTTTTTGACGTTACGTCAAAAAACGACATTATTACGTCATTATTTTTGCACCAACCTAATAGAATATGGCGACTGAAGTTGCATTTAAATTTTTGAAGATCCTAGAAAAGGAAGAGAGTTCCACATGCCGGAAGTGCGAGAAGAGAAATTGTTGCCGTAGAAGTGGCGATTACATTTAACTCAGTCAACAGTAAAAGGCTGAGATCTAGATGCCTATTCAGCTTAAACTTACTTTAGTCGGGGCATCAAGATATAAAAAAACGCTCGTCAGAGCAGTTGCCATGAAAATATTTGTAGAAAAGACAGAGATAAGCGACGTCACATCTGTGAGAAAGTGACTGAAGTTGATGCCAGGTTAGGATCGATTATATTGCAGATCCTTCTTTGGATTTGTTAAAGAACATCGAGACAAATAGGAGGAATTGAAAACTATTTTCACTAGGTCAATAGTTTATTGTTGGTATCTGTTTTATGTTATTCACTTGATCTAAAAATAATATATCCAATATGTATGTTAACCATTTTTGTGTTATTTTAACAGCTGTTTTGTATTGGGGAAAACATTCACATTTGCAATTGAGATTATGGATTTTTATATAATGAAGTACTGTTGAGAATGAGACAACGAAAAAGCAGTTTAGACTACACGTTTCGCTTCATTATATATGGCTGGAATAAAAATTAAACCCGTGTGTAAGTAAAGTAAGTCGGAATTCGAGAAAGGTATAATAAACATTATTAGATACGATAGCCAGAAATTCAAAATTTTCTTTTATCTGTTAACGCCCGCTGGATTCGAAAATACCCATTTCCGCGTACATCCAGCAGACGTTAACGGTTTTCTAGCCGTTACATCTGACATGGATTTTAATTATTTCTTCCTCAAGTTCAAATGAACGTATCTTATGAGTAAGTTTGCCACCCAGTCCCGCCTGAAGACGACTACTATAAAAAAAAGCGTTAGGTATAGACTCTACAGGGTTTTATCTCATTATCTTCTCTTCAAATCCATCGTTAACTGGGGCAAAAGAGAGCTATTTATCTTCAGCTCTTTGATAAATCCAAAGAAGAATCAGCAATATTAACGGTCCTGATCTGACAACTCGGCTTCAGTCAATTATTCACCACCATTAGGTTGCCTCACTGTGTCTTTTCTATAAATACTTTCATGATATTTTTTTGGATTAGCTCTTCGCAATACTTATGGCCCCTTTATTTCTGTCCCAGATTTTTATTTGGATTAATTTCCCATCTTCTCCCTCGTTAGGTGTTCAGTGATGTCATTTCTCTGGTGAATGCAGGGCGCCTTTCGTTTCGGGTGTGTTTTTTTGTATTTGTTGTTGTACCTGAATGAGTGTGTGTTTGTGTGAGTGCTTCGGATGAATGAATGTTCTATATTATTAAAGTCCCGTATTTATTTCGCTCATTTAACTGATGTTTCTGACATATTTAAGGATTGAAGGCGTGTGTGTGTGAGGGCGGGTATTACTAGCATTATTTTATTTGGTTTCTTGTAAATAGTTTTGTTTTCATATTGTAATACGTATTGGGGCTTTTTTATTGTTGTTTTATTCCCCTCCCCCACAAACAATGAATAGTACATATTGGGACTAGTTAGTATTTTCATAGAGACCATGAGGTATTATGGAGAATGTAGTAAGAAAGGTAAGTAAGAAAGCGTTGTTTTGGTGTTAGGAATATTGTTTGAATGTTTGGGTCATTTTGTATTTCTTTAAGGCATCGACTCCCAGGAATCCCTTCAAAGAGTCTATTTGAACAATTTCAAATCAATCCGAGGGACCCAACTACAACTGGAAATAGTGATGTCCTCATGGGCCACATGTTTATTTACAATTCAAGATCTTTGTAATTTTATAGTTTTTTTGAAGATCTTCAAAGATATCTTACATTATTATTATTATTATTATTATTATTATTATTATTATTATTATTATTATTATTATTATACCTTTGATTTCTTTCCGGGTGCTGACCTGAGAAATGGCATCATAGATACTTGGGTAAAGACCTTCGTAAGGTTTGGCCTCTACTTGTGGGTACAATGTTTTATATTTCTTTGAGACATGGGCTCCAAGGAATTCCTTCCTTGAGTCTATTGGAATTTTTTTTTTATCAATCGGAGAGATCCAACTGCAAATGGAATTGTTGATGTTCTAATGGGCCGCATTTTTGAGATTTCGATTTCAACGTCATTGTAGTTTGATAAGTTTTGAGGATTATTATTATTATTATTATTATTATTATTATTATTATTATTATTATTATTATTATCTGTCTATATTACCGAAATGAGGTATTGTAACTATTTACACTATTTACATTGTTTAGACAGTTGTCTTCGGGTTTATTGCCATATTCATGAAGTTTCGACAGTTGTACCATCCGGCCTTCTTCAGGTGATATCCGATGGAAATTCGAAGCGAACAAGCATGGCCCATTGGATAAAAGCGTTGGTTGACGTAATCCAAAATTTGATTTGACCAAAAGAGTTTTCAGTTCAGTACCTGGCCACAGCAAGGAGAACAAAAATTTGGAAAGTTGAATTACTAAATTGAATTAACTTAAAATGAGATATCCCAAAAAAGGTATGGCAAGTGGAATTAGAATAATCTTTCACCGTGGACTAAATGAAGGGTTCGGTTCAAAATTGCAACGTATGGGGCCACAGTACCAACTTTTTTTATGAGTATCAGCAAAATCAATGTTTATTTTTAAAGTGTATGTAAGTCCATTGCAGAATCATAAGCTAATGGGTTGAAGTAACTATGGATGATACTAAAATCTAGTGTGAAAAACCATTTCATATGGTCTCAAAATACCGATGTAATTGATCATTTTCCCTGACGCATGTAGCGCCCGAACCGCGAGCAACGTAGGTATATTGAATTCGATAGAATCTATTCATAGCCTACATTATATCAGTTGCATCTATTGTTGATGATTGCGAAGGTGGCCATATATCTGTCAACACATCAGGGACCCCAAAATATAGGTTCGATATTGCTGGTCAATCCACTGTATGTTTATATGATAATGGTGAAGGCTTTGTGCAGAACCAATCACACTTTTTGAAGGTTTGAATAGAGAGATCAGGTCCACAAACGAACCTGCACAGGATTTGAATTCAGAGTTGTCCTTCTCGTAGACCAGTTGCCATCCAAGACTATAGAACCCAGTCTGCCCTGCTATTTACCCATAGCTGGAGGGAGAAGAATAGGATTCATACCTTTCCCCAGGGTATTAGCACGTAAGTGAATGTAATGGATTCGGCTGGAATTCGAACACGCCCCCGGAAATGCGGTATCGGCCACTTTGCATTGTCTGTTTTTCTCAGCTGAGTCACTGTTCGTAGACAGAGCCTTAACAGTCGCACTCTGTCCGAAGACAGAGAGCTTGACTATCGCGATCTAGGCAGTATTTACCCACATCTCCCCACAAGTCGAGATATGGCACAAGGCCGGTTTTTATGTGGACGTTCCGAGCACGTAGGCTCGGGCAAAAATTTCCCTTAGAACCCTCATACACGGGGTTGTCTTTGTCTCTACCTCCCCAGACGGCTATACCTACAGGCAGAGTCACGTCTTGGGAGGTAGACAATCCCGACCCGAAGGCAAAGAGTTCAACAAGTCCGCCGCGAGCCTGGCAGCGAACTTACTGACTGGCATCTACCAAAATTAACACAAGAACAGAGTGTAGCACAAGGCCGATTGTTATGTAGGACGATCTCGTAGGTTTGGGCAAAAATTCACCGTAAATCCTGCATACACGGGATCGTGTTTGTTTACTTCCCAAGACGAGACTGCTCGTAGACAAGGCCTCACGTTGGTTCCTCTCTGCTCGAAGGCAGAGAGTTCAACAAATCAGTCGCGAGTCTGGCAGCGAACTGCCTGACTGCAACTGACTCGCTTTGACTTCTTTATTTAAGGCAACTTGCCTAGTTCATTTGTGTTACCTGGGGTGTTTGATTTGCTCCACAGCAGTTTCACATTACGCAGTGGCGATCGTCAAACGATAACATCAAATAGAGCTTGACGGTATCGTGTTAAACTCAGATTGATGATTTTCTGTTTGGTGTTTGCTAGTGTGACGGGTATGAGTTAGTCTAAATCCTCAACGGATTGAACATAAAGTTTTGTGTGCAGATAGGTGTCCGACTTTTGTTCCCTTGTTTTGTTTTTTCTTGATCTTCCTTTTCTTTTGACTTTTCCTGTTTTCTTTTTTGGCCGCCTTCGTATTAGTGGTATTGTTCTTTGATGTTTTATCGATAACTTCGTTTATTTTCTCTCTCTCTCTCTCTATATATATATATATATATATATATATATATATATATATATATATATATATATATATATGTATATCCAGCTATGGGTAAAATAGCAGGACAGACTGGGTTCTATAGCCTTGGATGGCAACTGGTCTAGGAGAAGGACAACTCTGAATCCAAAACCTGCGGAGGTCGTTTGGGAACCTTGTTGCATTCGGTGCACCAGGTCTCTGTATTCGTCCCTCCAAAAAGTGTGGATGGTCCTGCACGAGGCCTTCACCACTATAATCAAATCTCATGTGCCGGTATCGGTTTTCTGGAAACTGATCTGCTTGACCCTCATACGTCGAATCTCGACGAGAGAGTCGACCGATCATATATATATATATATGTATGTAAGCAAATATAAATGGATCCGACAGAATGAAGAAAAATTTTTTCTTCATATTTATGTATATATAAGGTTATTAGATCCCTTAAGAATAACCATTCTTTGGTTATTACGAAACCGGATAAGGGATCGGGTGTTGTCCTCATGGACCGCCATGACTACATTAACAAAATGTTAAGTATATTGAATGATCCTTCCAAGTTTCAACGTCTTGTTTCCATTGACGCTCATGATTCTACGCTGACTTCTGAAATTCGATTTCAGAAACGTCTTGTCAAATGGGTAAAAAGTGGTGTCCTTTCTTCTGAACTGGCTGAGCAATTGAGACCGTCTGGCTCTATTCGTCCCCGTCTTTATGGATTACCCAAGATTCATAAGAAGGGTGTCCCGTTGAGACCCATATTATCGATGATTGGGTCTTCACAGCATAAAGTCGCAAAGTGGCTGGCTATAATGTTGCAACCAGTGTTGCAGCATTATAGTTCTTTTTGTATTAAAGATTCATTTTCTTTTTCCAAATTCATTCGGAATTGTGATGCCACTGATGGATTTATGTGTTCCTTTGACATCTGTAGCCTCTTCACTTGTGTTCCTTTATCGGAGACTATTGATATTTGTAGCGATACATTATATCGTAGTGATTTGACTCCTCCGAACATACCTGAAGATGTTTTTGTCGAACTCATGGAATTTGCCTCCATGTTTGTCGACTTTAGTTTCGACAATATCATGTATCGTCAGATCGATGGTGTAGCGATGGGTTCCCCTTTGGGCCCTGTTTTGGCAAATATTTTTGTGGGCTTTTACGAGGAAAGCTTTTTGTTACGTTCTGCCCGACCCAAGGTTTACTTTCGGTATGTGGATGACACTTTTTGTGTGTTCAGCCATGAATCGGAAGTGGATCAATTTTTTTTCCCTACTCAACGGTGTTCATTCTGACCTTAAATTTACAGTAGATAAGAAGGTCAATGGTTCACTGCCCTTCTTAGATGTTCTTTTTCAAAGAACCCCTTCCTCTTTTATTACCTCTGTTTATAGGAAGTCTACCTTTACAGGTCTTTATACTCGATGGGACTCTTTTTGTCCTGAACGACAAAAGATCAATTTGATTAGGACCTTGACCCATAGGGCGTTAATGATTTGTTCTAATAACACATTGAAAGATGAAATCAGTTGTTTAACTGAAATCTTTGTGAATAATGGTTATCCGTTGAACATTGTTCAATCGGTTATTCGAGATGAGACTGCCAGGTTCAACAAAATCAAACCTGCCTCAGTGGGTAAATGTCCGGTCTATCTTCGTTTACCGTGGTTGGGTAGGATTAGTGAATCCTTCGCCAAGCGTATTTCATGGAGTTCACGCGAGTGTTATTTTGCAGCCAATGTTCGTGTTGTCTTTCAAACTAAGTCCGTATTTTAATCTATGTGTAAAGATGTTCTACCCCCCTCCATCATATTAATTCTGTTATTTACCATTTCAAATGTAGTTGTGGATGCGATTACATAGGTAGAACGACACAGCGGTTGGACGTTAGAATTAAACAACACTATAATACTGAATAAAAAATTTTCGTTGGGCAATACCATTCGTAACACGTATTGGGTCCTTGATTGCGGATCACTTTATAAAGAATCCCACTTGTGCGATGGATTTCAGTGTGAACTGGTTTTCCGTTTTGGCAAGAGCACACTCATTATTCCATCTTAAGGTGTTGGAGACGTTGTACATCAGGTCCGGGCGACCTGCTCTTTGTAAACAAAGAGATTGTTTGCTTGGACTTGCTGCGCTGCGCTTCTAGCATCTTTGTTGGTATAATTTTTATAATTATATTTTTTCTTCTGCCTGTCCATTTAATTCACATCATCCATGACAGATTTTCTTTTTTTTTTCTCTTCCTAATTTGTGTTCCCCATTAACAGTTCTGATGAGAGGGTACGAAACCGGTCGACTGGTTTGTGTGTTTTTGTTTTTATTTTAAATCTATCATGGCCTATAATATATAATTTCTTGCTTTTTATGCCATAATACGTTTCTGTACTGTCTCAAATATATTTAAATATATATATATATATATATATATATATATATATATATATATATATATATATTAAAAATGTTTCTTTTCATAAGTAGACGAGTGGAACACTCTTCCTCCGTTTCGTTGCTTCCCTGATAACTACAATCTTCCAAAATTTAAATGCAACGTCAATCGCCAACTTCAAATCTTCTTGAATCACGTTCAGCTTTTATTCTTTCTTCGACCCTCACCCCACTATACCCAGTCTTTTCTCTCAACTTCATTCTCTGTAACCTTCTGCGTTCTAGTGGCATTACCGTCGTGCTTGTGGTGAAATGATATATATATATATATATATATCATATTGAGCCAGATACTACCTACTTAGGTTTCACCATATGTTGAAACCTAGGTAGGTAGTAGCTGGCTCATTAGGATTTATTTATCTTACTTTTGCTCTACTTAGTATATTGAGCACTCTTCGTTTTAACATTACTTGCTGAGTTTTTTTCTTTGTACCAGAGATTTAAGGTACTGGACGATTTTTTCGCATTTTTGGGAGATTTCTAGTGCTTTCTTTTTTCCCCGTTTTTCCTCGGATGCCAATTTAAATGAAAATTGTGGTTTCCAGATTTTTTCTCCGACCCAGTTTAAACAGATTTAATATATATATGAGATAAAAATAACGATATATTTTTATATATCAAGGACAATACTGAGGAAAAATGTATGAGTGGGAAAAAAGCTTTCATGCAACGCGTTTAGTCCTGCAGGACTTCATCGGACTAAATTTGTTGCGTTGGTGCAACTACGCATGCGCATGGAACGAGGGATGCTGGGAATTTTAAATTTACTTTTAGATTTAGATTATTTTTGTTTTCATAACGAAGGTCTGGTATTTCTGACTAGCAGAATGAAAACGAGACCCCGCTGGCCTACTAAGTATCTCAAATAGGCTGTGCCACATAATCAATGACCCCACGTCCTGGGTATGACGGTAAACTACATCCGCGTCCTGGGTATGGCGATAAACTGCATCCAACAGCAAGGTCTCAGATAATGTTTTCAGAAAAATAATGTTGCCAGCTCTAAGTTTTTGAAACAATAATGTTGCTAGCTCTAAGTTTTTTTTGTAAAAAAGTAATGTTGCCAGCTATACGTTTTTTTGTAAAAAAAAGTAATGTTGCCAGCTATACGTTTTTTTTTGGTAAAAGAAATGTTGCCAGCTATACGTTTTTTTGTAAAAGAATAATGTTGCCAGTTACACGTTTTGTTTTTTTGTTTTTTTGAAACAATAATGTTGCCAGCTATACGTTTTTTTTGTTTTTTTTTGAAACAATAATGTTGCCAGCTATACATTTTTTTATTCCATACAAAATAGGCATTTAAAATTCATATAAACTGGATTTGGCATTAAATAACCCACAGTGGTTGATATGCCATAAAACCCAAACAGACAAACAAATCAATGATCCCCTCATGAAGAGGTGTATCACCTACGCGAGTCAAATATTTTATTTTGATTGAACCACCAAGCATATTGGGTTCTTTTGGGGATTTATTTTCTCCCTTTTGGTGGATATAATTTAAGACCAGTGGTCAAACATTATTATTGGCTATCCAATCAGAGCGGTCAAATTGGGGTTTGCACACTCATGAAAGCAGTTGCCAAAAGAGCATGATTAAGATCGAAATGGTTTCGTCACTTGACTTGCCCGATGACTATGGTACCTCAGCCATCTAAGGACCTGTTCTCAGCGTCGCTTTTTGAACTCTCTCGAGCAGCTGCCTTCAATTAAATAGTTGAACGACTCTGTGCTGTTTTGCCATGGCAGCAACCGCTAGTCAATCTCTTCCTCCCAGCTCAATTCTTCCCCCCTCTTCAGGTATCTGTCGTTATATTTTGTAAGTTTTACAGAATTTTGAGCCGAACACTTTATTCAGTCTAAGAAGATAAATTGTTATCCTTCCATTGTTAATGGCAGATATTTCCTATCACTTAATTCTCAATTCCGTCTGACTCAACTTAGTGTCACTTCCCTCTGGTGACAGTCACTGGCAGGCAACTGGAGAGGTCACCGGTGGGCCTCTACCGGTCCGCCAGTGGTAACATTGCCGAGACGAACACGCCGGCGGTCCGACAGCGAGCCACCAGCGGTAAAGGATAGTTGACTTTCCACTCAGTGCTAGATTGGGGGCTTCTCTCCTCCACAATGCTCTATCAACAGCGGCCATCAGTTAGGCCATCTTTCCGTGGTCTCCTGTTAATCACCCTTCCTTAAAAAGCAAGGTAAGGATTTCAATCCTTACTGGATATTCACACTTTATTAAATTCTCCTGAAACTATGCATTTATATTTGTTCCATAGATGTCGCGATGGGATTAGAATTAGCCCGATATTCCAGTCCATTACTGCCAGATAATATGGGTGCGTGTCTGACTCATTAGAACGTTAGCATTCCGACCAGGAGACTATGGTTCGAATCTTAATATGGTCGATTTGTCAAAAATACGTAAGCTGCTAGTCGCTTGCTGGTGGGCCGTCGATGACAACGCCAGATGTCTTCTGGTGGCAGCGATCGGTAGGCCTCTAGCGGTCGGCTAGTGTGAACATCGCCGAGACGAACACGCTAGCGGTCCGACAGCGGGCCACCAGCGGTAAACGCTACTGGCATAATATGTAGTGTCAGAGTGGTGGTTTGCATGTAGGCTTGTTCGTTTTTCAACTAGAATCAGAGAAGGTAACGTTCCAGCAGGAGAAAACGCTGGGATTGAACTCATAACCTGTCATAAAACTAGATATGTTTTTCTTTTTTTTTTTTTTTTTTCGTCAAGATATGGACCAATCTGCGACTCCATAATACCAAAGACCAGAAGAAAACCCTCATCGTCAGTAGGGTTAGGGTTAGACGCTTCTTTGTGGCTGGATGGTTAACAACATATCAGATCAAATGAAAGTTCACATTAAGGGTTACAGGTTTGATTCCTGTCGAAGAAGCAGATATTTTGTACGAAATTTCTCGAACAATCACCTCGTAAATGTAATACTGTTTAATTAAAAACAGAGCATTTACTTAAATTATATCTGTAAAAATAACATATAAACGGAATATGTCTATATTTCTGAGATGAGGTATTATGTACAGTATTTACATTACTCAGACTATTGTCCTCATCTTTTTCGCCATATTCATCACAACGTTTCCTCAAGGACACATGGCACAGTGGATAAAGGCGTTGGTTAGATCTAGTGACAGACCCAAAGAGTGGGAGTTCAATACCTGATTAAGGCAGTGGAGAACTTTCAGAGGGAAAATTAGCAGGAGATAACTGATAACTGACATCCATCAAACATGGCACGTGGAACTAGAACAGTCTACCCCAGTGATCGAAATAAAGGGTTCAGTTCGAAATTCCAACCACCTGAAGAAGGCCGGAGCGTACAACGGCCGAAACGTTGTGATAAATATGGCGACAAATATGAGGACAATAGTCCGAGTAATGTAAATACTGTATATAAACGGAATATATATATATATATATATATGAAAAAATATATGCTTTTTATTTACTAGAACAATGTCAGGAAAATATATGAGAGACTGGAAAGAATTTAGTCCAACGAAATCGTAAAGGACGAAACGGTATAAAAATGTGGATATTTTGGTAAAAATATACTTATTTTTTTCTACTGAATATATCTGCTTATATATATACACTACAAATCAAAGGCTTGAGGTAACAGCTGGTCAGTTTTTAAATTGGACCCCAATTGTTTTTTACTTTAAACCAGAGAAAATTATTATACATGGTTAAAAAAGTGAGACTTGATTTTTATTAGAAATTTTATTATGACAAAAAGTTAAATAAAAGCATTTTAAGATTAAATTTTGCTCTCGTCAAAATATCCTCCTTTTAGCTATGATTACTGCAGCACAAATATGTTTGGCATTCGTTTGAAAAGTTTCTCAAAAAAAGTTTGATATTTGATCCCATCCTTTTTTGATAATTGATTCCATTACTTTTAATGATTCTAAGAGCTCTTTTTCATTTTTGTCATTCTTCTGTCAAGTTCATCCAGTGCTAATACTGGGGGTAGCTTCAAACTTTTCAACCGTAGTATATATATATATATATATATATATATATATATATATATATAAGAAATATAGTCTTAAGGTGTGCTATATTTATGGAATAAAGTGCTCAATATCAGAGATAGAGCGTGTGTAAATATAAAAGTGAACATAGAAGTCAACACTTAGAGGTGACAGTCTGTTTCATGATTGCATATAGCATGAAACAGACTGTCGCCTCTAAGTGTTGACTTCTATGTTCACTTTTATATTTATATATATGTATATATATATACTTGTCCCGCCTTTTCTGATATATCTGATTTGTGGTACAAAGTTTTGGCATTTGTTGCAAAAATTTAACAAATTTATTCCATTCTTATTTCAATGACTCCTTTAGATTTTTTTCATTCTTCTGTCAAGTTCATCCCATATTAATTCTGGAGTTGGCTTCAAACTTTTGAAGTATAGTCAATATATATATATATATATATATACAGACAACCGGAGAAGGAGGCACGGTGAGCCGAGTTCGAATTCCAGTCGAATCCATTACATTCACTTATCTTGCGGAAAGATATGAATCCTCATCTTCTCCCGCCAGCTATGGGTAAATAGCAGCACAGACTGGCTTCTACAGCCTTGGATGACAACTGGTCGAGGAGAAAGAAAACTCTGAATTCAAAACCTGCGGAGTTTCGTTTATTGGACGCTTTTATCCAATGGACAATGCCTGTTCGCTTCGAATTTCCATCGGATATCACCTGAAGAAGGCCGGATGGTACAACTGTCGAAACTTCATGAATATGGCAATAAACCTGAAGACAACTGTCTAAACAATGTAAATAGTGTAAATAGTTACAATACCTCATTTCGGAAATATAGACAGATAATAATAATAATAATAATAATAATAATAATAATAATATTGTAAGATATCTTTGAAGATCTTCAAAAAAACTATAAAATTACAAAGATCTTGAATTGTAAATAAACATGTGGCCCATGAGGACATCAATATTTCCAGCTGTAGATTGATTTGAAATTGTTCAAATAGACTCTTTGAATGCCTTAAAGAAATACAAAATATTGTACTCACAAGTACAACTCACATATTACGAAGAGTTTTATCAATTTTATATATATATATATATATATAATTATATATATATATATATATATATATATATATATATATATATATATATATATATATAATCCGATCAATGTATTTATTATAACAGAGCATATAAAATACATACATTAAAAATCCAAAACTACCCCATTCGGAAAATAGCTATTTTGATCCGCAAGATTTTCTTATGGACCTTTTATCAATTCAGAGATTTTAGGAAATGAGATAAGAGCTAAAAATTTAAACATTTCAAGAATAAAAGAAGACGTGAAAGATAGTAAGGGAGATAGAAAAAAAAAAGAAAAAGAAAAGAAAACAAAAAAAACAGAAAAAAGAATGAGAGTGGGGGCAGCAGCAGCAGCAGCAGCAGCAGCAGCAAATAAATGTCTAGGCATGAGTTTACAAAGATGTCCAATATTATAGTGAGAATCTAGACATGAAAGGAATAAAAGAAGAGGAAGAGAGAAAAAATAAAATGAAAAGATAAAGAAAAAAGCCACAGAGAAAGGAGAATAAGGAGAAAATCGCATATATATATATATATAGCATATATATATATACGTATATATAAATATATATAAATATATAAATATATTAGGTTGGTGCAAAAATAATGACGTAATAATGTCGTTTTTTGACGTATTTTTTAACGTCAAAAAACGACATTATTACGTCATTATTTTTTGCACCATCCTTATATATATATATATATATATATATATATATATATATATATATATACAGTGCTGTTCGATAAAAGTGACTCACCTGATTTTTTTACTAAATGTTCTCTTCTCCGATGAAACGAAAGTTGAGCCAAATTCAAAGGATAAGGGATCTACAATCCGAAGAAGAAGCTTTGAAAGCTCTTTGAATTTAGCAGTAAGTACTGTCAAGCATCTGTTCAGTATAATGTTCTGGGGATGCTTTTCTTTTCATGGAACTGGTTTCTTAAAACCTATTGAAAAGACCCTCAGGAGCGAGAAGTACCAGAGAATATTAGAGTCTTGTCTGCTCCCTTCTGCCGAAAGGGTGCAAATCGACCCCGCCAAGCTCATTTTTATGCAGGATAATGCTCTCTGTCACAAATCAAAATTGATGAAGAAATACTTTGATGAGAAGCAGGTGAGTGTTATGACATGGCCGCCCCAATCTCCTGACCTCAACCCCATAGAAAACCTATGGAGCATGTTGCTCAACTGCTTTCTCGAGAGCCTGTACTTTATAATGCTTCATACGTGCGAGGAAAGAAACTATTAGAATATAATCTACGGTTATATTTCATCAGTGAAACGATGAGACCTAACTGCCTATCCAGTAGGCACTTGAAGCCATGCTATAGGGGTTTCAAGCAGGGGAGTTCATTAGAACAATTGCCATGAAAATGATTGTAGAAAATACAGAGTGACGAGATATCACGGCGGCGTAGAATGGTTGAAATCGAGATGCTAGGTCAGGAGAATCTCGAGGTATATAACCAGAGCACCAAACCATATATATATATATATATATATATATATATATATATATATATATAGAGAGAGAGAGAGAGAGAGCGATAATATTAGTGGTCAATATACATATATATATATATATATATATATATATATAGAGAGAGAGAGAGAGAGAGAGAGAGATAATATTAGTGGTCAATATGCATACATACATACATATATATATATATAATATATATATAGAGAGAGAGATAGAGAGAGAGATAATATTAGTCGTCAATATGCATACATACATACATACATATATATATATATATATATAATATATATATATATATATATAGAGAGAGAGAGAGAGATAATATTAGTGGTCAATATGCATACATATATATATATATATATATATATATATATATATATATATATATATATATATATATATATGTATAATTTCCAAGAGGATAGAATCCAGGTAGAACTGAATGTCCAGGACAGAGTAAGAATATAATATAAAAGGCTCAAACACTAATATTCCATGGTTATAATTTATTACATTGGAATCGTAATCACGATCCATTTCATCAGACCTACAAATTCAAAAAGAAATCGGAAAATATAACTCCGGGTATAAAAGTGAGAGTGTAGGTGTGGGAGTGAGAAACAAATGTGGAAGTGAAAGAAAGAGGTGTAACAGATGAACAGGAAGGCCTAAAGGTGAAGGTGGAGATTAAAATTTAACATATATATATATATATATATATATATATATATATATATATATATATATATATTTCTCCCCTTTTTACACAAATAGACTCACCCAGTATATACATATACTACGGCTACGTGAAGACCCGAGAGAGCAAGCCTGAGGAGTCAAGTCCAGAGTGACAGAGTAAAAGGTTGTAGGTAACCGGAAGAGTGAGGGCGAGGTAACAGCGTTGTAGGAGTCATAGTGAGCGAGCACGTAGACTCAGTAAGAAGTCATACAGCGATACTTCAATACCAAAGACTGTATATATATTTTGCTACTAACCCGTATTCCTGGAACTACTAACCTGCTTTAACAGTTTGTATTATTACGTTAATACATTATTTCCATATCTTCATTCCTGGCGTTTGTTATTTATTGGTACCGGATTTCAACCCGGAACCCACAACATATATATATATATATATATATATATATATATATATATATATATATGTGTGTGTGTGTGTGTGTGTGTGTGTGTGTGTATATATGTATAGAGAGGGAGAGAGAGAGAGAGAGAATTTAACAGATATATATATATAGAGAGAGACAGATATCTATCTATCTATCTATCTATCTATCTATATATATATATATATATATATTTATATATATATGTATGCGCGCACCCGCGCGCGCGCGCGTGTGTGTGTGTGTGTGTGTGTGTGTGCAGGTATGTAGAAAAATAGGAAAGAACACGTTAGGTAAATAATCTGGAGTTCTGTAGTATTTTTGTTTTTATTTTTAAAAAACAGTGCTCCATACAGAAGTAGAGCTTAAATTATAATTATTTTTTTAGAAAATATGATTCCTTCGCTACGTAAGAGTTCTCATGTTTCAAAAACAAGAGCCAAAAACCTCAACATAATTATTAAAATTATACTGAATTCAAGTATCAAACCCTGTTTCATCCTCAAGCGAAAATTTAGGAATTTCTAAATTTTTGCTTGAGGATAAACAGGGCTTGATACTTAAATTCAATTTTATTTATTATATTGAAGTTTTCGGCTCTCGTTTTTGAAACATGAGAACTCTTATGTAGCGAAGGAATCATATTTTTAAAAAATAATTATTTTTATATATATATATATATATATATATATATATATATATATAGAGAGAGAGAGAGAGAGAGAGAGAGGGAGGGAGAGAAAGTGAAAAAGAGGGGGGAAAGAGAGTATGTGATAGATAAATTGTCGTCTAAATTACGTAAAAAGGAGAATAACGCTGACTTCTGATTTTGAAAGATATATTTACCAAATAAAACAAAAATATCTTGAAATACTAAATAGTGAATTTCTGGGCTTCAACGACAGACTCCAAACGATTCAGGAATCTCTTGAAACTCTTTGGGACAGTCTCCTTATATAACAGTTGTTGAATGCTGCCATAATCCTTGTCTTCAGTTCTACATGCAGTTTTATTGGTTTCTCGCTGAACTGCGCCTAACTCATAATAATCAAGGGGTTTGCAGTCAGTCAGCCAGTTGTTAAGGGTGATTTAGTTGCAGACATTGTCTGACAGCCATGACTGGGTTCTCCTGCCTGCGTGCTATGGTGGAGGATCTTTTTGCCAGACATAGGGGTCTTCCAGAAGCCACGATTTTGACCCAGAACAGCACTACCTCCCTGTCTTTCGGCCTGATTAACTTGTAGGGATCGTTTTCAATCATGTCCTGGATCTCACCAACAAATTCGGGAGTTCATAGCTTATCAGAACGATCAGAGTGAGTTTTCCAAGCTACCATTCCTTCGTAATCGCCATTAGACTCATCCAACTCTTTCCGAATCCACTGCACTGTCCTCAA
>OZ010602.1:80154561-80169561 GCA_963932145.1 Acanthosepion lycidas | reverse complement strand
GGGAAAACTTTTTTCTAATCCTTTCACCTTACCCCGCTCCAAGCAAGGCAATAAAGCCACTGAGGCACAAGGGGGTTGCCGAGTGTGAATAATAAGAAAAACAAAAATATTCGGTTGGTGCAAAAATAATGACGCAATAATGTCGTTTTTTGACGTTAAAAATACGTCAAAAAACGACATTATTGCGTCATTACTTTTGCACCAACTTAATAAAAGAGGAATAAAACCGTAGATAACGTGTTATAATAAATATGCATACACCTGGGTTCTTCCTCATAGGAATATGATTGGCTGGTGTCAGCCATAAATACAGATTGATATGGAGGTACGAGGACGCCTATTGTCTTCGTCTATTGGCCTACCACTACGACGAGGACCAGTCCATTACGGATATCTGCTAGATTGTCTTACTCGATTACAGTAGTCCAAAACCACTTTGCTACTTCGAGCAAATATATCCCTTTCCGGGACATATCATAACGATTAACATCTCATTTACATTTTTAAAGATCAAATTTGGCTTGAAAGCATGGAGCCAGAAGAGTGTTCCACAGGCAAGAAGTGCGAGAAAAAAGGGTGAGACCTTCCCGCCAATCGAGTACTGCGTTTAAAATTATAAATTTATTTACCTTAGAGTAAAGGTCATCCGATTAATTACCATGAAAATATTTATAGAAAAAGTACAGGCAAGTAACGTTATGGAGACAGGGAAACGTTTGAAATCGAGATGCCAGGTCAGGAAAAATAATATTGCAGATTCTTCTTTGGAGTTTATCAAGAATCTCTAAATATATAGCAAGAACACCAGACAATGTGTGACAGGAATATCTGATGCGTGTACGAATGGTAGACTAAGAAATATGTAAGATAGATTGTGGAGAGAAAAATTGTCTTGTCCGACACAGTGAACCAAATTTCCTAGCAGCAGATCTAGCAATTGTTTCAATATAATATTTCCATTTCATGCCAGCAGAAAACTTTAGCCCGAGAAGGCGCAATGAGTCATTCTCCTGGAGGTTAGCATCAGCCATACATATAGAAGGTAGAAAGGGGTCTCTCAGGTGATTAAGAGAGAAAGAGATAGATAGATAGAGACGGAGAGAGAGAGAGAGAGAGAGAGAGAGAGAGAGAGGGAAGAGAGAGAGAGCAGTTTTGTTTTGGAGGCTTTAAAATTAACAAGCCATTTCTTGCACCAGTTAACAACAGATTTTAGATCCCTCTCTAAAATTTTATGCCTTTGTTCAATTGTGTTATTACGTTTGAACGTGTGAGAGACAGGTTGGTGATTGGGAAATAATTCTTCACCCAAAAAGACTTAGGGACGGTTTTGAACTCTATCGACACTGGAAAGTGAGGACGGGACAGCTCCAATATATGACACCAGTACTGATCTGGTTCTTGTAAAGGTAGAGGATAGCCTGAGGAGTCAGGTGCTTACTGGAGCCGTACAGGAGGCCGACCATTTTATCCCTTGTTTCTTGTTTAGGATTTGGTTTCCGGCTCGTTCACTTCAAGTCTGATTCCATACAATATTTCTAAAGTCCCCGACTGAACCCTGAAATTTTATTCACCAATTAAACCATGACCTCTTCAAGTCTAGAGTTAGTCATTAGCTTTCCTACATATCCATAAGAACTTCATTTCTTGCTTTTTTTTTAATGATAATACAATATCACACAATAACCCTCTACCTTGAGTGGCTCTCGGGCCTTGTATTAGGTGAACATTAGTAAAAAATAAAAATTAAAGCCCTATACTCTGTTTTCTTAAAATGAGAAGAGAGATTGATTTTCTTTGAATCTGAGAATAACATGGTCCAGGCTCTTGTATCTGCTGTATTGTTTTGTAAGGGATTAGCGCTTAGACGTCACTATTTTCAAGGCCTCTGATTAGCAAATGTTATTTTTGTGTTTCTAAGGAGCTCAGAATAAATTCTCTGTATTCTCTTGTATTTTTTAATTTTCTGCATTTTTTTTTCTTTTAAAAAACTTTTTCGGGGTGGGGCACATGCGCAAACACTGGGAAATAATAATTCTTTCTTTCTATCTGCCGTGTCCTTTCAGGACGTAGGCGATCATGGCTCTCCACCTCCTTCTATCTTTTGCAGATCTCAACAAGTTCCTTCCCTCTGCTTCCCCACACCAGACCACATTCTGTCATCCACTTGCTTAAACCCGCCAAGTATGTCACACGTTGTCTCTCTTTCCCTCTAATCGACCCGTGAGTATCAGATTCTCCAGGCCCTCCTTCCTCATTATGTGTTCCAGGAACTTCATCTGCCTAGTCCACTTCCACACTAGACTTTTAACGTCTCCGACTGAACCCTGAAATGCTATTCATTAATTAAATTTTGACCGATCCATCTTTGCTGTAACCTTTCCTGCATAGCACCAGTAACGTCAGTCCCAGGGCCTTTCTTACAATACTTCACAATATCTATCTAACTGGATTGGCTCTTGAGTTATCTTTTTGTTAATCATTATTAAAAAAAAAAAAAAAATTGCATTTGAAATGTCTCTACATTTTATAAGATGATATCAACTACAGGTATTGGGGGCCCTAATGGTTTTGCTCCCACTGAAGGTGAGACCTAACCAAAAGACGAAAGTTTTTTTCACTTGGACCCAATCTAGAAATATGACATTGAAGTGAGTGGCAGCATTTGTCTAAAATAGTTACAACCATTAATTTGCAAAATAAATGAGAAAACGTTTTTTATTAGAAGCATTAGCTGCTGAAATTTTTCTATAATTTTTCTATTTTCTACCTTTTTATAGAAAAGGCAAAAATGCCGGAATCTAAATATTTGGATTTTGGTTAGTTGATTTTATTTAGCGGCACATCAGCATCTCTATGGGTTATTTAATGCCGAAATCTAAATATCTGGATTTTAGTTGGTTGATATTGTTTAACAGCATATCAACATCTCTATGGGTATTTAATGCCGAAATCTAAATATTTGGATTTTGGTTGGTTGATATTGTTTAGCGGCAATTCAACACCTCTATGGGTTATTTAAAGCCGAAATCTAAATATTTGGATTTTGGTTGGTTGATATTGTTTAGCGTCATATCAACATCTCTATGGGTATTTAATGCCGAAATCGAAATATTTGGATTTTGGTTGGTTGATATTGTTTAGCGGCATATCAACACCTCTATGGGCAATTTAATGCTGAAATCTAAATATTTTGAGCTCAATTGCATGCCTGTTACAGATAAAATGGGGTGCTTTGCATTTTGCTATAAATAGGTATTGTTGCTTATTTTAGTACATATAGATATTGTTGTTAATATTTAGTACACATAGGTATTGCTGGCCATTTTACTATCAAAATGTATTTTTATACTTTCATAGTGTTTAATTTTGTTTGGAGTTCACTATTTACCGATTGCTGGGACTCTAACAGGTGCTACTACACCGAGTCAGGGCGGACCTGAGAACAACAGCAATTAAGAGGTGTCCCCTTAAATCCTCCAGTCTCCCGATCATTGACCTTGCTGTCGGACCGGATGTAGTTGATCATCATATCCAGGACTATCGAATTCGTAGTTTCAATCTTTGTTTCTTTTGCTTGCAACCATATATTTTAGCCATGTTATATATCATTTTGAAGCGCGTTTTTCGCTCTATCGAATCGTGTTATTCGTTACCGTTCTCAATCTCTTCATTCATTTTTTTGTAGGCTTTTCGACAGCATGGACAAAATTCAAATCCGCTCGATTTTCTTGTTCCAGTTCAAACTAGGCCGAAAAGCTGCCGAGACAGCTCGTGATATCAATGATGCGTTTGTCTCAGGAACCACTAACGAACGTGTGGCACAACGGTGGTTCAAGAAATGGTGACATGAGCCTCGAAGATGAAGACGGTCGCGGCCGGCCGACTCCGGTTGATAACGAACATTTGAAAGCCTTAATTGAAGCCGATCCTCGTAAAACTACACGAGAAGTTGCTGTTGAACTCGAGGTCGACCACTGAACAGTCATTCACCATTTAAAGCAAATAGGGAAGTCAAAAAAGTTGGATAAATGGGTGCCGTATGAATTGAACGATAATCAAAAAAATCGTCGTTTTGAGGTGTCTTCTACGCTCCTTCTGCGCAACAAAAACGACCCATTTCTCGAGCGGATTGTGACGTGTGATGAGAAGTGGATCCTCTACGGCAACCGGCGACGTTCGGTACAGTGGTTGGATGCCGGAGAAGCTCCACAACACTTCCCGAAGCCAAAAAAATGTTATGGTGACTGTTTGGTGATCTGCGGCCGGTCTCATCCATCACATCTTCTTGAAACCGGGCGGAGGAGTACTGCCGACAAATTGACGAAATGCACCAGAAGCTCCAACGTATGTGCCCGAGATTGGTCAATATGAAGGGACCAATTCTCCTCCATGACAACGCTTGCCCGCATGTTGCTCAACTGATCCTGCAGAAACTAAACGATTTAGGCTACGAGACTTTGCCTCATCCGCCATATTCACCGGACCTCTCGCCCACCGATTATCCCTTTTTCAAGCATCTCGACAACTTCCTGCGCGAAAAATGCTTCAAAAACCGAGATGATGCCGAATCGGCCTTTAATGACTTCATCGCTTCCAGAACTCCGGATTTCTATGCTAATGTGATAAATAAACTTGTTTCTCGTTGGTAAAAAAGAGTCGATTCTAATGGTTCTTATTTCGATTAATAAAGTTTATTATGAAAGGAGTTATGATCTTTTGAAGTTGAACGTCAAAAAACGACATTAGTTTTGCACCAACCTAATAATTTCTTGAAGAGACCTCATCAATCTGTCGTGATCAATACGTTGAACAAGGCCAGTATATTCACACCCCCTGTCACGATGACTTCCCGCTAACACAATTTTATTTACCCCTGGTCTCCCCCACTGAGACGAGATGTGACACAAAGACATCCGAACGCGTACACTCGGGCCAGGGGCAAAAGTTGTCCAGGATCGGAAACGGACAGTTGCGCTGACATCGCTATGACTACGCTAATGCAACGTTGGGGGTAGCTGTTCTCCTGGACCTGGCACCTAACAGTATTTTATGTTCTCCAGTTGTGTCTCTGTGTGCAGCCAGAGAGGCAGCTACGAGATGATAATCTCCCCAATGGCCAATAATTGACGGCTTCTAAACAGTTTTTTTGTTGTGATGTTAACGAACACTCGTTGCCACTTTTGTAATATTACAACCTAATAATAAGCGGCATAGTGATATTAGGTTGGTGCAAAAATAATGATGTAATAATGTCGTTTTTTGACGTTAAAATACGTCAAAAAACGACATTATTATGTCATTATTTTTGCACCAACCTAATATGTATAGAGAAATATAGTGAATGGAGTAGAGAATAGCGCTCCGTATAGTAATACAGGAGTCACGGTGGATTAATGAATAGCGGCTCGGATTGAGGAATCGGAGAGCCGAGTTCGAATTCCGGTCGAATCCATTACATTCACTTACGTGCTAATAACCTTGGGAAAGGTATGAATCCTCTGATTCTCACTCCCCAGCTATGGACAGACCGGGTCTTGCCTTGGATGGCAACTGGTCTACTTCAGAAAGAAATAGAAACCTACTGCGGGAAAAGAATCTGCCTCGTCAGTCATGTATCAAAAGAGAAGTTACGGTGGAGTAATGAATAGCGGCTCGGATTCATTACATTCACTTGGGAAAGGTACGAATCCTCTTCTACCCAATGGGCAAATAGCAGGAGATAGACTTGGATGGCAACTGGTCTACCGCAGAAGTGGCAACCCACTGCGGGGAAAAAAATCTTTGTAGTAGAGACATTGTAATCGCCGGTACAGCTGTAGTACGCCGTTGAACAATACTGGCGCCAGGCGCCTTTGAATAACACTCGCACTAACAGTACTTGCTCGATAATACCCGTTCGGAAAGTAATCACCAAACAAATAAAAAGTATAGCGAAGAGAAGAGAATCACGAACCGTATCGTAATAGAAGATAGAATAGAAATAGTGATCTGCATAGTAATAGAGGACAGAATAGAAATAACGATCCGTATAGTATAGAGGATAGACTAGAAATGCGATCATTTAGACGTCACGTGACTACCTATACATGCGTTTCCTCTACGGTCACGTGATCCACTTAATTAAATAAAGAGATCGCCCGTGTTTGCTCACTGGCGATCTATGTTCAAGCTCAAGTGTCTAACCAGTGCCACTGAAAAAGCTTCGGTCGAGCCGTGGTATGTTTTGTTTTTCTTTTTTTCAGGCAGCTCTCAATGGTGTAGCCCGTTGGGATCGTCGTCTTTTCTTTCTTTTTGTGCGCCATGTCCTTTCAGGACGTAGGTGTTTTTCAACATCGTCACTATTGTACTGATGAAGAATGTATGCTTCACGAGACAAAATTGACAAAATGACGTCAATTATTTGTAATAAAACCGTCATTACAGACAAAAAGTGGAAGCAACAAATTTAAAAATCTCTTAAAAATATAATATTTATCTTAGAGCTTTCTTTAAATTATGACAAACACTGCTATATATTGAGGTTTCCGCCTACAACACCTGGGCACAAAATTGATGGAGTTGAGTGCTGGAAGGAAAATGTTGTCTTCAGGAGCGGGAATTTTTATGACGGAATTTGAAATGAAGTTTCAGTTTTGAAACATGGAAATTCCGGTGTTGCGATGATTATATTAATTAATTAATTGATTCAGTTATGAAATTGATTAAAACCTAATTGATTCAGTGATGAAATCTTGTGCGATAATCTTAAGTGACACTTAAGACCCACTAGTGATTTACAAAGGAGACCGCATATGGAGCAAGAGTGAGGATTGTGGGATGTTATCACTGTTCGATTGGCTGACCTTTTAGATCTTGCTCTCGCTTCTTGAAGACGATTCCGACAAGCTGAATGCAAACTGCTGAATCCACTAAAACACGTTGATCTCCATTCTACCCGCTCCAAGGCTAAGCGCTCAAGGGTGTTATGTGGTATATTGACAGCTGACTAGTTGCTTTTTAGTTTGTCTTTGTATCTTAGCCATGAGCGTCCTATATTCCTGTGGCCGTGATCTAACTGGCTGTACATTAGGATCTTGGGTATCCTGTCATAAGACATTTTCAAGACATGACTAGTCCACCGTAACTGAGACTGTATGATAAAAGTCTCGATTCCTCCAATATTACACCTGTTAAACAGGTCTACGTTAGGTTAAATCCACAGATTGCACGTAGACAGCTTTTATGGAAAACATCTAGCTGGCGTATATGGTACCTGTATGGAGTCCATGACTCTGAGCCATACAAAAGGATGGCAAGGACAACAGCTCTTTAAACCCGAATTTTCGTTATCAGTCGAATACCCTGCTCATTCCACAAGCGATGGCGAAGTTTGCCGAAAGCACTGGTAGCCTTAGCAATCCGATACATTTCATCATCTAAAGTTCCACTGTAATTGACTTTGCTACCAAGATAGGTGAAAGACGTTATATAGTATACTTCAGGGCTTTATCTTCTACATTCAATGGTCGCTTTGGAAATACGACGTATGAATATATATATATATATATATATATATATATATATATATATATATATATATATATATATATATATATATATATATTTTAAGGCATTTCTATATTTATACATTCTTTTTTATAGATACAAATATTTAAGTAAATGCTCTGTTTATAATAAACATTATTAAACAACATTTACTGGGCTGAATGTTCGAGAAATTTTCACAGAAAATATTCGTCCTCCGACAGAATTCGAACCTGTATCCTATACGAAACCGTCATTTAGTTTGACGTGCTTTTATCGATTTGGCCCCAGTGGCGCGTTCGGTTAGCAAGGTCGAATTTACTGTATTTAAACTTCAATCTTCCATGAATCTCTCACGTACATTCATATCTGCTCAAAGCGTATCCAAATGTAAACAAATGACGTTACACATTATGAAATGGACAAAGTCCGACAATTATTTTAAGACATTTTTATGTTTATACATTCTTTTTATAGATAATGTCTGACTCAAAATAGCTGGTATGTTCCAACCTCCCTACAAGGGAGGATGTGGTAGAAGCTTGGATGTGCGGGTGGTGTAATAGATAACAGCTCAGAATTGTTAATCGGAGCCGAGTTCTAACTCTAGTTGGTTCCGTTATATTTATTTATGCGTGAATATCTTGGGGAAAGGCATAAATCCATCTCTTTTTTTCCTCAAGCTATGGGTTTATTAGTAAGACTTTTATGACTGGAAATCATTATTATGTATTAAAACAATAATGGGTTCGGCATTAAACAACCCATAGAGATGTTGATATGCCGATAAACAATATCAACAATCCACAATCCAAATATTTAGATTTCAGCATTAAATAACCCATAGAGGTGTTGATATACCGCTAAACAATATAAACCAACTAAAATCCAAATATTAAGATTTCAGGATTAAATAACCCATATAGGTGTTGATATGTTGCTAAACATTATCAACCAACCAAAATCCAAATATTTAGATTTCAGCATTAAATAACCCATAGAGGTGTTGATATGCCGTAAAGAAAATCAACCAACCAAAATCCAGATGTTTAGATTTCGGCATTGAATAACCCATAGAGGTGTTTATATGTTGCTAAACATTTGTGTATACCCTGATAACTACAAGATTTAAAATATTTGAATGCAATGTCAATCGTGAACTTCTGTTTTCTTGAACCTTTTTCCTCGTTTTTTTTTATTTATTTCCTCTCTCCTCCCCATTGTCAGTCTTCTCATACCCTTTGAATTTCATTTCCTGCAACTCCTTGTTGCTGAGTTGCATTGTCGCCGTGTCTGGGGTGAAACGATAAAAAAAACCCCCAGCTTATTGGAAAGAAATCGTCACTGAAACACGAATGACCGACATCCTCACCAGGAATGTCTAGTGAGACATATAAAATCCTTTCCTATCACTCCACCTCACCACACCATGTTTCATTAATTCACGTGTATACCCTGATCTAAGCTTGCCATATATATATATATATATATATATATATATATATATATGTAGATCTTTGAGTAATCATATAGAGAACAACTTGTACACAACTGAAGCTCATTTTCATTGACGCTTTGTCGTAGATAAAGAGATTAACCTGACTAATATTGTCGGTAAAACAAATGGTGTTTCCATTTCATTCAAGTTATTAACTTATTACCAAACGCGGACCTGCGAAAACGTATAATTATCTGCTTAACGTCCAATGGCTTCGTAAAAGCAACAAAAAACCTCTTTCACAATATCAGTGCAGCTGACAACGAACACAATGATAATAGTCTAGTCCTTTTCATTTCGAAACGATTGCAATATACTTTGTTCGTTGTTTACTGGAATCCCATAATTATATTCTCATAAAATAGAATTAAATTTAATTATAACTAGTAAACTACACATAAACTATAAACTGTATTATTTAAGTATGGCTCAGACAATCATCAGAGGTCATGTGCGTTTTCCCTAGAATCAAATTGTTGATCTTCACCACTTCTGATTAGGATCAAAATACATGGAGGATAGATAACTTTTAACTCTCGAAAATGTTAAGCTTATAGTGTGCTGTAACCTAGAAAAGGTTACTGAATGAAGAATAACCAAAACGGAGGTTGGAAAGGAAATGGTAATCTTTATAACATCAACAAAATACAATACTCGCCAGCGCCGTGAAGTAGGTAAACCACTACTAGTGGTGGACTACTCATACAACATATTACCTCCACTTACAACGTATTTATGAGGATTTTGAGATACTCATTAGTGTTCATAGGTATGGTATATAACAAAACCGTTTTTAGATTTACTATGCACAGAATCAATATCTTTTCCTTTTCGGGTCAATATCTCATCCTCGTCGCCAAAATGTTGTAACCTAGAAAATATTACTGAATGAGGAATAACCAAAACGGAGGTTGGAAATGAAATGGTAATCTTTATAACATCAATAAAATGCAATAATCGCCAGCGGCGTGAAGAACACTATATAATATTTACTATATTTTATCCTTGTTGAATGAGTTAAAATTCTTCAACTTCTTAACAAGAAAAATCTCAAGTTGATATCTATCCTGGGTCTGACGATAGGCTACATCTGACAGCAAGGAGCGCGTGGAACCACCTTTTAATTGCTAGTCTTCCTAGGCGGTAGCTCCAGTTAGGGTCCCAGCTATGGGCAAATACGTGGGTACCTCAAAACACTATGAAAATGTAAAAAGAGGTTTTAATACCAGCAATACGTTTTTGTAAAATATTTACCAAAAATACATTTTTGAATGAAAAATATTGCCGATAATAAAAAATCTTGTCAGCATTAAATAATCCACTGAGGGTGATATGATCATAAAACAAAACAAAACAAACAAAAATCAAGTTGATGTTAAAAACTGCCTCAAAATATCGTTGATTTATTTAAGATGGAATTATCTGCCATGACATCATTCTAATTTGTAATTATTTTCAATTATTCTAGTTAAATTGTTCATCTATATTGCATATGAACTAATATTGTACATAATTTGGTGACCAAAAATTGTATTTTGTATGAAAACTGAGATGTAGTAGTGGGTGGGGTCACATATCATAGATTCGGGCAGTACGAAATCCTTTCATCGGTCCTGCTGAAGGGGTTCTTTTGGTAGGAAATAAGTCGTTGGTCACAATACGTTTTTGAAGCCTGTCAAGAGAGGATTGGACAGCTTGTGTCCAAGTGTAAGCCGTATTCTTCCATTTTTGGTCTCATCTATTTCAGAAGAGGTATAAAGGTTTCCAGTGTATTGATCAATGGATTGTATATATGAGTTTCACTTGAGGTCCCAAAATATATATATATGCGTATGTGTGTGTGTATATATATATATATATATATATATATATATATATATATATATATATATATATATGTGATTCCGTGTGTATATATATATATATATATATGTGTGTGTGTATATGTGTGTGCATATATGTATGTATATATATGTGTGTATGTGCCTATGTGTATATATATATGTGTGTGTATATATATATGTGTGTGTGTGCATGTATATATATATATATATATATATATATATATATATATATATATATATATATATATATATATATATATATATATGAAGAAACAGTACCAGTGAATGACATACGTATATATATAGTTAAATTCCCAGATCAATTCAAAACATTTCGATTTCATTTTGCCCTTGAAATAGTCGGAAGACGAAACACGTCGGCAAAATCTAAGATTTTTTTCCAATTGTCATTTTATACCACACACACACACACATGCACGCACACACACACACACACACACACACACACACACATATATATATATATATATATATGTATATCATTCCCAGACAGTACTGTTTCTTCAGTGCAACTAGACAACCGAATGCCTCAAGCCCGGATCGAAACCCAACCGATTTGGTGTCAGTCAGAGGCATCTTCACTCGACAGAATGAATCAGCCAAATCTACAGTATATTTTTACAAACGTAAACAAACGCCAAACAGCCATAGTGCTCCTTTCATTTTACTGAAGAGCTTCGCATTTACGCAGTTGACCGTTATTTTTAGAATTATATATATATATATGTATATATATATATATATATATATATATATATATATATATATATATATGTGTGTGTGTGTGTGTGTGTATGGAAAAAGTAATGATACCGCGTTAGTATTTGAATAAATATTAAACTTTTTTTGGCAAATAATTCTTTTCACTATTCTTTGATTGTGTTACTTTAAATTCTTTGTTTTAATATTCATTTTTAAGAAAGAATTTTTATTTTATTAATTCAAAATTTTCAAACTTTTCCTTTATTTGAATAAATGAACATTAACCTTTTTTTTCATATAATTGTATTCTAGGTTCTTTTTTTTAAGTGAATGAGGCTCCTCAACCCTAAATGACATCAAAAATATGATGCGAGAATGACTAGACGCAACTGAAGAAGAAATAAGGGTCTGCTTATCGTACATTCCAGCAAACATTGAAGAAATCTCGAAAAAACTCAAGGCACAGGTTTCACACTACATAAGTTGCATAAAACATTGAAATAAACTAAGTTCATATTTGTATGTGTATTTTTTAAAAATCTATTGTTTTATTTTATAGAATTTATCACTTATGTGAAGAAGAATTGGTCACCATTTCTAGTGATTGAGGGCTTTAAAACTACGAGCAAGCGAAAATATCATAGCACACCTAGCAAAAATTTTAAAAGGTATACATTTAAATGTTATGAAATACAACCATATATATTTTTAAAAATACTCATATATATATATATATATATATATATATATATATATATATATATATATATATATATATATATATATATATAAACTTTAAAGTAAGGCCTGGTTAAATATAGAATATTGCTGGCATAACTGGGCTGGAACCGGGAAATACTTTCATTACTAGATATGTTGAATACATTGCAATGGCTTAAAAATACTGAAAAAGTCAAGAAAATTTTATATCAGTATTAACAACATTTACCGTCCAAGAAATTTCATAGAACCAGGCGCTTCCTTCGTAGGTCAACTGGTATAGCACGTCAGGCTATATGACGGTTCCGTGTAGAGCAGACTTTCTCAAACTTCTTAAGCAAAGGCACGCCTAGGAGCAAATGAAAATTTCATAGCACATTTAGCAAAATTTTTAAAGGGCATACATTTAAATCTTATGAAATGCAACCATAGATTTTTTTTCAAAATACACATACAAATATAAACTTTAAAGTAAAGTCTGGTTAAATATAGAATATTGCTGGCATACGTGGGCTGGAACCGGGAAATCCTTTTATTTAAGCCTAGAAATATTGAATTCACTATATTTTTTTTAACAATGGCTTTTAATGGAATCAAAATTTCTGAACTTAGTCAGTATAAAAATACTGACAAAGTTCAGAAATTTTGATTCCATTACAATTCTATTAAAACTGAGTTTTACCTCCAAATGTCTAGATAACCAAAGCCTATGAGCTGATCTTTCATCTGAACTATCTCTAACAGATCAATGAGGAAAAAACTGTCTTGTAACTTTCATTATGTCGAAACGTTGTAATAAATATGGCCACAAAGATGTGGGCAATAATCCGAATAATGTAGATAGAATGGAATCTGTATTCAGATTTCTGATTCAGATAGTTTGGATTCCCTTTTTTCTTTTGCCGTTCGGAAAAAGGCAAAGATCTTACTTTTTTTTACTACTCTATGAAGAAATAATAGAGCTCTTGGAGTCGTACAATCCTGTAAAAGTGTCCCACCTGAGATGTTTGGCAGCTAACCAATCTCGTCAGAATTTATTTGTTACTGTAATCGCAACATTATCACTCGGTGTGATGACAACTCTCACCACGCTCCAAAACCATTCTGTAGGAAAAACAATTCCACTAGGAACGAAGTCTTTATCGCAATATTTCAAAGTTTTTTTTTCCTATAGAATAATAAAATTACTGTTTTTATTTCCGAGTTCCAACTTGGAAAGCGAAATGTCCTCCGATTCAGATTCTAGAGTTACAACAACATTAATTCACTTTGGAAATCATACCAGGATTCATCATTGGCTGCCACAGTCTTAACAACATAAGATACGCAGATGACACAGTGCTGATAGTAGACATGCAAAGTGTGACACAGTGGCACACTGACATCCGCATTTATTATATAGAAGATATTTATAACCATCCTCTCTTTCGCCCTACTCTTAAAATCTAACCGAGCATTCAACGAAAACTTCTGCAAGTATGTACCACACAAATCACCTTTCTATGATGATCAAAGAAATATACATGTACACACTGATGGCATAGTTATGAGATCCCCACTTTTTTCAAATTAGTATATGGCCCACATCAAAAATAAAATTTTCAACACAACAGACAAAAAGCTCTATATATGTCGGGTATATCGATGTTATACTCCTTCTTGTAAAGTTCTCGATCACATACAAAAATATAAATAAAGCAAACTTGAAAGTAATTTCGTATTCATCTTTACATATGAACTAAGCATCAATAGAAAAAATTCCTTTATTTGATGTTTTTATTTATCTTAAGAACCAAACTTTATAGACTACGCAAAGTACGCCACAAAGATCTGTTAAAGTTCCTCAGTAACCTTAGCATATTCGCGAAAGACATTAGAATAACCAAAAACCTCTACTGGCAGCAAGATAAAAAATGAGTTCAGCAGATATACAAAAATAGAAAGGGGCGTAAGGCAAGGATTTGTCTTCTCAACCTATACAGCGAGACAGTTCCGAAAGAGCTGGAGATCCTACCAGGATTCATCATTGGCTGCCACAGTCTTAACAACATAAGATACGCAGATGACACAGTGCTGATAGTAGACATGGAAAGGAATCTACAAAACCTCCTACAGAAGGTAGAGAAGGAGAGCGTGAAGAAGAGATATTTATATGCTACACTCATAAAAAAGAAAATAACTCACTCAGAAGGAAAATCCTCGAGAGTGCCGCCATTGAATATTACCCAAATATTAATCTACGCCCAGGCTTTTTTCCCTATTTCACCTTTCTTAACAGAATTACTACTCTCCCAAACAAACGTACACAACAATATCCTGAAAACAAAAGAAAATGGCTGAATCCATCAACGCAGCAATAAAAACAATATCTCCACACGTGACAGTAATTGACGTAATTTCAGTTAGCAGTATGAAAATAGCGTTCTCTAAATTCTTCCAGTTGCTAAGGACATATTGTTTTGTTATTATTAGTTACTTTGTTTAATAACTTCATTTCATTTTTGCCTTGAAAAAGTCCACATTGGACGAAACGCGTCGGCTACTATGACAGTTTTCCTATTGTCTTTTACATTTATCAATATTGACTTTTTCTACAGGTTAGATACAAATATTTAAGTAAATTATATTATAGCATAAACAGAGAATTTACTTAAATATTTGTATCTATAAAAAGAATGTATATACATAAAA
>OZ010602.1:80144561-80149561 GCA_963932145.1 Acanthosepion lycidas | reverse complement strand
AGACACTAATAGATAGATAGATAGATAGATAGATAGATAGATAGATGTAAAGAGACTGAGATAGATTGAACACATTCAAGAGATTGAGAGATAATGAAGAGACTCTGATAGATAGATAGATAGATAGATAGATAGACTGAAGACATTGAAGATAGGTATATGGATTAAAGAGATTAAATAAATACATAGATATGAAGAGATTGAGATAAATAATGAAATAATGTAATAGATAGATAGATAGATAGATAGATAGGAAAGTATGAACAGACTGTGATAGATAGATAGATAGATAGATAGATAGATAGATAGATTGAAGACACTGAAGGGATGAAGATAGATATTAACAGCCTGTTATAGATACGAATTTATGTTGAAAATTCAAAGAAAGAAATCATCTCCTGTTTGCAAATTTGGCCAGATTTACGAAAATGCTTCGTACCTACACGATTCCAGCGCCTCTCTTCGTATATAAGAATAGAGATAGGTAGTCGGGTAGATAAATGTAAACCTAGCCAGAATAGGTAGACGCTAAGAGTATTTCCATAGACACATATGATGAAAATGAGACGTGTGTGTGTGATTGTAAGCGATCTTTGTTAAAATCTCTTTCGTTCGACAGCCGACCAGCCTGTTCGTCTGCACACGTGGAAACGTTTCTCTTTTCTCTCTTTTTCTCCACCTTGTCAATGTATTTTTTTGTTTATTTGTTTGTGTGTGTGTGTGCGTGCGTGCGTGTGTGTGTGTGTGTGTGTGTGTGTGTGTGTGTGTGTGTGTGTGTGTGTGTGTGCCCCTGTACATCAGGTGATAAGCTTGAAACACATTGGTAGCAAAAATTAAAAAAATGCAAAAAAACAGGAAAAAAAAATCAAACTAGAGACAAGGCCGATGTGGAGGAAGATATTGTTGCTACTATCAGCAAAGCAGACGCGGCCTCTGTCGTTCGCTTAGGCGTACGGTTCCCTCCTTTGATGTACAAAATGACAGTCTCAAATGGAACTGCTGATGCCGCCATGATTTGAATACACACACGCACACTGTACAATTGATTTTTAGTATTAATTCAAACGCGCTTCGAAACAAAACAGGATTTTTAGCTATTTCTTTTTCGGAGAAATATTTCTACATTAAACTGTTTCCGTGTCTCTCACACTTCGAGATGGCTTCTTACATGGACGTCGCTTTTACCATTTCGGCCAGGATGATTTTGATATCTTTTTTTCTTTTAACTAAAATTTACCCAATACAAGTCCTAACAGATGTTAATAATTCCGTGTGTGACATTAATAGAATAGGAGGAAGTAGGTGTGAAATTTACGAGGATAGGGTGGCTAGATATCGATTGACGTTAGACAGGAAGAAATTAAGTTTGTAGTGTTCAGAAAACATTCACGTGGGAATCAGTCTCACAAAGTAGTCATCCTTCGAAGACGATTTCTAAATAGAAGACTATTCTTACCAGAGAAACGCGGAGGAAATGATTTTTTAAAAACCCAGTGAGCACAGCAAAGACGGGCATAGCTGTAAAGATTTTGCAAGTGACATTCAGGCATCATATAAAGCATTTTCATTCTTATTACTATATTGACGGCATAAAAGACGCATATATAAACATACTCGTATATATATATATATATATATATATATATATATATATATATATATATATTCATTAATGCATGTTTCATTAAATAATATAGACAAGTTTTGTCTATTTCTTTTAAGTAAGTTCCTTTCATATTGTCTGATAAGCTTAATCACATTATCATTGAAAGGAAAACACCATATTGATACATGTTTAAATTCAATCTAAGCTTTCGGCTTATATAAGCCATTATCAAAGATGACAATTTCAATATATCAAACAACACACGGACAAAACAACACTGATAGTCACCCCTTGCTGCACTAAAAATTTCAAAGCAACGACAAAACCGTGTATACGAGACGCGGAAGCGAAAAGCACGTCGCAGCTTGTGACCACAGATGTTCACGCGAGAGTGAATACAAGAACTATTAAGTATGGGAAGCAGTTGGTATAAACCAATGGCTTCCTTTATCAATTATAGGCATTTAAGAATATTTGTGGAGATTTCATAGTTTATTTTGTCTGGTTAGGTTTCAACTGTTTTATGTATAAAGCTTCAAGAATTTTTAATATTTGTTTATTGTTTCCATGTTTAAGTAAAGTTGTGTTGTCAACAAGGATGCGTATACGTACATACATACATACATACATATATATATATATATATATATATATATATATATATATATATATATATATAATAGTAATGGACTTTCCCGACGGTTTCAACGTATGAAGCTTTGACGAATTAAATTAATTTATGAAATTTTGTGCGATAATCTTAAGTAGCACATAGGACCCGCTAGTGATTTACAAAGGAGGTCGCATATGAAACAAGAGAGAACATTGTGGTATGAGATCACTGTTAGATTGGCTGACCTTTTAGATCTTGCACTCGCTTCTTGATGTTGATTCAGACAAGTATATATATATATATATATATATATATATAGACAAGCAGATATATATTTTCTTAGTATCATTATTAAAGGAAGAACGAAAAGTACCATGTTGATATATATCCATTTTATTTCCAAGTGCTTCCGACATTACCAATATATATATATATATATATATATATATATATATATATATATATAAAGTCTATATAGGTTCCACAAGCCATGATTTCAAGAAAAGATTCAATCAACATCAAAGTTCATTTAGGATATATAAATACCGAAATCAGACATCCCTATCGAAACATTTCTGACACTTAAAAGAAACAAATAAACCACCTACAGTAAAATGGAAATTAATAAGAAAAGCTGAAATGTGTAGGTCATTAAATGACCCATGTCCTTTGTGCATACATGAAAAACTATATATTACTAGGTTTATAAAAAATAAAAATTCACTGAATCAAAGAAATGAAATAGCTATTCTTTGCCGACATTGTCAATAATTTTCCTTAAAAAATATTTAAAAAAAGCGTAGCTAGTAATATACAAAGTAATAATAATTTTTAAATAATTTATTTTATTTTTTATAATTTATCCTTATTAATTATTACATTTATTTGTTTTAAAAAGAAATATAATCTATTAGTAATTAAAAGTAAAAATAATATTTTTAGATTGTAGATCAATGCATCGGATTCTAATCCAAACACCCGGTTTTAGAAAGAATCTTTATGTATACAAGTAGAAATTTAACGAAGAAAATGGCGAAAAAATTTTTTCCTTTGATAAAAACTTAGACGACTTGCGTTGAACGGATGTCATAATTCGTTGAAAAAAGGCACCCTTAGCCTACCTAGACGTAACACATTTTTAAACGTAACTGTTACAATAATAGTTAATAAAAAAGAACACGCTACCGCCCCTGTCTAAATGATTGGATTTCTCTGTATGCTTGGAAACAGAAATTATGAAATTTATGTGCTTTTAAAAATAAGTTATTACAAAATTCGCTTGAAGATGAAACAGAACTAATGCTTTTAATTTAATATAATTGAATTTGAAGTTTTTGTTTTCTGGTTTTGAAACATGGTAATTCCTCTGTAGCGATGAAACCATGTTTTAAAATCAGTTAGTTTATAATATTTATGCTATGTAAATTTACATTGAACACTATTTTGTAAAAATAAAAATATCAATAAGAACACCGGACTACATACCTTACAGTTCTTCCTTTTTTTATATATATATATATATATATATATATATATATATATATATATATATATATATATACCATTTGCAGGAACCAATAAAACTGTCAAAATGACCAAGGGAATTTCGAGCAGCATGAATCCATCCAGCTCTTGCCTTAAATAACAACTTAAAAGAGACTGTTTGGCTAACACATGGTCTGACCAAAATTCATGTTAAAAAAATAAAAACAAATGAAAACTACAGACAAAAGTTCGTTTTCTCCATCAAGACATTCATTCACTCCTATTAAGAAGGAGAAACCTTTTTCTTCTGATGGTGCCCATGTTGGCCGGAACTACTCGAGGAATCTAAATTAAATAATAAAATCGAAAAAATATTAATATACAACACAGTGTGTCTGAAAATTTTAATTTTTTAATATTTTTCACTTTTAAAAACCTACACACACACACACACACACACACACACACATATATATATATATATATATATATATATATATATATATATATATATATATATAACATTATAAATGAATGCGCAACCCCAGTTGGCCATTAAATTAATCCTCTACTATAAAAAAAGTATATATTACATTTTTTATAGTAGAGGCTTAACAACAACAGCAACTCACCTGAAAGATCCAAATTACAGAGAAACCAATACTACTTAAGAATTTACATGCCTCTTCAGGAATTGCGTTCCTGATCAAATTCATTAATTCATGAATATTGGTCATACCACTGCATGCTTATCAAGAAGACTCACTAGACATCTATATGACTCTAGATGAATTAGGACCCATTTTGACACACACGGAAACATACAAACTCCTTCCGCAATATACACGTAGAAAATACGACTATACTAACCTAATCCATATGTAAAAAAGTCTAAAAAAGACCACAAAAGCAGAATGTGCTTTCTTAATAATGTGACAGCTGTAGCAGACTGTAATTCCATTTCGAAGATTCTTGAAATATATCAAAATACAATGATCACGAAGTGGAAATTTTAAGAAAAGGGCACACGAAAAACATTAGTAATTTGTAGCTGGGGTCGTGAATTTGACCAGGAAAGCTTTGCATATGTTAAATGGATCCATGTCAGCATATTTTTAAGGAATGCTAAAGATTTTTTTTTCGTAAAGGGACAATTCATAGCCTACCAAGAATTTTATATAAAATGTGTATGCTTTTTTATTTTTTATTGTTTTTTTTTTACCCAAATGTGTATAGGGAAAAGTTATAATGATATTTCACACCTTAAGTCTAAGGTTGAAACTAGTAAGGATATAA
>OZ010602.1:80134561-80139561 GCA_963932145.1 Acanthosepion lycidas | reverse complement strand
GTATTATACATGGGGAATTACGGCATTTAACTTGTAGATGGGATAAACAAATATAGGAAAATAGATTAGTCTATTGTCATTTGACCTGTCAAAAAAGAAAGGTGTGTGATACACGAGATATTTGATAAAATTTTTTTTTGTAAGTGAAAATTTAGCGGTCGATTTAGGGGCGCGAACGTAACGTGATACGTGAGATCGCGCGTTACACGAATATGTAAGGTAAACATACATATAGATATATATAGATACATACATACACACATATACACATACACACACACATATATACATATATATGTGTGTGTGTGTGTGTGTGTGTATATGTGTGTATTTTAGCGATTTCAAAAACAAACTCATTCCAATCAATTTAAATTCATTTTGAGATACATAACACAAATTTGTATTTTACTTAGTGGACATATTAGATTTAATCTATTAGTTTGAAATTGAAACTAAAATAAAAGGTTCAAGAAAGATTTTTTATTTTTAAAATTCATTTTAAACCATAGATATAACTTTGCCAAATATATATATATATATATATATATATATATATATATATATATATATATATATATATATATAAAAGTGAACATAGAAGTCAACACTTAGAGGCGACAGTCTGTTTCATGCTATATGCAATCGTCAGGCCATTGCATATAGCATGAAACAGACTGTCGCCTCTAAGTGTTGACTTCTATGTTCACTTTTATATTTACACACGCTCTATCTCTATAAGACTATATTTCTTTATATATATATATATATATATATATATATATATATATATATGTATGTAGATAAATTCCCAGATCAATTCTGTGGACAAGACAGATTGGTATAAATAAAATGACAATTGGAAAAAATATCTTAGATTTTGCCGACGCGTTTCGTCTTCCGACTTTTCTATATATATATATATATATATATATATATAATGTCGGTTTTTAATGTCAAAAATACGTCAAAAACCGAAATTATTTTTGCACCAACCTTATATATATATATATATATATATATATATATATATATATATATATATATATATAATTAGGAGGATTTGAAATAATCATAATTAAGTTATAATATATATATATAATGTCGGTTTTTAATGTTAAAAATACGTCAAAAACCGACATTATTTTTGCACCGACCGTATATATATATATATATATATATATATATATATATAATTAGGAGGATTTGAAATAATCATAATTAAGTAATTCATCGAGTCTAGAAGAAATCTCAACAGAATGCAAAAAGCACTGGACGGCGGTTTCGTCCTATATTTGGGACTCATCAGCAGTGTGCATCCCCTACCGAGAATTGAAACCCGAACAATTGCATTAATTTTTTCTCCTTATTCTTCATTTGTTCTTTTCTTTTTCTTTTCATCTTTCGTTTTTGTTCCCCACTCCAATGTTTTTTTGTTTTTTTTTTATTAACCCATTATATTCCTCGGTATGAAACCTTCTACAATAAAATTCTCTCACCATTTCATTCTCTCTCAATTTTTCATATCCTCTCTCTTTCCTCTCTCTCATTCGCATTCACTCTTACTCTCCCTCTCAAAACTCTTTTAGTTCTTTCTTTCCATCTCTCTCGACCTGGGTATCCTGGAACAAGACGTCTGGTCGGGAGGTTTTGAGAAGTGTAGAACCACCTTTTAATTGCTGTCGTTCCCCCGGTCCACTCTGACCCGGAGTGATAGCGCCAGACATGGGCAAGAGTAAACCCCACCAAACTGGGGTCAAAAGAATATGAAAGTATAAAAATAGATTGTTATTCGTAAAAATACCCGCAATACATTTTGAAAAAAAATATTACTAGCAATTCAGCCACTTGTGTTCCATGCATAATACACGCATAGTCGATCATGTATCTTTCGATATATGACTGACGAGGCAGTTTATTTTTCCCGTAGTAGGTTGCCATTTCTTTCTGCGGTAGACCAGTTGCCATCCAAAGGTATAGAATCCTGCTATTTACCCATAGCTGGTGGGGGAGAAGAAGAAGATTCATACCTTTCCCAAGGGTATTAGTACGTAAGTGAATGTAATGGATTCGACTGGAATTCGAACTCGGCTCTCCGATTCCTCAACCCGAGCCGCTATCCATTACTCCATCATGTTTGAAAAAATACCTGCAATACACTTGACTTTGTACAGAATTCCTCCTTTCAAAAATACGTCAATGAAACTTTATCTACAAAGTGATTTCTTACGAAGAATATACATACATAAAAACTTGTCGGCATTAAATAACCCATTGAGGTGTTGATATGCCGTAAAATAAACCAAACCAAACCAGACTCTCTACAAAAAAACCCTCTTTACAAAAATGTGTCAATGAAACCTGATGTAAGAACTGATTTCTTACAAAGAATACATATTCTATTCATACGAATCTATCCTAAAAATCTTGTTGGCATTAAATAACCCATTGAAGTGTTGATATGCCGTAAAACAAAATAAACCAAACCAAACCAAACCATTTCCATCTCTCTAAACAACTTTTTTAACAACGTCTGTCTTTATTGTCCTTTTCCTATTTTCGAACAAGATTTACTGTGCGTTTCATCCTGTAAAGGGCCCGGGAGACACTCAAGGTAGAAGGCTAGAGGGTAAGAGACACAGATTATGCAGATATATGGGGAAGTTTAACCCTTGACTTGAATACTTAAGATTATAGTGATCAGGAAAACGTCATCTTGAGAGTCTTTTCCTCAGAGCAGTGGTTTGCGGGAAGAGGCTGCCAGAGTGGATAGCGAAAGATGCCTGCCAAAAGCTAAGCAAAGTATTAAGAAACAGGAAAATTCCGTTAGAAACAAAGATATAAAAAGTACTAGCCTTTGACGTAATATCAGTCCTCCTATACAGCAGTGAATGCAAGTGGATCCCCTCATAGATAAAGAAAAGGCATGAAGCAAAAGAAATGCGAAGTGTCATGAGCCGAAAACATGAGAAACTTTTAGAGAAAATGGAAACAAGAAAAATATAAATATACTTATCATCAGGAAGAAACATTTGAAATTTCTAGGACATAGAATGAGGAAAGACGTCTTGGAAAATACGATACTCACACGAGATATTGAATGCACATTGGACAGAGGAAAACAACGCATAACCTACCTTGCGAGTAAAGATATTAAATAAAAAAAGGAAGTAATCGGGAGCCGTGATCGCCTACGTCATAAATAGTTCTAAGCTTTTGAAAAAAATTGTTTGGAAAATAAGTTAAAAGGAATTGTTATCCTATCTGTCACTTAGTATAATACTGTACGAAGAGATCGATTTGCTTTTTTACGTCTTATCAACCCTGTGCGTATTATTTATTTTAGATCGTATGAATAATTCATTTTTTGTGAGTTGTGAGTGATATCGCTTTAATAATTTTGGGGGCGAGTCCATTATTCTTCTTTGTTTCTAACGAAAACATATAACCTTTTATATTATATATTATATATATATATATATATATATATATATATATATATATATATATATATATATATATATAGGGTGACCCCAAAAAACATGAATTTTTGAAGTGCGTAGTGCCAGACATGAGCAAGTGGCAACAATGCGAGGCAGTGACCTTGAGCAAGTAAACATTTCGCCATTTAGAATTCAAGATAAAATTCACAGTATCCCAGCTGAGATGTTGCAGCAGTCAATGAGGAATCTCAACAGCAGATTTCAAGAATGCATTCGTACAGGAGGACACCATCTACAGGACATAATTTAAAAAAAAATGAAAATTCCATCATTGTTTCTTAAATGGCATGTTTTAAGGTTTCAATTACTATGAATAAAATATTTTTCTTGGTTTTATTGGATTGTTAAAAAGTTCCCGTTTTTTAGGGTCACCCTATATATATATATATATATATATATATATATATATATATATATATATATAAAGATATTTTGTAGGTACAAAATTTAATGATCGAAATAAAAGTATAAAACTTAATATTACGAGACATATTATAAACAGGAGGAAGCAACCGGTTTCGCTCCCGCTCTTCTGACTTAAACGGGAGATTTAATTTAAAATTAACACAGAAAAATGTACAATAAAAGGAAGTTGTGGGAGGAGAAAAAAATAGCAAAAGGAACTAGAGACAAATGACAGCGAGCCCCAACAAACACTCACGTTGTTTACACAAAGAATATGTCTCGTTATATATATATATATATATATATATACACACACACACACACACACACACTAGTTGTAATGTTATAAATATAAGAAATTATACTCGTCCGGAAAACCAATACCAGAGGAGAAAGAACATGTACATTCATAGAAAATATACGTCCTTTGACAGGATTCGAACCTGCATCCTATACGGGACCGTCATTTACGCTGGCGTGCCTTAACCGACTCGGACACAAAGGAGCGTTAAGTAGATGAGGTCGAATTTACAGCTTATAAAATAACAGATATTTTCTATGAAAATTTCTCGGACATTCAGGCCGGTAAATGTTATTTAATACTGTTTATTATAAACAGAGCATTTACTTAAATACTTGTATCTATAAAAAGAACGTTAAACATAAAAATGTCTTTAATAAATATATACATATATATATATAATTTATGAAAACTAGGTGATCCGTATGGGTAAACGCAAGGAGGATAAAATCCAGAGACCTCAATGTAAATCCAGAGCAAATAATTTAAATAAAAACAGACCACTTTAAGGTTCCGTGTAATAAATTATTTCCCCACAGCCCTTTTAAAGGACTGCGGAGCATTAGACTTTACTTCAAAAGGTTGAAACAAAAAATGAAAAGAAATTTACACATTTTTCACGAGCCGTATTCAACATATGTAAATTAACGAAGTGATGAAGTGAGGGGAGAGAGAGAAGACATGAGTGAGTTAGATGTAATTTAAAATTTCTAATTTTTTATACTTAAAATATCTATTTTTTTATACTTAAAATTACTTGAGAAGGTCCATATATATATATATATATATATATA
>OZ010602.1:80102061-80132061 GCA_963932145.1 Acanthosepion lycidas | reverse complement strand
TATATTAGTTTGGTAGAAAAATAATGACGTAATAATGTCGTTTTTTGACGTATTTTTAACGTCAAAAAACGACATTATTACGTCATTATTTTTGCACCAACCTAATATATATATATATATATATATATATATATATATATATATATAGTGCACCAGGTCTCTGTATTCGGCCCTTGAACAGTGTGGATGATCCTGCACGAAACCTTATAAACCACTATAATCAAATCTCATGTGCTGTTGTCGCGCTGTCGGTTTCCTAACAACTGATCTGCTTGACCCTCAAACATCGAATTCGACGGGAGAGTCGAGAGTACACATATATATATATATATATATATATATATATATATATATATATGTATGTATGTGTGTGTGTGTGTGTGTGTATATTGTGCAGCAAAAAATCCAAAATTACCTCATGTAGGTATAGTGTATTTCATCCCGAATACACCTGGATTATATTTGAAATAGACTATACCCACATGAGGTAATTTTATATTTTTTGCTGTATAATATATACGCTCTGTTATAATAAATTCATTGAGTTCGCTTGTGGATAAGTTTTAATATCTGATATTACTAGGATCCACCTGAATTATATACCAACGGATCTATTACTTGTAATATACATACATACATACATACATATATATAGTGTCGCTTTCCTTTTTTTCTGCCATATCATGCAATTTAAATATATATATATATACACCAACATTTTCATTAAAATAATTTTTATTTTCCCAAGTAATTTAAATGTCAACTGAGAACATATTCAGGGGGATAAAATATCTGCGGATGTGTATACAGTAACTCCGTCGATTCAATTTTTTTCCAGTCATGGAAGGGAAGTAACTTCTATAATTTTTTTAAAATGGGAAACAGTTTTAATTATAATATTTTAATCTATAACTTTTATATCAAACTTTGCTGCTAGAAACGTTTAAGAATTTTGTTTCTATATTCATAGGTTATTTATTTGGCTGCATTTTTCTTATATAAAGGGTTTCCAGAATTTTAAGTTTTTGTTTATTATTATTTTGATGAAATATTAATGTATTTTCGAGTAATATCTCTAAACTGTGAATGTGAAGATCTGTGTTCCTTTAAAAGTTCTGAGATTGAACTATGCACATTCAAGTTAAACGTAAGCGGCCTTGTCAACGTCGTCGCTGGAAAACCAACATATGTATTAACATTTCTATCAGTGATGCAATCTCACAAAGGTCATTTAAACTAATATACAATGTTGGTACTTTGTAAGACACTAGTTGACGGAGAGGAATTGTTTTGGACAACTAGGTTGGTAGTATTAAATTTTGTATAGTATATAATTAATTTAATTTTTTTACTTGGATCAGTGGTGGGGGTAAATTAGTATTTATGAGACTTTTTAGAATATTTTCCTCCTGTTTATAGATAGAATGCATTTCGTGGACTTGAAAGGGTTAAAACTAAAATAAATGGACATAATATAATACGTCTAAATTATTGAACAAAATCTGCTTGAATGATATATATATATATATATATATATATATATATATATATATATATATATATGAAGAAAAATACACGGAAAAAACAAACAAAAATCCTAATATGCAATTATACTGTTTTAATGTTAATATAATGTCAACGTCGGACGTTTAGGTCTAGTAGACCATCTTCAGGACATATTCATTAAACATAATTAACATTAGACTATATTCAATTCAACATGAAAAGAAACGTCCGACGTTGACCTTATATTAATATTCAAACAGCATAATTGCATATTAGGATTTTTGTTTGTTTTTTCCGTATATTTTTCTTCATACTGTCGGATCTATATCCATATATTTGCTTACACACACACACACACACGCACACACACACACACACACACACACACATATATATATATATATATATATATATATATATATATATATGTAAAAACATCCCATGCGAGGATGTGGGTACTCTAAGACTGAATAATTACGCCCTGTTAAAATAAACACTAATTAATTACACCCTGTAAAAATAAACATTGATTAGAATATTTTCACATGCTGTTCTGAACCGTCAAAATCAACAGTTATATATATATATATATATATATATATATATCTTTTTGGCTTCTAAGTCTTTATCCTATTACAAAGGAAGTGTATGTGCTATTTGCCTGTAGATAAGGTCGATTTTGAAATCGTGGCATTGCCCTCGATTCGATAGTTTCGATTTGACATGATAAATGAGGACAAAAACTATTTTTTTCAAAATCGTTATTTTTTGTTGAGGAAACGACTTTGAAGATTGCATTTAGGTTCAAAATCGCAACATTGCACTTTCATTCCTGTGATCAGTGAAAGCCTTATAGAACAGCCTTGTAAAATTTATAATTTCCTGAAGCTTTACAAATTTTATGTGGACAAGATGCATGGCACAAATGCATTATTACTAAATCATTGTGACATCAAATAAAACCTTTATTTACTCCGAAGAGAAATTATACTGAACAATTAAGTGATGCTATGATGTAATATGTTATATACATGCAGCAGTTTTAGCGTGATTTTCAATAAACAATGCAAATTTAAAACATTTTGACATATAATTTGTGCCTAACAGTATTAAGGTGTTATATACACGTTTACTTCTGTTTTTATTAGGTTGGTGCAAAAATAATGACGTGATAATGTCGTTTTTTGACGTATTTTTAACGACAAAAAACGACCTTATTACGTCATTATTTTTGCACCAACCTAATATTAATTATGATCTAAAAAAAGGATCGAACAAATCTTATTCTTTTGCATTCTTTTACAAATTTTCTGTTTTTAAATTGCATCTTTTGCTTGTGGTGATTCATAATTAGAATTCTAGTTTGAATATATTTTCCATTAAATGTATATAATACTAAATATGTAAAATTTATTTGGATTTATACCAGAAAGTAAAATTTTGAAGACAGTTTGTAAGCAAAAACCTCCAGAAATTAGATATTTCTGTCCATTTTGTTATAGGGTATTTCAAACTAAATGCCTCCCAAAAATTGATAAAAGGTATGTATCTATTTTTTTCAGTACAGTAGAATCTAGGTTCACGAATTTAATTCGTTCCTGAAGCCCATTCGTAACCCACAATGGTGTTTCTTGGGCAAGATAGCCAGATGGAGCCAAGACCGGTTCAGAATTCAGAGTTTTTCCTTCTCCTAGACCGGTTGCCACCCAAGTCTAAAGAACTTACTCTGTCCTGCAATTTACCAATAGCTTTTATAGATTCATACCTTTTCCAAGGTTATTAGCACGTAAGTGAATTTAATGGATCCGACTAGAATTCGAACTTGGCTCTGCGATTCCCCAATCCGAGCCAACATCTATTGCTCCACCGTGTCTCCGACCGAATAGTTTTATAGGTCTATCTCATATCTTCGAACAATAAAATAAATCTATCCTCGTAGGTTACGCTTTAATATATCCGACCCAGGTTAATTATTTAGCATAAAACGGATAATTTAAAAGGATGTAAGTTTGTATATATTTTCCTTTAAATGTATCTAATATTAAAATATTTATATGGATTTATTCCAGAAATAGTAACATTTTGAAAAGACTTTGTAAGCAAATTAGATATTTCGGTCATTAAAAGTAAATGCTCACAAATTAGTAAAAGCTATGTATGTCACTTTTGCTGGCTGTGGTAAGCGCATGAAACCTCAGCTTTCACACAGTCATATTTTTTTTTTTTTTGAATTCTTTTACAAATTTTTACCGTTTTCAAATTGCATATTTTGCTTTTGTTGATTCATGAATACAATTCTGATTTGGATATATTTTCCATTAAATGTATATAATACCGAATATGTCAACTTTATTTGGATTTATTCCAGAAATAGTAAAATTTTGAAGACAGTTTTTAAGCAAAAACCTCCGGAAATTAGATATTTCTGTTCATTTTGTTATAGGATATTTAAAACTAAATGCCCCCAAAATTGATAAAAAGGTATGTGTTTATTTTTTTTCAGTACAGTGGAATCTAGGTTCACGAATTTAATTCGATCCTGAAGACCATTCGTAGCCCGAAACTATTTTCCTAATAGGAATCACTGTAGCACGTAAATAAAAGTCATGGAACCGACTAGAATTCAAACTCGGCTCTACGATTCCCCAAACCGAACAACTAGCCATTACTCCACCGTGCCATATGTCCATTTAAACAGCATCTCATATCTTCGAACAATGTTTTAATATATCCGACTCAGCTTGATTAACATAAAACAAATAATTTAAAAGTATGTAAAGATCGATCTAAAAAATTGACGATAAAGTATCAACAATTAAATATTATGAAAATGCTTCATCTAAAAAAATATGACAATATCACTTAATTGCTTCTAAAACTCTTATTACTTGTTAGATAAAGAAGAATGTTGTGATGACATTAACTTTTATGTTCGATATCGAATACAGTAAAATATTTCATATTTTGCTTTTGTTGATTCATAATTAGAATTCTGGTTTGAATATATCTTCCATTCAATGTATATAATACCAAATATGTCAACTTTATTTATTTATGAAATAGTAAAATTTCGAAGTCAGTTTGTAAGCAAATTAGATATGTCTGTGCATTTTTTCAGACGGTCTTTAAAAGTAAATGCTCACAAATTAGTAAAAGCTATGTATGCTATTTTTGCTGGCTCGGGTAATCGCATGAAACTTCATCTTTCACACAGAGTGCAATGTTGATTTTCTAAAAAAAACAAAAAAAGGGACTGTTCAACCTGACCTATTGCCCAGTACTAAATCTCTAGATACTACCAAATTATGGAAGAAAACCAAGAGATAGGACTGAAGATAAACCTTCCCGAACTAGAATGTATGGCTTGGAATTGAAATGATGGCACATACACTGAGTCCATCATAAAACTCCAAGATATATGGTACGGCGATTCTATTGTTTACCTCGAGGTTCTCGATAAAATCCAAAGAAGGATCTGCAATGTAATCGATCCTGACTTGGCATCTCAACTTCAGTCACTTTCTCACAGATGCGATGTGGCTTCCCTCTGTCTTTTCTACAAATATTCTCATGGCAACTGATCTGACGAGCTATTTTCCCTGGTGCCTCATCTGCATGAATTTAAGCGTACTACTAGGTTGGCATTTCGATCCCACCCTTTTACTGTCAAAACAGTTAAATATAACTGACTATTCTACATCAACAGTTTCTTCTCTCGCACTTCCCAACAGTAGAACTCCCTTCCTCTTACTTGTTTCCCTGATAACTATAATCTTCAAATATTTAAATGTAATGTCAATTGACATCTTCTGATGCCTTTATCCTTTCTTCAAACACCCCTATTCACTTTTACTTTCACTCTCTGTAACGCCTTGCGTGCTAGTGACAGTTCCGGTTTGCTGTGGGTGAAATGATTTAAAAATAAATCTAGTCTGGTGCTTCTGTTGCGTACTTAGAGATTCTTGATAAAAGTATCTGCAATTTTATCGGTCCTGATCTGGCATCTCGGATTGCTTAACTTTCCGACCGCTGCATTTGTTGAAGCAGTTAAATGTAACCGCCTTTTCTACTCCAACAGCTTCTTCTCTCGCACTTCCTGACGGCGAAACTCCTTTCCCCTTACTTGCTTCCCTGATAAGTATAATCCTCAAAAATTTAAATGTGATGTTAATCGACGTCTTCTGATGTCTTGACCCCCTTTCTTCTTTTTATCCCTATATTCAGTCTTTTCTGTTACGTTTATTATCTGTAATTCCCTGCGTACTAGTGGCAATCTCGCCTTGCTTGGAGTGAAATGCTTAAAAAATAGAATTTACTAAATACTAAAAACTTCGGTGTCTAGATCAGTCATAACAAGTTTATTGATTGATTTATAGAATCGTTTTCTACGGCTTGTCAACCTATTACAGTTTATTTAAAGCCAGAAAATATTTTAGATCGTAAGATTTTTTGGACTTATAATATTGGTTGAGTGAGACAAAAACAACAAAGTAAGGGAGAATGGTATGCTTGTAGGTAGAGTAAATATTATTATTTTTTTTTTTATCTCAGATGCACACCGGCAAAAGAACCCAGGTGAAAAGATGACTTGAGATGACCTTCTGCCGGGGGCGAAGATTTACGTTTCAGCCATAGCCATTGGGTACCTTAGAAGTGAACACCTGTGGGATTTACCCGGCTTAATATGTGCGCGCAAGAGTTATAGAACGTTAGACAGCGAAAGGGATACAGCCTAACCACTCCCCAGACACCACAGACTTAGAATGTCGGAAGCTTTACGGGGGCAAATACAACGGACTGACCGAGAGTGATGAAATCAGGAGTTGAATAAAATTCAGTGTTTACTATGAATGATTCATGATTCATTAGCCAAGAGGCCCACTTCATTACTCACAGATAATAAAAAAGGAAATAGTGGAGAGCCGTGATACGTTACGTCGTAAGTATTTTCTGATCTTTAAAATTTTTTCTTTGACAAAAATCAATAGGAATTATATTTAGCATAATACTGCATAAAGAGATCGATTTGTTTTTACGACTTATCAACTTTAGGTGGGTTATTGAAAGCCACAAAATATTCTGGATTTTAAGAATTATACATTGTTTTGTGAGTAAAAATGGACAAAAAGTCTTGAGAAGCCCATTTTCTTGAAAAAAATAACTGTTTTAATGGAGAGTGTTGTAGCATGCCTACAGACGATAATGGTTATACCCCCAATTCCCATAAATACAGCAGAGAGGATTCCCAGGCGGAGCTAAATCTAAGGACAGAGGCTCGTCTCGGGAAACAGCTACCCGATCCTATTTTATGGGGAATTTTTGACTGGGCCTACGGGTTCGAAAACCACGCATTAAATTCGGCCTTGTGTCACATCTGACTGCGTGGGACAGTTGATTGATACCGTCTCCAGTTGGAGATCATTGTGAATTTCACTTGACTCACAACGAGAAGCTGACTCCTTCTACGCGCCGCTGGCGAATCTTATATGTGTTGTTCTTGTCCTACGTATTATCGTTCATTACCAACCTTCGTGTGATTATTCTACTCAGTAACCTTCCCTAGGTTATAATAAAGAGATTTTATAAATTTCAGTCGACAAAAACGAAAATTGTTCAGAAAGTACTCGGAATAAAATAATATCTATCAACACGGCGATTTTTTCTCTTTCTCTAATAATGAAACCAAAAATCTTATCCGTGAATATGAAAGGATCCAATTTAAAATAAGTAGACAAAACTTGTCTAAATTATTCAATGAAACATGTCTCAATATATATATATATATATATATATATATATATATATATATATATATATATGAGATAATTATATAAATTTTTATATATGAAGAACAGTTTCGAAGGAAAGATGCATAACAAAGTGGGCTAGGTTTGTATACGTTGATGCGACTACACATGCGTACCCAACCAGAGATGCTGTAAATTTAAAAAATAATTGTGTTGGGTATATACTCCAGCCAAATTAATTCAGATTCGTTTTCTTTTTGATTCCATCATCTTTGTTATAAATACCCGACATTGGGATAACAGAAGATCTGTCAAGAATGTTGTAAGATCCTGGATGCATATTTACTGTCGACGAACTAAAAAAAACAACACGTTTTAAACAATTTCGTCATAGTGAATTGGTATCTCTTTTAATTAGAATAACATGTTCTTATATCAAAATTGTGGCTAGTCTCATTACTGTGAGCGACTAATGCATTTAATGTGTTGTTTTTGAAAATATCTCTTTTGTGTTCATATAATCTTTTATTTAAACCTTTTGTGGTTTTTCCAATATATTCTTCCTGGCAAACTTTATGGGTAATTTTATGAGCCTTTTGTTTTGAATTGAATATGAAATAGTTACGGTATTGGAGGATCTTGAAAATATTTTCAAGGTACTTTATCTTTTCGTGTAAATACTGTGGGCTGCAAATTTTGAGTGCTCTTAAGTAGAACCTGATAATTGTTCCGGATTTTATATTTTGTTATGATTGGTATAGAAATATATTAGATCATTTTTATTAGTTGATTTTTGATGGGCACTGAGTTTTAAGCTGCTGTTAACGCTGTGTAGCATGGTATCTAGAAAGGTAAAGTACTGTATTCTTCCATTTTGTATATATATTCTATTGTATGTTTGCCTTTGATTAGTTTATCTACATGATCAAGTAAATCAGTATTACAAGGCTATATTAATAGAGCATCATCAATATATTGGAAGTATGTTGATTATTTAGGTAAAATATTTTGAATTCGAAAAATTTTAAGAAAATACATGCCATCACTCCATTAAGAGGCGATCCAACTGTTAATCAAAATCTTTGTTTTGTCAGAATTATTAAATATGAAATTGCTGATAAGATGCCAGGTTTTTTTAAAATTATTTTGCCTATTGGTAGGAAGAGGTTTAATTTTGATTGTGTTAGGTAGTTTTTTGTTTTTTTAAAGAAATTTAGGCATTTTTCAATCGGAACGTTAGTGTAAAGTGATTTTATAACTAGACAGGTCATAAGTTGGTTAGCCATATTTGCTTCTGTGAGTTTATTTTAGCTTGGTTGATTGTTTTATATTATAGACTGATTGTTTCAAGAAGAGGAGTTAAAATTTTGTTACGTCTTTAGCCTGTTTATAACGGGTTAAAATTTGTAGTTTTTAAAAACGTTTCTTTTGATTTTATATAATATTTTATTTAAACCTCTTGATGTTTCTCCAGTATATTCTTCCTGGCAATCCTTACGGGTGATAAATTAAATTTCTGCAACAAGGTTTGATTCGTTGTTCTGTTTTGTATTGATTAAGACTTTTAATATTTTAGATGTATTTGTGAAAAAATTTGTTGAGTTTAGATAAATTCTTTTAGATTGTAGTTGAAACAGAGTTATATATCTATATATATATATATATATATATATATATATATATATATATATATATATATATATATATATATATATATGGGGGGGCGTGTGTATATGTATATATATATATGATTGTGTCTGCGTAAGCCACAGACATAATAGTATATATTATGTAAACACACACATATATAAGTATATTTATTTATATATACATATATAATTATAATGTTAAGTATATATCTACATATAAATAAAATTATATTGTTTAGTATTTGCTGTGTTTATGAGCGAATATTATTCAACATTGGGATAAGTTATATATATATATATATATATATATATATATATATTGTGCGTATGTGTGGACATCGAAATCAATATTGAATCGTGATGGAAGTTTCAAGCTATACGACATGTATATACGTATAAGCCATATGAAATCTATCTATCTGTATATTATATGATAAAAATATAGCTATAAAGTATGCTGTATTTATGGGTAAATGGGGTAATGATTGCGTTGAAGCATCAACATTGATCTCACTGTCCATCTTTATATATATATATATATATATATATATATATATATATATATATATATATATATATATATATATATATGAATATAATATTGTGCGTGTGTATTTTCTTAGTTCTAGTGAAATATAGATCAAATATGGATTTGAATCCAACAGAATGTTAGGATAACGGACAAAGAGCAAACGTTTATAAAACTTAGTTTTTGCTTTCATTAGAGCTTCATTAGAGTATATGTTGGTTATGGAATTTATTCCGTGTGCACCAATCCTATACTTGTATATATATATATATATATATATATATATATATATATATATATATATATATATATATATATACAATTAACTTAGGTATGCACACACACACACACACACACACACACACATATATATATATATATATATATTAACATGGATGGATATTAATACAATCCTGAACAAAGCAGTTAAATATATACTTTACCTATCTATCTATCTATCTATCTATCTATCTATCTATCTATCTATCTATCTATCCATTTATCTATCTAGCTATATACATCTATATATATATTTATCTCATTTAGATCACACATAGATAGATAGAAAAACATATATATATGGATAGATATATGGGCAGGTATGAATAGATAAACTGATAGGAAGACAGATGATTATATATGAAAAGATGTATCTATTCTTTCTCAAACATTGAGATATAGAAATGAGATAGATAGATAGATAGATAGATAATGAACAGATTTTGATATATAATAGATAGATTCAGATAGATAGATTGATATGAACAGATTGAAATAGATATATACACAGATAGATATGAACAAATTGAGATAGATATGAACAAATCGAGATAGATATGAACCGACTGAAATAGATAGATAGATAGATATTAAGAGACTAAGATAGATAGATAGATAGATAGAAAGATAGATAGATAGATATGAGGAGTCTAATATTGATAGATATATATATATATATATTAAGAGACTTAGATAGATAGATAGATAGATGGATAGATAGATAGATAGATATGAGGAGACTAATATCGATAGATAAATATATATTAAGAGACTAAGATAGATAGATAGATAGATATGAGGAGACTAATATCGATAGAGAGATATATATTAAGAGAATAAGATAGATAGATAGATAGATATTAAGAGACTAAGATAGATAGATATATATGAGGTGACTAATATCGATAGATAGATACATATTAAGAGACTAAGATAGATAGACAGATAGATAGATAGATAGATAGATAGATAGATAGATATTAAGAGACTAAGATAGATAGACAGATAGATCTGAAGAGACTGAGATAGATAGATAGATGTCAAGAGACTAAGATACATAGATAGATCTGAAGAGACTGAGATAGATAGATAGAGATATGAGAAGAAAGTAATAGTTTACTAGAGAGGTAAAGAGATATATGAACGTTTTTGCTGAGATCGATAGCCATCGAGGCCACACTGACTTTCCTGCACGCACGCTCGCTCGACTTCTTAGATTTGCATCCTCTAGATGCCATCCTATACGCAGCGCAAACAAAGCCACGCCTTCTGCAACATCCTGTCTTCCGTTCTACTTGAGTGACAGACGTCTGCATGAAAACACCAACACAAGCTCCGTTCACTTTTTGCTTCCTCCTTCCTTGTCTCTGTTTGCTGCTTGCTGGTCGAGTTTTTACAGCCCCGCCCCTTATCCTGTCCGATTTTCTTTCCACAGCGTAGATGTCAATCAGTGGTCGTAAGGAACTGAGATGGTAACGCCTTCTTCGTCTTTCCTCTTTCTTTTCTTTCGTTTCCATATTTCTACTTCGAAATAAAAAAACCTCCTTTGATGTGGGCTAGCTTCATTTTTTTACTTTCACTTTCACTTTCACTTTAACTTTCACTTTTATCTTATGGGCTTGTCTTTTGATTTGATCATTATTTCTGCCTAGTTTAAAACGTTATCCTGGCCAAAAAACTCAATACAGACACTTGATTAAGTTCTAACTGAATACATTGCCTTGAAAAGTGACCGTATTCTAAATAAGTCATTATTTATTGAGATAATTCTTCCAAGTGCTCATAAATTATAACGTTTGGCGCCATATATTTTCTGCGATTCGGACATATTTATTTAATCATTTATTCGAATGAAGATCGCAGTTATTCGTGCTTTCACCACAGTATATCGGGCTACATTTTCTGCATGTTGCATTTTCTAGACTTTAATTGTAACCGGAGTATCAACATATACTTTACTTCGAAAGATTCATTGGTCGATATCAAAATATGAAGTAGAAAGGTTGTAGAAAATATTGGCTGAAGGATTAATTAAAGAAAAAATATCAATCCGAATAATATGTGGAGGGAATGACAAGATGATAGGTGAAACTGTCTCCATCTTGCATTGATTCTATGACTACACTGTCTATGCTCTCTCATATATTCTAATGACTCTAGCGAATTTAAACAATATATGCAGATGAAATAATGTGGATATGGCAATAAAAATTGCATTGTGATTGTCAGTTCTGAGATCATCGGACAATATAGTAAAGTTTATGCAATATATCATTATATATATATATATATATATATATATATATATATATATATATATATATATATATATATATATGTATATATATATATGTATATATAAAGGTGGCCTTACGATTACGTCTAGCATGAAACAGACTGTCGCCTATAAGTGTTGACTTAAATGTTCACTATTATATTTACACACGCTCTCTCTCTGATATTGAGCACTTTATTTAATAAATATAGCATATCCTAAGACTATAATTCTTCCTCTTTATATATATATATATATATATATATATATATATATATATATATATATATGCATATGTCATTCAGGGCAAAGAATAAAAGCGAAATGTTTTGTATCCATATTTACATACAAAACATTACGTTTTCATTGCTTGCCTTGAGAAAGTCAAAAGACAAAACGCGGCGACAAGAACTAAGATTTCTTTCCAACTGTAATTTTTAAACCATACATACTTACACATGCGCACACACACACACACACACACACGCATACCCACACACACAGACACACACACACACATATATGTATATATATATATATATAATTATACATTGCATAAACTTTACTGTTATGGTCCGATGTAATTTTTAAACCAATTTGTATTTATTTTCAAAATTATTTCTGGGAAATTTAACTATATATATACATGTAAATATATGAATGAGCACAAAACAAAAACTTATCTTAGCCGACGCGTTTCGTCGTCTAAGATAAGTTTTTCTTTTGTGCTTATTCATATGGTCGTTTTACAGATATATTTTATCTGAAAATTTTACAAACAAACACACACACACACACACACACACACACACACACACACATAAATACATACATACATATTCTAAAATGTCTTTAATAAATAAATTGTCGGACTTTGTCCATTTCTTAATATATGACGTTATTTGTTTACATTTGATATGCCATGAGCAGTTATGGATGTACGAGATTCATGGAAGATTGAAGTTAATAAGCAGTAAATTCGACCGGTTTGTGGCCGAATCAGTTAGGCACGTCAGCGTAAATGACGGTTCCGTATAGGTTGCAGGTTCGAATCCTGTCAAAGGACGAATATTTTCTATGAAAAATTTCTCGGACATTCAGGCCGGTAAATGTTATTTAATACTGTTTATTATAAACAGAGCATTTACTTAAATACTTGTATCTATAAAAAGAACGTTACACATAAAAAATGTCTTTAATAAATAAATTGTCGGACTTCGTCCATTTCTTAATGTATCTATATATATATGAATATAATATTTCCAGCACTTGAAAACGGAGCCGTGCAATTAATGTAAGATATTATGCATCTTAATATATATATATATATTAAATAGCTCTGTTACTTAACATTGTGCACATTTTTACTTACACTATAGAGTACTTATATATTTGTAAGTTATTTATACGCGATCGCTCGCTCGTATACCTACTTATCTATATTTACACATTCGGTTATATATATATATATATATATATATATATATATATATATATATATATATATATATATATGTTGATGTAGTGTCCTCTCTCTAATGAGTCTATGTTGCACTGCTCCGCCTACTATAAGATTAGTAGGAGAGAAGGCCTTGGGGGAACAGTCGAATAGATTGATCAAACCGAGGAACTCGGACGAGGCTTTGCCGCTGGGCCCTGAACCCGTTTATTCGGGTTCGAAGGGAATATTTTTGGCCGAGCCTCCGGGCTCGAAGTACCCACAATAAACCGGCCTTGTGCCACATACACCCCTCGTGGTGGGGCTGTTAAATATTAATAGTTGTAATACTCTTCTGATGTACTTACTGTTTAATATATGATATATCTGCAACACTTGTTTTGTTATTTTTTTAACCATTTACTTGGTCCCAATATCTTGGCGACGAAGGATTCGAAGAAACAGACTTCACGTTAAATCATAAAAAGTTTTTTTTTCCACTGTCTATAACAGTGGTGAATAAAGCAATTCTAATTAAACTCTATGACAAAAGGGTATCCAGTGTTAATTACAACACCGAAAGTGAAAAAAAAAAAAAAAGAATCTACTCAAAACATTATGATTTCTACAAGTTCAATTCATTTGTTGGGAAGAAGGTTGGTGAACCTCGTTGATTTTTTCCATTCCAAGAAGTCAGTAAAAGAACTGTACGAGTCAAACAGACTTATTGTTTTCGCTAATAGGGTAAAGTAAAAATTTACCCCCACCTCCGGCTTTTAAATTTTTCAGTAAAAGAATTATACAATTCAAACTTAAAGCCTCTTATTTCTTAATTTTACGTACCACCGCAGTAAATATGGACGTATTTAAAAGTGCAATGCTAGAGTTGATGAAACACCAACAGGAACAACAACTACAGTTCCAACGAGAACAAGAAGAATACTATAAGAAATTTGAGGAAATGCACCTAGAAATTCAGGTTAGACAATAGAAACTGGAAGAAATGCTTCTTTCAAACACAGAATGAGCAAAGGCACTTGTATAATATATCCATCAAAAGCCAAAATGAGGACAACGAAAACGCGTTCTCTCAAAATGTTATATGGCGTCCTATTGAAAACTTTACGTTTGCACTTGAAGAAGAAATTACATTCTCTTTGTACTTTAAGCGTTACGATGACTTATACAATAAGGATTGTGCAAGTTCGGTTGACCATAAAAAGCTTCGTCTACTCCTCAGCAAATTAGGCACAGCAGAATATACTAAGTTTCATAACTATATTTTGCCTAAGAAAACCAGCGACTTGAAATTTAAAGAGGCAGTTCAATCATTAACAGAAATCTTCAGTCCAGAAACATCACTGTTCTACAAGCGTTGGAAATGCATGAATCTCACCTGCAAAGAAGACAAAGATTATACTACTTTTGCGAGTGTAGTCAATAAACAATGCGATGATTTCAAATTGGCAGAGTTAAACGCCAATAATTTTAAATGCTTAATTTTCGTCCAGGGTTTGATTTCAGCGAAAGACGCCAAAATACGTTGTAGGGTACTCAACAAGCTTGAAAACGAGCCGGACGTTACTTTACAGCAAGATGCCAAGGATTGCCAACGTTTCGTGAGCGTTAGAGAAGATTCGAAAAACAGTGGCGTGTTTCACATTAAAAAAAATTACGCCAAAGAAAAATTAAAAAGTGTCAACCAAAAAACAATAAAGTTACTTTGTGTGGTCAATTATATTGGTATAGAGATTGTACTTTTAAAGATAAAAAAAATGTTTTAATTGCGATAAATTGGGACACAAAAGTTCCCACTGCAGGATTGAGAACAAAACAAAACAGTTTTGTTAAAATTACCAAGTCTGATGAACCAGAAAGTCGTAACATCAGGAAATATATTGAAATGCAAATATTTAACAAAAATATAAGGCTACAGCTTGATTCGGGTTCAGACTTATCCATAATTAATTATCAAACATGGAAAAAACTGGGTAAGCCGGCTTTGTTAAGAACGAATCGAATAGCTAAAAGTGTAACTGGCAACCTATTAAGTTTATGGACGAACTTATAACGAACGTTTCATTAAAAGGTAAAACTTTAAAACTAAAGGCGTATATTATGAAGAATACGGGTAATTTGTTCGGGACTGATTGATTAGAACAGTTCCAACTTTGGGACATGCCTATTAACTCATTATGTCAAAAAGTTGAAAATTTGACTGACGAAACAGAAAAGTTGAAAGGCGAACTTAAAAAAAAAATCCCGACGTTTTCAGGAGAGGACTAGGAAAATACACAAGAATGTCTGCTAAGTTTGTGCTAAAGCCAGATATAGACCCAGTTTTTAAGAAAAAAAGTAACGTTCCATTTGCCTCGTTAAATCAAATTGACGAAGAGCTGAATTGACTTGAGAAAATGTGAGTTCTGGCAAAGGTTGAATATAGTGAATGGGCATCTCCCACAGTTTATATTAAAAAAAACCAGCAAAGAAATTCATGTATGTGCTGACTTCTCTACGGGGCTGAACAGCGCCCTAAAGGATCATCATTATCCCCTTCCAAGTCCAGAGGAGATATTCGCTAAGCACAGTGGAGGAAAATATTTTTCTAAGATTGACTTAAGCGACTCATATCTACAGGGACGAGGAATGCTCGAAGCTCCTTTGTCTAAACACCCACAAAGGTTTATACAAATTTTTAAGACTTCCGTTCGGGTTTAGGGTCGCCCCTTCCTTTTTTCAGCGGGTCATAGACAGGATGTTAAATTGTCTGGATTTTGCGGTGGCTTATCTCGATGATGTTCTAATGAGAAACACAAACCCCAAGTCTGGAAGGTGTTCATGAGAATGCAGGATTACGGAATCAAATTAAAAGACGGGAATGTGAGTTTTTCTTAGGGAGGATTAAGTACTAATTGAGAAAGACGGAAGACGTCCAGACCTAGATAGGGCAACGGCAATAAAGAATATGCCAGCACCAGAAAATGTGTCGGCTCTTCAAAGTTTTTTAGGTCTTGCCAATTATTACAACGTTTTCGTCCCATGTATACACTTTATTAAGAAAAGATAAAACGCGAGAATGGACAACCAAATGCCAGGAAGCATTTGAGAAAATAAAGGCGGTCCTTACATCAGATCTGTTCTTGACACATTTCGACCCAAACCGTGACATTATTTTAGCCAGCAATGCTCGCTCCTACGGCATCAGGGCGTGCATTTTACACAATTTAAAGGATGGATCGGCAAAGCCAATCTATGACCAACTAAAAGGGGTTACTCGCAAATAGAAAAGGGAGCCTTAGGAATCATTGTTGCGATGATTAAATTTCATAGATTTATTCATGGAAAGTACTTTTTGTTGCAGACAGACCATTGTCCACTCTTTACTATCTTTGGAGCAAAAAAAGGTCTGCCAGCACATACTGCTAATAGACTGTAAAGATGGGGAACCATTCTCCTTAATTATAACTAAAAAATGGAGTTTCTCCCATCGACTAAAATCTGACATGCAGATGTATTGTCTAGATTGATACCTAAGTATACTGAACCTCTGGAAGACACAGTCATTGCTGCCATAAGAACAGAGGTTGAAATAAAAAAACACCTTGTGAAATATTGTCAAGGAGATTCTTATAACAATTGACGAGATAACAGACAACGCGTCCGATGATGAGTTCATAAAGGAAGTAAAAGACAAAATAAATAGTAAAGCCCAGAATATCTCAGAAGTTTACTCACTCTGTAATGACATATTAATGTACGGAGAGAGAGTAGTAATCCCATCTACACTACAGAAAAACATTAAAGGAATTCCATGTTGGCCATCCGGGAACTTCAAGAATGAAGAGTCTGATGAGGAGTTACGTCTACTGGACCAACATGGACAAGGATATTGGAAACACTGTAAGATCGTGCAAAGGGTGTGCTTTGGCTGCTAAAGCAACCCCAATAAAATTCAATCCCTGGCCTAAAACCGACCGTCCGTGGTCGCGGATACACATTGATTTTGCTGACTCACTTGATAGTTTTTACTACTTTGTACTGGTTGACAGTTATTCCAAGCGGCCAGAAATATTGAAATGTAAGAAGCTAACCGTGGAGGTGACAGTAATTTTTTTTGCATTAACTATTTTCCCTTTTTGGAATTGTTGACTGTATCGTAACAGACAATGCCACTTAGTTCACATCCTGTGAATTTAATAATTTTTTGTCAATCATTCCTGATTGAAGATATTACCAAGGCGCCATATCACCCAAGGAGTAATGGACTGGCGGTGCGTTTGTGGACACTTTCAGGAGAGTACTGAGGAAGGCGACAGGTACTTCAACCGATACGGCTATACATCAGTTTTTTCAGGTCTATAGTGTAACCTCTAATAGCAGTGCTTCATCTGCTAAGATGCCAGCGGACGTCATGTTTGCCAGGAAAATAAAATCGTCATTTGACAAATTCCTTTCGAGTGAAACGAAAGTGGGAAATAGGGATACATTTTTTTTTCGTGTATTTGCGGGGAATAATAAAGCTCACTTGGAGATAGGAACAATAGACAGACAAATTGATAACAGGATTTACATGGTTCAAACGTCATGTAAACCAGATCAGAAGACGATATGAAAGAGTAGTCGACAGGGATCCCATAGAAGATGACATGGACGTCGTCTTTGGCACGTTGGAGGTTCCAAAACCGTAATCAGTGCCAGAGCTCAGAAGGTTCAAAAGAAAAGGAAATTTACGGAACCTTTAGAAATTAACCCGAAAAAAAAAAGAAAATGAACAACTTTCATTTTATACCATGTCTACAGAAAAAGGAAAAGAATGAATAAAAAAAAAACAAAAAAAAAAAAAACATCTCCTCACTCAAGAAGTTTGAATTACCAGAGAAGCACAATACGCAGTGGGTTATTGGATATTATTAACATTATAATTTACCATTAAACGTATGCAATTCTTCATTATTTAGGAATAATGAATAGAGGCCTTAACAAAAAGGGTACTGTTGTTAACACGTAAAATGTTTCTCGTAAGACTATAAAAATATTGTGAACGTAATTCCTGTATATAGTTTTTTCAAAGTGGTTGTTTCTGATTTTTTTTTTGTAAAAAAGAGTTTATTTGGTTGAATAAAAAGTATTGTGTGGTAATTATAATAAAAAGACTCCATACGGATTCAGGCTGAAAAGGGGGGTGTTGTGGTGTCCTCCCTCCAAAGACTCTATGTTGGACTCTTTCTCCTACCATAAGATTAGTAGGAGTGAAGCCCTTGGGGGGAACAGTGCCACACTGTTCAACTGTCAAACTCTGCTTCGAACAGAGAGGAACTCGGACGAGACTTTTCGTCCTTAATAATCGAACGGTCCTCTGTGGCACAATCGGTTAAAGGCACGTCAGGCTATGTGACGGTTCCGTATAGGATACAGGTTCGATTCCTGTCGGAGGACGCATATTTTCTATGACAATTTCTCGGACATTCGGGCCGGTAAATATTGTTTATTATAAACAGAGAATTTACTTAAATATTTGTATCTATAAAAAGAATGTATAAACATAAAAATGTCTCAAAATAATTATCGGACTTTGTCCATTTCAGAATATATATATATATATATATATATATATATATATATATATATATATATATATATATATACACACACACACACACATTTGACATACAAAGAAATAATTACACAGAATCAATCAGAAATATTAATGCGATTAATGGTGACATCCGTCACTAGAAACATAATATATGCATTAAAATACTGTTAATCCATAGAGTGAAGTGATCCTCGTCGAAACAATTGATGTCTGTAGTTTTCAGTTTATTTGATGTTAAAATACTAGTACTTACGAATAGTCCTCTATTCATCATCAGGCATGTGTTTTTTTTCCTTATAAAATCAAAAACTTGAAGACGAAAAACTTGTTTGTCGACCCAAAGATGTTTTTTGAATATCTGCTATTAATGACTGTTAGGAACAATCTCGGAACATGCAAAGACGCGACGCCAATTTTTTTCAAAATTTTAAGTGAGAATTTTATTTAAATATTATTTAAATAATATTTCTTTCTTTCTATGTAAATTATATGCTGCGTAATATTTTATGTTTATAAAAAACTATTGATCTGCAGTACAGGAAAATTCCTATAAAAAAAAAAAACTACTACTAAGACATTACACTACATTATTGAACTATATCCTTAGTTCATGACATATAAACTGAATACATTTGTTAAAATAGAATACGTGGATTTAACACATCACAAGAAAAATGTAAATAAAATTCATTCATACAAAAAACAGATATAGAAGTTAATGATTTAAATGGCGAGAATACATCTTCGCAAACACACGTGACGCCGACGTGTTCATATTGAAACGGAACGCTGATCTTGAAAAATTTCAGTTATCTGTTTTGATTAATCTTACTCTTATATACATCATCTTTTCATGTTGAATTAAATATAGTCTAATGTTAATTATGTTTTATGAATATGTCCTGAAGATGGTCTACTAGACCGAAACGTCCGACGTTGACATTACATTAACATTAAAAAAGCATAATTGCATATTAGGATTTTTGTTTGTTTTTTTTCCGTATATTTTTCTTCATACTGTCGGATCTATATCCATATATTTGCTTACACACACACACACACACACACACACACACACAGACACACACACACACACACACACACACACATATATATATATATATATATATATATATGCTTTCTGCATTCTGTTGAGGTTTCTATCAGACTCGATGAATCAATTAATATAATTATCAAATCCTCCTAAATACTATCTGTGTTTATCATCGCTTGAACCGGCTTCTAATGCTCCAGTTGGAGTGGCTTGGTGAGAGTAGTCGTGGCTCCAGGGGGCTCAGTCCTATGGTTAGAGAGAATCTCAGTAGAATTCCACCACGGAATATGGGAGTGAGCGGCGCTACATTGAGTCTGATTTGCAATCTCTTTGGCGCAGTTGGTATGGTGTTCGCTTGCCAACCTAACCGTCGGGGTTTCGATTCCCTCGGTAGTGGATGCGCACTGCTGATGAGTCCCAAATATAGGACGAAACGGCCGTCCAGTGCTTTCTGCATTCTGTTGAGGTTTCTATCAGACTCGATGAATCAATTAATATATATATATGTATGATATGATATTAAATGCTGTGAATATTAAAACAGAGCCAGCTGAAATTCCCGAGGCATTTAATGAGGAAATTAAACATAGAGAATGTAACACCCACAAGAACAGAAGACAAGTACAACGGCGAATGGTTAAATTAGATGGTCGAATAAGGACAAAACATGGTCGTAAATGTACAAAACCTACTTACATCAACAAAAGACAGGAAAGGATCTTGATTAATTAACTTGTTAGTTACTACACCTTTTGTCAATCTTCGTTTGACTTAATAAATTAAGTACAACGTTTCTTTGTGTTAAGTTCCTGGATACGACGATAAACTACATCCGGCAGCAAGGCCTCTGATCGGAAAGATTTGAGAAGCGTGGAACCACCTCCTAATTGCTGTTGTTCCCAGGTCCACCCTGACTCGGTGTGGTAGCACCTGTTAGGGTCCCAGCAATGTGCAAATAGTTAAACTCCCGAAATTGGGGTCAAAATACGAATAAAGAATAAAAATATAGTAATAATATATAGTAAAAATACTAGCAATACATTTTTGAAAAAAAAAAAAATCTAGCAATAGATTTGACTCTCTACAAAAAAAGTTCTTTACAAAAATACGTCAATGAAAAAACTTGATCTACAAACTTATTTCTTACAAAGAATACATATTCTATTCATACGAATCTATCCTAAAACGTCTTGTCGGCATTAAATAACCCATTGAAGTGTTGGTATGCCGTAAAACAAAAGAAACCAAGCCAAACTAATGCAAAGAATACATATTCTATTCATATGAAACTATCCTAAAAATCTTGTCGGCATTAAATAACCCATTTAGTTGTTGACATGCCGTAAAACAAAATAAACCAAGCCAAACCAGCTCTCTACAAAAAAAAAAGTTCTTTACAAAAATATGTCAATGAAGCCTGATCTACAAACTGATTTCTTACAAAGAATACATATTCTATTCGTACAAAATAATCCTAAATATTTTGTCGGCATTAAATAACCCATTGAAGTGTTGGTATGCCGTAAAACAAAATAAACCAAACCAAACTAAAGCAAAGAATACATATTCTATTCATATGAAAGTATCCTAAAAATCTTGTCGCCATTAAATAACCCATTGAGTTGTTGACATGCCGTAAAACAAAATAAACCAAGCCAAACCAGACTCTCTACAAAAAAAAAAAAAAAGTTCTTTACAAAAATATGTCAATGAAGCCTGATCTACAAACTGATTTCTTACAAAGAATACATATTCTATTCGTACAAAATTATCCTAAATATCTTGTCGGCATTAAATAACCTATTGAAGTGTTGGTATGCCGTAAAACAAAATAAACCAAACCAAACTAAAGCAAAGAATACATATTCTATTCATATGAACCTATCCTAAAAATCTTGTCGTCATTAAATAATCCACTGAAATATTGATATGCTGTTAAAGCAAATAAGCCAAAGCAAGTTAACTCAGAACTCTGCATTATTTAATTCGAGATTTTTGAATGTATATATCAACCCGACTTAATTTTTAAGAACATTTAAAAAGACAGGAATACCAACTCAAATGCGATTATCCACTAGAAATAACGTTTATTATAATAAAGAAATAATTTGGTATTCATAACATATTTTTGTAAAGTATAATTCCAATTCCAATTCCATTTTGTAAGAGATAAACCGGGTATTTCTTGTGTTTGGCAGAAGCTCTAAAAGATCATGTCCAATTTTGTCTCCCATACACTTCTGGTGGAACTCTCGCATTAAACCTCGCGATTTTTCCCCTCCACGCCCAGTTCCACACCCAAACCTTCCTCTTCACCATCACGGCGTCATTATCTTCCCACAGACATTACAAGAAAGAATTCACAAGAGAACTCCGATTTCACTGCCGCAATGTAAACCTATGAGAGGGGGATCTGGGTGTTCACCTTGACCTGTCCTTCATTTCGGCGTGGAGATTGCTCAGAAAGGTCATGCGATGTCCAAGAGGTCTTCGTCTAATCCATCTTGGAGATAACCTTGCATTTGACCACATTGACCGTTCGGACGTCATCAGTGTTACAGATTCGGGCGCCCGCTCAAGTTTAACTAATTGAGAGTTATCAAGTGATTGCTGTTTGTTCTAGAATCAGAAACCGCAATTTCCGGTTATAGAATTTTGGTCAGTGATTGGTAAGGAGCCAGAAGGCGACCCGCCGAACGTTTAGCAATTGGCATGTCACGTGATAAGCCTTTCCTTAAAGACCTCCTTGGAAGATATCGATAATGAGTAAGAAGAAAAATATTAAGATCGTAAGTACCAAATATGTTAAACCATAAAGATGAGCGAGGCTGGGCATTTAATGACTTGTGTCCGTCCATGCAACTCAGCAGTTTATAAATTGGTCGTTCACTTTCTATAAAAACGGAGAAAGAAGCTGGTCATTTCGTTTTTGAATCCTTTCAATAATGAAGGACAGAGAACAATAAAAGAACAAGAATAAAGTAGATAATTGCAGATAAATATCTGAAGATCAGATGGAAAGCAAGAGTGGAAAAGAGATTTCCACAAGTGAGAATGTGAGAGAGGAAACTGTGAGCATAAAACTTCCGGTTGCATTATATCTTTAAAATGGTGAGACCTAACATCCGCGTTATGGGTATGACGATAAACTACATCCGCGTCCTGGGTATGACGACAAACTACATCCGCCTCCTGGGTATGACGATAAACAACATCCACGTCCTGGGTATGACGATAAACTTCACCTACGTCCTGGGTATGGCGGTAAACTACATCCGCGTCCTGGGTAAGACGATAAACTTCATCCGCGTCCTTGGTGAGACGATAAACTACATCCGCCTCCTGGGTATGACGATAAACTACATCCCCGTCCTGGGTATGAAGATAAACTACATCCGCGTCCTGGGTAAGACGATAAACTACATCTTTGTCCTGGGTGTGACGATAAACTACATCACCGTCCTGGGTATGACGATAAACTACATCTGCATCCTGGGTAAGACGATAAACTACGACCAACAGCAAGGCATCTGGTAATCCGTTTTTGAAAAAATAATGTTGCCAGCTATAGGTTTTGAAAAAAATAATATTACTAGCTATACGTTTTTGAAAAAATAATATTACCAGCTATACGTTTTTGAAAAAAATAATATTACCAGCTATACGTTTTTGAAAAAATAATATTACTAGGTATACATTTTTGAGGAAAAATATTACCAGAAATAGATTTTTGACAAAACAAAAATATTACCAGGGAAAAAAAAAAGTTGTCGGCATTAAGTGACCCATTGAGGTGTTGATATGCCGTAAAACAAAATGAGCCAAACGTAACATTCAATCTAGTACTGGGCTTAAATTCGTAAAGTCGAGATATGAAATGAAAAAAAAAAAAGCTTATCAGAACAATTACAATGAACATATTTATAAAAGAGGTACGAGAGAAGATATGTTGCAGCGTTCGGAATGTGACTGAATCCGAAATGCCAGATCAGGACCGATAACACTGAAGATACTTCTTTGAATTTTATCAAGAATCTCTAAGTAGGCAACAGAAGCACCAGACTAGATTTATTTGTAAAACATTTCACCCACAGAAAAGCGGAACTGTCACTAGCACGCAAGGCGTTACAGAAAGTGAAAGTAAGAATGAAAAGGGGTGTTTGTAGAAAGGATAAAGACATCAGAAGATGTCAATTGACATTACATTTAAATGTTTGAAGATTATAGTTATCAGGGAAACAAGTAAGAGGAAGGGAGTTCCACTGACGGGAAGTGCGAGAGAAGAAGCTGTTGGTATAGAATAGGTAGTTATATTTAACTGTTTCGACAGTAAAAGGGTGGGACCCAGATGCCAACCTCGTAGAACGCTTAAATTCATGCAGTTGAGGTACCTGAGAAAGTAGCTCGTTCCGTATAGGATACACTCTATATTACGGTTCCATATAGGATCAGGTTCGATTCCTGTCGGAGGACGAATATTTTCTATGAAAATTTCTCGGACATCCAGGCCGGTAAATGTTGTTAATACTGTTTATTATAAACAGAGCATTTACTTAAATATTTGTCTCTATAAAAAGAATGTATAAACATAAAAATGTCTTAAATAATTGTCGAAACATTTCATAATTTGTGACGTCATTTGTTTACATTTGGATACGCTTTGACCAGATATGATTGTACGTGAGAGATTCATGGAAGATCGAAGTTTAAAGTCAGTAAATTCGACCTTGCTAACCGAACGCTCCTCTCTGGCCAAATCGGTTAATGGCAAGTCAGGCTATATTCATAATGTGTGACGTCAGGCGCACATACACACACATATATATATATATATATATATATATATCTTAATAATATTGCTCTGTAATTTACATTGAGCTCTCTCTGGATTAACATTCTCCTTGGAATTATCCCTACCAGTCACAAGTTGGTAATATATATATATATATATATATATATATATATATATATATATATATATATATATATATAATACTAATAATCTTATAAATATAAGGAACTATACTGGTGTACTAGGTGTTTTAGCTTGTAAATGAACAAACCAATAACTAAGGAAAAAAAAAGGGTAAAAAAAGAAAGAACTAAGATCATATACTTCCGGCGAAAATAATCGTCTAGAATCTAAATTCAGAGTCCAATGAAAAAAAGCCTCCGATATGAGTAAAGGAAAATAACTAAACAAAGTGCTCAATACGTTAAGTAGAGCAAAGAAAGCAAAGTAAACCTGACGATCCGCGTAGGTGAAACCTAGGTAGGTTTTTGTGGCTCTTTAGGTTTACTTTACGATATATATATATATATATATATATATATATATATATATATATATATATATATATATTGGTTCTAACATCAAAATTATCCAAATCGTATAACAGCAAATTTATACAATTGTTAGATTAAGCTTTGAACCGTTGTATCTTAGAAATGATTAAAGATATCTTACTGGAATTCTCCAAGGTTTTTTTATAACACTATTGGGCTCTACTTTGAGCAATAAGAATGTGGAATTACTCTCCAAGCTTAACAGAAGAATCGTGATAAACTCGATCATAAATGAAAATGACATGTTTATCAGTAATCATAGCTAAGGAAGTATTGAAATAAAGTTCATATATATATATATATATATATATATATATATATATATGTATATATATATATATATATATATATATATATGTATATATATATATATATATATATATATATTCTAGAATCATTTTGCAACTTTGAAGTTTCTCAAGCGAAAGCCACTTTTTAACTTTTTTTGAAAGTCATCTTTTTATCTTTCAGCTTCTGAAAGACATCTTTTTGTCATTCAGCTTTTGAAAGTCATCTTTTCTTCATCCGTTTTTGAAAAGCACCTTTTTGTTGCTCAACTTTCGAAAGGTATCTTTTGTTGCTTAGTTTTTGAAAGGCATCCTTTTGTGGTTCAGCCATTGAAAGGTATCTTTTTGTTCGTTCAGGTTTGAAAGACATTGTTTTGTCGTTCAGCTTTTGAAAGGCATCTTTTTTCTCGTTCATATTTTGAAAGGCATTCTCTTGTCGTTCAACTTTTTAAAGCATCTTTTTGGTCGTTCAACTTTTGGAAGACATCATTTGGTCGTTCAGGTTTTGAAAGGCATCTTTTGTCGTAGAGTTTTCGAAAGGCAGCTTTTTTGTCTGTGAGCTTTTGAAAAGCATCTTTTTGGTTGTTCAGCTTTTGGAAAGCATATTTTTGGTCGTTCAGCTTTTGAAAGGCATTCTTTTCCTGTTCAGCTTTTGAAAGGCATCTTTTTGGTCGTTCAGCTTTTGAAAGGCATCCTTTTGTCGTACAGCTTTCGAAAGGATGCTTTTTTGTCGTTCAGCTTTTGAAAAGCATCTTTTTGGTTGTTCAGATTTTGGAAAGCATATTTTTGGTCGTTCAGCTTTTGAAAGGCATCTTTTGTTATTCCTTCGGATTTCAGAGCCACATTTTCCGTCGTCTATTATAGCATTTTCTCTATACTTAAGGTACTGTATTTCGATGCTTCTGACATCTCCCATTTCTACCACGTGTGTAGATTTGTCCTTTTTAAAAGCCGTATATTCTTTCTTCTAACAATTTATAGCATGTTCTTCCTTATCGCTTCCCCTTGGCGTTTTCTTTCTGTGTCTGCCATTAACTTCTTTTCACAGATATCTTATATTGTGATTGTTATTACGAAAACAATATAATACTGTAAATAAAGGAATGCCGGTTTTTTAAGACCTTGCGCCAGATAGTCGGGCACGGCTACCGAAACTTTCGCTCTATCATATGCAAAAAAGGAATAAAACCGAAGTAAAAAACAAAAATAAATAAAATTATCCTTAATTACAGACGGTAAAAATGGGCCAATCGGTGATGGTTTTTTACTGTCTAGACGAAGTACAGATGATTGAGTTATCAGAATCCAAAGCAATCCCACACAATCAGTTACGGATTGCTGCGTCATTTTTTTTCTTCCTTCCGTTGCATTATGTTAATATTTTTCATTCAACACTTTTTTTTCATTACACTTTCTTTCAGTTTTCATTCTTTTCTCTCTCTTTTGTCTTCTTTCAATTGTCACAGTACCTTGAATTTTCCTTTTCTATATATGAATAATTTTCTTAGCTTTTTTTTTTCATTTGTCCTTCTCTAAATAAACCCTTTTTCTTTATTATGCTTTCTTTCACTTGTTTTTATTCCTAGCTCTCTCTCTTTCATTTCTTTTCTATTCCTGATCTTTCTTTCTTGCTTAATTTGTCTTTCTTTAAATATGTTCTTTCTCATTATTATATTTTAGTTTTTATTATTTTCATTCTCACATCTCTCTTTTATTTTTTCTATTCATAATATTTCTTTCTTTCTTTCTTTCTTTCTTTCTTTCTTTCTTTCTTTCTTTGTCCTTTAAATATACCGTTGTTGATCATGCTTAATTTATTAGGTTGGTGCAAAAATAATGACGTAATAATGTCGTTTTTTGAAGTTAAAAATACGTCAAAAAACGACATTATTACGTCATTATTTTTGCACCAACGTAATAGTTTGTATTGCTTTAATTTCTAGTTCTCTTTTTCATTTCTTTTCTATTCCTAATATTTCATTGATTCATTCTTTCTTTCTTTCTTTCTTTTTCCGTTTCTCCGTCTTTAAATGTACCATGGTTCTTCATCATGCTTTCTTTAGTTTGTATTATTTTCATTCTAATCTCTCTATTTCATTTGTTTTCTATTTCTAATCTTTCTTTCTTTCTTTCTTTCTTTCTTTGTCCTTGTTTAGATGTAGCGTTTTTCTTCGTCATGCTTTATTTATTTGGTATTGTTTTCATCGTTTGCACTCTCTTTCATTTCTTTTCTATTACGAATCTTTCTTTCTGTCATTCTTTCTTTCTTTCTTTCTTTAAATGTACACTTTTTCATTCTATTTTTTCTTTGTCTTTCATTAAATGTACATTATTCTTTCTATTTCTTTCTTTCTTTAAATGTACACTATTTCTTTCTATTTTTTTCTTTCTTTATTTGTCTATCTTTAAATGTACATTTTTATTTCTATTTCTTTCTTTCTTTCTTTAAATGTACACTATTTCTTTCTATTTCTTTCTTTCTTTCTTTCTTTCTTTCTTCCTTCCTTTCTTTCCTTCTTTGTCTTTCTTTAAATGTACATTTTTCTTTCTATTTCGTTCTTTCTTTCTTTCTATTTCTTTCTTTCTTTCTTTGTCTTTCTTTAAATATACATTTTTCTTTCTATTTCGTTCTTTCTTTCTTTCGTTGTCTCTCTTTAAATGTATACTATTTCTTTCTATTTCTTTCTTTCTTTCTTTCTTTGTCTTTCTTTAAATGTACATTTTTCTTTCTTTCTTTCTTTCTTTCTTTCTTTCTTTCTTTCTTTGTCTTTCGTTGTCTCTCTTTAAATGTACACTATTTCTTTCTATTTCTTTCTTTCTTTCTTTGTCTTTCTTTAAATGTTCCTTTTTTCTTTCTTTCTTCCTTTCTTTCTTTGTCTTTCTTTAAATGTACACTTTTTCTTTCTATTTCTTTCTTTCTCTCTATTCTTCTTTCTTTCTTAGTTTGTCTTTTTTTAATGTACACCTTTATTATAAATTTTCAATTTTTTATTGTATTCTCTCTAAAGTCTTTCTTTCATTTCTTTTCTATTCCTCATCTGTTTTTCTTTCTTTCCTTTTAATTCATTTATTTTTTCTTTTAACTTTATTTTCTTTATTTTTTCCGCATTGCTTAATTCTTTCCTTTAAATTTCTATCGTCTATCTTTCTTTTATTGTCTCTTCTATTTTTTTCGTATCTCTTTCTTTCTTTCTCTCTGTATGTTTCATTCTTTTGTTTTTGAGACGTTTCTTTTTTTTCTTAATGTTTCTAGTTTTTCTTTTTGCTTGATTATTTTGCTGCTTGTTTCTTTCTTTTTGTTTTAGTATTTCTCTTATTTTTCTCTTTTTATTTCTTTCTCTAAAACTTTTTTTTTGCTTTTTCTTCCACTTTATTACGTTCCTTTTTCTTCGCTCCGTTTTTCTATTTCTTCTTTCTTATTCGTCTGTATTAATTTCTTTTTTTATTACTTCTCTTTACCTTATTTTTCTATTGCTGCTTCTGTTTTTATTTCATTTTTTTTTTTTAATTTTTTCTTATATCTTTCTTTTCCTTATGTCTAACATCTCTGCCCGTCTTTCATTCTTTGTTTTTTGCCTCGTTCTTTCTCTCATAATTCCTATTAGATTGGATTTTTATTTTCTAGGCTTTAAGGATTACATTAGTCGATTAAAAAATGAATAAGCAAATAAATAAAATGTAGGTTTAGATCGGCCGGTAGATGAGAAAGAGTCGCCATATTGGAAAAAAATGGAACGAGAAAAAGAACTAAAGGTCAGGCGGCAAAGGGTGGAGAGACAGTGTACCTCAGAATCGAAGGCCATTTTAAATATGGCGGGGGGAGAGTGTCGGGAGATTGAAGGTAGCGTGAGTGAAAAAAAAAGGAGGCTGTTGTGAGGGGCAAGAGGGACATGTTAGTATGGATGAAATAGAATGTCGCTTTCGTGTTGGAGGAAATGCAAAAAGAAGAGAGGAAAAACAGAAAAATTTGAATAAAAATTACAAAAGAAAAAAAATGAAATTTATCACAAAATGTTGATGTCGTCATCATAAAGTCTTCTATTCTACAATTTCGAGTAAGGCTGAATTTTGCCAGTGTACCTCTACTTGAATTCAGAATTTCAGGGCGAAACAGTCATTTGGCTATTAGCCCTACATACAGGGTAATTAAATTATTATTACAGGGTAATAATATATATATATATATATATATATATATATATATATATATATATATATATATATATATATTCGAGAATAAAACAGCATTTACCTCCACAGGATTTTGAATCCGTCCTCCAGGAATAGGCAACTG
>OZ010602.1:80082061-80097061 GCA_963932145.1 Acanthosepion lycidas | reverse complement strand
CTGCAGAAACTATTTTAGATATTTATAAGTATACCATTTTTCTTTGCTTTGAATATTGCTGTCGTATATAACCTGATGCTCCTGCTATACATTTAGAGATTCTTGACAAAATCCAGAGAAGAATCTGCAACGTTATTGGTCAAGACCTGACATCACATCTTCAGTGACTTTCCGCTGGCTTAGTGTAGCTTCCTTGTGACTTTTCTATAAATACTTTCATGGTAATAGTTATGATGACCATTCTTCTATGTTACCCAGAGTTTGAATTTAAACGCAGTACTAGATTGGCGGCAAGGTCTCATCAACTTACACTTGAAGAGACTAGATATAACCGTAAGTTCTATGCTAACAGTTTCGTCTATCGCACTAAAACACTTCCCTACAAGAGAATTTTTGCTAACCCTTCTCCACTCACGATTTTCATGGCACAGTTTTACACGAGCTACATTCTTTAGTCCTACCAGTTCTCAGCTAGAAGCTGTTATGCCCACATACACAGGGTCGATTCGATTTTTATTCACTTTATATTCCATTGAGATGGAGGAAGTTCTACGATCTTAAACTCTTAAAGTCAAGGTCAACCTTTATCCAGAGATGCTGAAAAGATGGTCGGTTCCTTGTTACTACCTCTTACAATAGTCTTGGTCAGACAAAAATGGAGCATATGTGGATTGGAGCTTCACAATCTTCACTTCACAAGCGTTTACGTGTTATTGTTGGGGATGAGTTACACCCTTGTGAAAATTAATTGAAACAGCCCCTTTAGTTTCCTTTCTTTAATATACAGTCAGTTTTAGACCCACTGGAGTGACAGGGCATAATCGATTTCTATTTTTTCCCAAGATTAAGTCATTTGCAGTCGTGTGCAGCAATATGAATCAATTTTCGGGGTGTATGATGAAATTTGTTTGAACTTGAAAAATATTGCGTCATCCATGATTGCATCAGATTTTTATCACGACAAAACACTATTGTCTGGACTGCCGATTAGTTGTCCTACAGCCATTGTTTGCGATAGACGTTACGTGAGTGTACGAATACGCTACACGAACACACTGGCAAGCCATGCCAGTGAGCAAATCAAAGTACTATAGACTGGCCCGAAAACTCTCCAGATTTAAATCGAGTCGAGAATCTGGGGTCAATTTGCAAGAAACAACTTCGTATAATGGACACACGAATATGTGCACTGGGTCATGTTTCATTTTAAAAATACAAAAAAACAAAATAATAATAATAACAGGATTATTCGTTTTGTATCAATTAATTTGCACAAGGGTTTATTTTCCGTCGCTTTCCAACAAACGAATCTTACCCTTTATTCTATCGCTAATTTCATGGGAAATGTTCACACGAGCTAAAGACCTTAGTTCCAGCGCTTCACAGCTAGCAGTCACTATTCCACATACACAGAGACGACACTCCTTATTTTCATATTAAGAAGGAATTTCCATAATGAATGTTTCTCTCCAAGCAGTATAATTTTGTAGAAATGACACTTGAAAAGATACTTCCCAGAAGAATAGGGTCTTAACTTTTTCAAGTCAATGCCAAATTTTATCTATCCTACATGTCTTCATAATACACTATCCTGGGTATGACGATTAACTGAATCCAGCAGCAAAGCCACTAATCAGAAGGTTTTAAGGAGCTTGGAACCACATCTTAATTGCTGTTGTTTCCAGGTCCACTTTGACTCGGGGTGGTAGCACCTGTTAGGGTCCCAGCTATGGGTAAATAGTTAACCTCTAAACTAGGGTCAAAATACAATGAAAGTATGAAAGTAGATTTTTATAGTAAAAATATCAGCAATATGTTCTAAAAAAGAATAAAAGTAACCAGCAATATATTTTTTGGAAAAGAATAATCACAGAAATTTGACTCTTGAAAAAAAAACCCTCTTGACAAAAATACGACAATAAAATCTGCTCTCGTACAAACTGATTTCTTACACATTCTATTCATACGAACCTATACTAAAAAAAGCCTGTCGGCATTAAATAACCCACAGTGGTGTTGATGTACCGTAAAATAAAATGAACCAAAGTATTAGGTTGGTGCAAAAATAATGACGTATTAATGTCGTTTTTTAACGTTAAAAATACGTCAAAAAACGACATTATTACGTCATTATTTTTGCACCAACCTAATAAATCAGACTCTCTACAAAAACCCTTTTTGCAAAAATACGCCAATGAAACCTGATCGTCTACAAACTGATTTCTTACATATTCTATTCATACGAATCTGTCCTAAATAAAGCTAGTCGGCATTAAATAACCCATTGAGGTGTTGATATGCCGTATAATAAAATAAAGTAAAAAAAAAAATATCCACCTTTTACGACATCCCTCAGTAACCCACTTATTTTTCTTGAGCAAAATTTATAAAAAATAAGCATACATGGCTTTTTAATGAAACATATCCCGGGTCAGGGTCGACCTGGGAAAAACAGTATTTAAGAGGTTGTTTCACGTTCTAAAAACCACCAATTCTCCAATCAGAGGCCTTGCTGCCGGATGTAGTTTATTATCATACCCAGGACCCTATCTCTATGGAAAGTGTTCAGAAGAACAACACGCCTTAATTTCACCAGTTCTTGATTTCACGGCTAAGACCTGCCACGCTACGCAAATTGTAGCGAACCACCTTCATTCACTTCGTGTATTCCATTGGTAAGATGTAAGTTCCACTCGAGCAGCTTCTTTCCACGAACAACTGGTTTGTTGAAACGACTTCGAAGAGTATGCTTTCCCGATCACTACAATCTTAGCCTGTTCTAGGATTAACCATTATCTTCCAAACATATCCGCGTAAACTGTGCATCTTACTCTTACCTTCTACCTCGAGTGGCTCCCGAGCCTTGTACAGGGTGGACATCATTGTTAAAATGAAAACAAAAATAAAACGGTGCTACTATAGTGTGAGGTCTACCTACCGTTTCACGTGTTTAGAAAATGTGGGACAGATATAAATATCCGTGTTACACCTCAGATGACCAGATCCATGTTGGACCTCACCTGACTTGATCCATGTTAGACATCACCTAACCTGAGAGCCACGTGAGGAGAGGGGCACGACATATTGTAGCGCCAAGAAAACACTGCTATAATTTTTGATGTCACAGTTGTAATTTAATTTACATCACCTCTAAAATACTTTGCCCTACATCAAGAACCCGTGACGTAATCCAGTTTTGGATGTAATGCCTTAAAATGTCGTAAATGATCACAAATGTCGTTAATGGTCACAAATGTCGTAAATGATCACGAGTGCCGTAAATGATCACGAGTGCCGTAAATGATGACGAATGTCGTAAATCCTCACAAATGTCGTAAATGATCACAAATGTCGTAAATGATCACGAGTGCCGTAAATGATGACGAATATCGTAAATCCTCGCAAATGTCGTAAATGATCACAAATGTCGTAAATGATTACGAGTGCAGTAAATGATCACAGATGTCGTAAAACAGTTAAATAAATTACGAAAGAAATAGCACTAAATCTTATTGAATAAGAAAAACATATTTTAGTCATATTTTCGAAGAATGATGAACACAATAAATCTGTTATTTCCTTAGGAAGATAAACATCAAAGAATTAGCTTAAACAACACAGAGTAGAATACAAGAGACCATCGATTAATGCGGCTAATGTCTGATACACACCAATCGAAAACGCATTAATCGAACATATAATTTGTAAATCAAATTTTAATGCTTTTTAATTAGACTATAGGCACATAGAAGAAGATTTAATAAAATGCTATGTATTAATGTTTATTAATCTGATTTTTTATGAAAAACCTAATTAGAGTGGTTTGCTGCATGGTATTCTTGTGCTCTCCATATAATTGGTGGGACTGAGAAAATGCCGTTTCAAATTCTCCAAACATGTAATAATCATTAACATTTTAACCTGAAAATTTTATTGATAATCTTTCCATAGTAAATGCGTACATCTTTTATATTTCGATGTTTTTAATAAATGTAAATTTCTGTGTCCAATTAAATCGTCCATTTTTTTTAAACAAAAAAAAAATCAGAAATTTCCTTTTAAGACGTTCAAAATAAAAAGAAAAAAAAGAATCAAAATCTACAAATTTTTTTAATAGAGTCAAATATTCAAATGTTATCGGCTTATATCATGGAAATGATCTAATTATAATTATTATTTTCCGGTTTAGGCCATTAAAGAATGATCAATCCCTCGATTAGATAGATCGATCGATCGATCGATCGATCTATCTATCTATCTATCTATCTATCGTCGTATTTGTATCTTACAGTTATGAAATTGCCTATACTAAGCAAAATATGAAACACATATTGCCATATACAAATAATTAGATCTATAGATAGAAAGATGGATATGAAGAGACAAAGATGTATATATATATATATATATATATATATATATATATATATATATATATATATATATATATATATATATAAAGATAGATAGATATTAGGTTGGTACAAAAATAATATCGTTTTTTGACGTTAAAAATACGCCAAAAAATATTATTTTTGCACCAACCTAATAGATAGATAATGATTAGACATATACAGTGTATGATGTATAAATTGTTGTCTAAATTACGCAAAGATGAAAATAACACTGGCTGACATCTCATTTTAACAGATATATTTACTAAAATTACACAAAAATATCTTGAAATACGAAAGAGTAAATTTATTCGATAAAATCTCCATTGACTTCACCACTCTCTGTAAACGACTACAGAATCTCCTGCAACTCTTCTGGACGGTCTCCTTGTTTAATTTGGTGAATGCTGTCATAATCCTTGCCTTCAGTTCATTTTTGGTGTTACAAGGAGTTTTGTTGGTCTCTCGCCCAACTACTCCCTACACATAATAATCAATGGGTTCAATCTGAGGAGATAGATGACCAGATCTAAAGATCTAAGGATCTAAGGATCTCCGGTCCCGACAACTCTCTTATATCCGGGTTACACTGTATAAAGTTGCATAAGAAGGTCCTCAGAAGAAAGAACTATATAAAGTGAAGAAAAATTGTACCAAATTATTTTTGATAACTACTAGGTTGGTGCAAAAATAATGACGTAATAATGTCGTTTTTTGACGTATTTTTTAACGTCAAAAATCGACATTATGACGTCCTTATTTTTGCACCAACCTAATATTCTCTTCTTCTTCTTCTTCTTCTTCTTCTTCTTCTAACAATTACGATCATGAGCGATATTTATTTTCTTTCTTTCTTTCTATTCGTTTTTCCTTTCTTTCTCCTCGTTTTCTTTCTTTCTTTTCCTCTTCCTTTTCTTTTCCCTCATTTTCTTTATTCTTTCTTCGTTTTATTCTTTCTTTCTTTCTTTCTTTTCTCTCGTTTTCTTTCTTTCTTTCTTTCTTTCTTTCTTTCCCTCATTTTCTTTCTTTCTATTCGTTTTTCCATTCTTTTCCCTCGTTTTCTTTCTTTCTTCCCCTGATTTTCTTTCTTTCTTTCTTTCTTTTCCCTCATTTTCTTTATCTTTCTTTCTTTCGTTGTTTCTCTCTTTCTATTCATCTTTCCTTTCTTTTCCCCATTTCCTTCTTTCTTTCTTTCTTTCTTTCTTATGGTATTTTTTCTATTTTCTCATACTTTGTCCTTCCTTTTATTCGTTGTTTTTTCATTTTCCATCCCTATAGTCACCACCACCAATATCACCGCCACTAACACATCCACCATCCCACCACCAACGCCGCCACCTTCGCCATCAACAACAATCATCATCGGCGATATGATTATGACGACGATGACGACGATGATTATTATTATTCATTCGTCGTCGCTGGATTTCTGTTATCGTTTCGCAACAGCGCCTCAGAGCCGTCTTTTCCAACCCTCCTCATTCTAGGATGACCTGACGAACAAACTCTCTTCCCTCCCCAAAGAACGGTCCCAATTCAAAAATAAACGAAAAATAAACATGTTCCAAAAAAAAAAAAAAAAAAAAATACTTCCATTCCTGGACGCGAACCCCGGTGCGTAGTGACTCAGCGATATTTATACATTCGCCATCCATCATCAAAAGTCTCTCTGGCCCCAACCTGCACGCCCACAAATGCATATCCCCCGCTTCGACCTAGGGCTCCTAAGTGGAATTTAATGGTGTCGTTGATGAATATCAGAAGGCGTAGTCTTTAGACATTTTCATTCAAACAATAGAAGCCCCCCCCCCCCCAAAAAAAAATAATCAATATAACAATATAAAAAGGACCGGGAAAGGGAATACAAAATATATGTGCTTCTAGTTTAGTGGCGACAGTCATATATCGGGCTGTTCGTGTTTGGTTCAATTCTGTTTGGGTGCTACGTAAAAATGGTTTTGCTTCAAATTTTCGTTGCTACAATTAATTCAAACTGAAAGGCGATAAATCGCTGTTAGAACGACGGAAGAAAGATTTCGTCTCAAGGAAATGACAGCAAACACCAAAAATCTGAAAATTGGTGGCATCTGAAATCATCTACATTCTCAGACAAAATAAGACCAAAGACAACTATTTCCGATGTTGAGCTTCACAAATGAACATTTTCCCCAGTTTGTACAGAAAAAAAATAAATAAATAATAATACACAATATATCAGCAGCTTTCCATTAATTTATGGGCGCTCAACAAAGACAGACGACACTAGCCGAGTTTAAAAACACACGGAAAATTTGATTCTTAGCAGACAAAGAATGAGTTACACAAATTAAGTGTATTTTGTGCCAAATAATGGCCAATTATCAATGAAAATGAAATACAGTGTAACCCGGATATAAGAGAAATCCGGATATCAGCAGCTAGAAAATGGTGCCAGAAGTTGGACAATTTACATGAACAGTATGTTGACAAGCGGCTTCTGATTTGAAATCACGGCTTGCATCATAAAAAGAATTTCGCGGGAAATACGTAATATCATTGAGAAACAGATGGTCGCTTCGAGGCGGTGTAATGGTTAGCAAGCTTGTTTCGTTAGAACAATTACGGCTGAGTATTGAGTTTGATCTTCACTGGATGCTCCATACTTTCGGTCTTTTGCCACATCTAAGCTACGCTTGGGAAAAAATGGCACCTAGGCGTGGTGTAATGGTTAGCAAGCTTGTCACGCTAGATCAGTTATGACTGAAAAGTGAGTTCGGATCCTCACTAGGTGCCCCATACTTTCGGCCTTGTGCCACATGTAAGCTACCCTTAGAAAATAATCATTGAAAACAGAACACCGCTTTCGCTTTTAGATGCGTTCGATTCCGCTCCATGAGAGAGAGAACTGTCAGGTAGAGAATGCCTCCATCTTGGTTAAATTGAGTACTTGTATTTCGACATAAAAATATTTACAGGTTTGTTTTTTTTATATACACCGCGAAATGAAATGAAGAAATTATGATAAACAATTTTTGTATTTTGAAATACAAGCAAAAAGGAGAAGAGCCATAATCCTTGTTTTTCTAAAAAATAACCTTGAAAAAAGTGCGATAATTAAAACAATATCATTGTAAATGAATATCGATTTCTCTTAAAAATAAAGTTGAAATATAGGATAAATAAAAAACAATATGGAGGAAAATAAAACGCTGTCTTCTCAAAATGAACGGTGATAAAATGTAAGTTTAAAGGCAAAAGTACGCAGGTATAGGCTTCAAGAAAGCTTGATTCAAGTGAGGATATTTATTTGTATTATGGTACAATATGTGGCACAAGGCCATAAAGGGGATTGGGAAAAAGGACAATCTTCTGTCTTAACTTTAAACTTAGCTAGCCACAAACACTGACCCAAACATACAAAGAATAGTCCTAACACCAAAACAACACATTTTTACCTACCTTTCTTACTACATTCACCATAATACCTCTTGTCTCTATGAAAATCCTAAATAGTCCCAATATGTATAATTCAATGTCTGTTGGGGGAGGGGAATAAAACAATAATTTAAAAAAAATCCCCAATGAGTATGTACAATATGAATATAATCTATTTACAAGAAACTAAACAAAATAATGTTAGTAATACCCCCCCCCACACACATAATCCTTAAATGTGACAGAGACATCAGTTAACTAGACGAAATCGATGCGAGATTATAATAGTATAAAACATTCATTCATCCCAAGCACTCACATAGACATGCACACATTCAGACACAACAACAAATACGAAAACACACACGCGAAACGAAAGGCGCCCCGCATCTACCAGAGAACTGACATCACTGACCACCTAACGAGGGAGGAGGGATTAAACTAAAGAAAAATTGGGGGCAGAAATAAAAGGGGCCGATGAGACTACATACCCGAGCTAAGTTAACTGAAAAAAGAAACTAAAAATTCAAAAACAAAACCTAAACTAGCCTAATTTCAGGATGGGTTGCCTATGTTCAAGCCAGGAAGTACAATATCCTGATGACTAACCGGCATCAAAGTGCCACTCCAGGTCAGCCCCTTTCACTCGACAGAATCGCGCAAGATTCGCTCACCTTTTGACAAATTCTGATGAAGTGAGCCGCCACCTTTCCGTCTCAATCTTGACTTTAAGCTGACAAGATTAAAGAAGAAGATCAGTTGGGAAGAAGTGAACTTCTCGCCTCCATAGAATCCCTTCTACGGTGTCGTTCAAATCATGAATCTCTCTTCCCCCAGCGTATCGGGAGTAGCATACAGAAATCGGATTCAGGTGCGAAAGTCCGTCCGGAAATCGTCCGCCGAAAGGATAGCCCCCAGAAAGCGATGGTCCACCCTATCGAATGCCTTGGACTGATCTAAATTGATCAGCGCGTCTTCACTGTCGACTTTCTCTATCATCAAGTACTTATAGAAAAGGCACAACGAAACTAATTATGGCGGTGGGAATATGAATGAAGCCGAGACGCCAGGTCAGGACCAATAATATTTCTGATTCTCCTTTGGATTTTATCAAGAATCTCCGAATAGATAGCAGGAGCGTTATGCCGTATACAGCAATATATATTCAAAGTATAGGTGAATTTTATGACAGATTCTAGAAAGAAAAATTGTCTATTACGATACTGTGAACCAAATTTCTTGACGGCTGACCTAGGAATAGATTCAATTTAGTTTTTCCACTTCAATTCAACCGAGAATGAGAACCCGAGATGGCGCAACGAGTCGTTCTCCTGGAGGTTAGCATCAGCCATGCTAATAGAAAGAAGAAATTTTAGAGACGTTAAAATTAACAAGCCATCCATTTCCCCGGTTAACAACAGACTCAGCGGGGATTTATCTCAATGAGAATCTGCCAGGAATATGGATTGGTCATGCCAGTGATAATGAGAATGTTCTGTTGAAATGGTCATCCCGTTCACCTGACTTGACACCTTGTGATTTTTTTTTCTAAGGGGCTATGTGAAAAGACGGCCCTATATCTCCCCTCTTCCTACAAGCCTAGAGGAATTTTAGCGGAGGATCACTCAGGCGTTGGAGAATGTTACGCAAGGCATGCTACAACGTATTTGGCAGGAGCTGGACTACCAACATGACGTGTGCCGTGTCACAGGCGGTGCGCATATTGAACATTTGAGAAGCTTTGTGAAATCGGTTGTAAAATCTGTATTTTTTAATCACGTCAGAAATTGAGAGCAGGAGTAAAGAGGGATGTTTGAGGAAAGGATATAGAAAAGAACGGGGATGAGGATAAACGCACCAGAAGATGTCGATTGACATTACATTTGAATATTTGAAGATTATAGCTATCGGGGAAGCAAGCAGGAGGAAGGGAGTTTCATAGACGGGAAGTTCGAGAGAAGAAGCTATTTGAGTAGAAGGTTGCATTTAACTGTTTCGACAGTGAAACGGTGGGGACGAGATGTCAAGCTAGTTGTACGCTTGAATTTATACAGTTTGGGAACCAGAGAAAGTAGCTCGTCAGAACAGTTGCTATGAAAATACTTGTAGAAAAGACAGAGGGAAGCCACAGCACGTCTGTAAGAAAGTGACTGCAGACGAGATGCCAGATCAGGACCTATCACATTGCATATCCGTCTCTGGATTTTGTCAAGGACCTCGAGATGAACAGTGGGGGGTACCAGACCATATATTGAAGTAGTAATTTAATCCAAGGATTAATGGTTGAGCGTCCTGGGTATGACGATAAACTACATCCGCGTCCTGGGTTGCCAGCTATGTTTTTGAAACAATGTTGCCAGCTATACGTTTTTTGGAAACAATAATGTTGCCAGGACAAAATAGGCATTTAAAATTCATATAAACTGGATTTAGTATTAAATAACTCACAGTGGTTGATATACCATAAAACCCAAACAAACAAACAAACAATGAATAGTTGATTTATAGATTTGAAAGATGGACTCAGACGAGAAAAAAATTCTGGAGCAACACAGAAAACTATCTTTCCTTGCAGTATACCTTTGAATATCTTGTCTGATTTTTCATATTTTATTGTTCAACATGAAACCTATTTAATTTTATTTGCCTGGGACATGTTTAGGATTTAAAGAATAATTTGTTTTGGATACCCATATAAAGAATTTATTTGAAGGTTTTTTTCCTATGCAATAATGGTTTTCATACAGGATGGCAGATTCATGTCTGATACTCTATCTTTCAAAAAGAACTCTTGCAGCTTTATTTGATGAGCCGTGGTGTCTGTTCCACTCTGCAGGAAGATAGGTGGGCGTGCATCATTGTGTTTACATTAAGAAGATACGCGTTTATCCAACCGTAAAAAAAGCGGTTGGAACACAATTGTAATGGAAGTATATAAATATTTCCACTTCAAAAAACAGGAAAACTTCAAGAGTTGAAGGAGTGGGGAAAGAAAAAAGGTAAAAAAAAAAAAAAAAAGGCAAAAGGAAAGAGTGTAGAAGACATAGTGGGTGACTAGTTAAAAAGGAGATTGGAATGAAAAAGAGAAAAGGAAAGAAAGAGTTGTGTTAAAATGAACGAGGGAAGAAGACGATGTCAGTGAAAGAGAAGCATTGTATTAAAGAGAGACTGAGGAGGAAAATGTAAAGAGAGAAAAAGAGAGAGGAGTAAGATTGGAGAGGATAAGAGAGTGAGATAGAGATGTGTTAAAAGAAGGCTGTTGGTATGAAAAAGAGAGACGGAAAGAAAGATTAGGGCGTTAAAAGTGAGAGAGAGGGGAATAAGACGTTGTAAGGTACGAAAGGTAAGAGAAGAAAATGCAGAGAGAGAGAGAGAGAGGGGGGAGGAAATATAGAAAGACGGAGAAGGTAATTGTGGAGATGAAGAAAGAGAGAGAGTGGGAGGCGGGTTAAAAAGGATTGGTAGGAAAAAGAGAGAAGGAAGGAAAGAGTTGTGTGTCAAATGTGAGAAAGGAGATGAGTACGTGAAGACGAAAGAGAGGCTTGGTACTAAAGATAGAGAATAAAATACATAGAGAGAAAGCGAGAGAGATAAAGGCGGAGTAAAAGTGAAGATGATAAGAGTGAGTGGGAGACGAGGTAAAATGTGTTGGTATGAAAAAGAAAGAAAGAAAGAAAGAAAGAGTTATGCGTTAAAAGAGAAAGAGGGAATGAAACGAAAGAGAGGCTTGGTACTGAATGTTGATTTTCTAAGCATAGCTTAGATGTGGCAGAAGGCCAAAAGTATAGCGCACCCAGTCAGGATGGAACTCCCTACTCAGTTGTAACTGTTCCAGCGAAACAAGGTTGCTAACCATTACACCAATTGGGGTTCCCTAAATGATTTTCTAAGCGTAGCTTAGATGTGGCACAAGGCCAAAAGTGTGGGGCACCCAGTGAGGATCGGACTCACTATTCAGTCATAATTGATTAAGCAAGACAAGCTTACTAAGGATTGCATTACGTTGAAGTTTAGATGTGGCACAAGGCCGAAAGTGTGGAGCACCCAATGAGGATCGAATTCACTACTCTAATTGATCTAACGAGACATGCTTGCTAACAATTACACCATGTTGAAAGGTGTGGTACTGAATGAAAAGAAAATGGAGAGAGCGAAAGAGAGAGAGAGAGTTAGAATGAAGACAATAAAACTGAGAGAGAGAGAGAGAGAGTGGATAAAAAAGGGGGTTCAGTATAAACTAGAGTAAAGGAAAAATAATCTTGGTTTAAGACAGAGAGGGAATGATACGCTGGATATTGTTTGGTAGTTTTGTTTTATGGCACATCAAAACCTCGGTGGGTCATTTAATGCCAACAAAATGTTTGAAATAGATTCATAGCGATAGTTTGGTAAAAAAAGGTGTGTATGCATATCTATATCTATCTATCTATCTATCTATCTATCTATCTATATATATATATATATATATATATATATAATTGAACTATTTTTTAATTACTCATTTTAGAGTACAATCCAACTTCTATCAGGAAATGTACAATCTTCGATAGTTTTATTTTCGTAAAAAGTTTTTTTTTTAAATTACTTAGTAATATTTTGTTCACACTAGATCAAAATCTACAAACTCTAATAGTATATGTTTCACTGTAAATTTCAATTATTGCTGATAATAATTTTTCCTTATTGCTAGTAATAATTTTTTTTTAATACAAAGTATTTCTGGTATTCAAACCTATTTTTACACAAGTTTGGGTGAACTATTTGCCCATAGCTAGGACCCTAACAGGTGTTACCACCCCGGATCAGGGTGGACCTGGGAACACCAGCAATTAAGATGTGGTTCCACGCTGCTCACAACCTCCTGATCAGAGGCCTTGCTGTTGGATCTAGTTTATCGTCTTACCCAGGGAGCGGATGTAGTTTATCGTCTTACCTAGGACGCGGATGTAGTTTATCGTCTCACCCAGGACGCGGACGTATATCGTCATACCCAGGACGGAATGATAGGCAGGAGTTGAAAGACAGGCTGGCAAACATGGATAAAAATGCCCGCAAAAAAGACGGAGTGTCAAAAGGACAATTTCTCCTATAAAACCGATTTTATTTTAAGTATTCTTCGGTAATGTTTGGTTCAAAATGCGATGATTAAAATTGGAACAAAACCTAAACATATGAAAGTAAATATATACTTTTTATTGTTCTTGTGAATTGACAACAAAAATAAACACTATTTATGCATTAGATTGTTTATTTGTTATTTATTATAGTGTTAATTGGAATGGTTGGCAAAATATTTGGTTAATTGCTGATGCATTCGAACTTTATAAAATGGTAAATAAGAATTACTTCAGTGTTGGGTTCTGATTTTCATAAATGATCTGCCTAAGTATAAACTCAGATAAGGGTGACATCTCGGACAAAACCTCTTTCTGATTTTCATAAATGATCTGCCTAAGAACATATTCAGATCAGGGTCAGTTTACGAACGAAAATTGTCTCAGAATTACATACATGATCTGCCTAAGTATAAACTCAGATAAGGGTGACATCTCGGACAAAACCTCTTTCTGATTTTCATAAATGATCTGCCTAAGAACATATTCAGGTCAGGGTCAGTTTATAAACGAAAATTGTCTCTGAATTACATAAATGATCTGCCTAAGTATAAACTCAGATAAGGGTGACATCTCGGACAAAACCTCTTTCTGATTTTCATAAATGATCTGCCTAAGAACATACTCAGATCAGGGTCAGTTTACGAACGAAAATTGTCTCTGAATTACATAAATGATCTGCCTAAGTATAAACTCAGATAAGGGTGACATCTCGGACAAAACCTCTTTCTGATTTTCATAAATGATCTGCCTAAGAACATATTCAGATCAGGCTCAGTTTACGAACGAAAATTGTCTCTGAATTACATAAATGATCTGCCTAAGTATAAACTCAGATAAGGGTGACATCTCGGACAAAATCTCTTTCTGATTTGCATAACTGATCTGCCTAAGAACATACTCAGATCAGGGTCAGTTTACGAACGAAAATTGTCTCTGAATTACATAAATGATCTGCCAAATAATATACTGAGATCAGAGTAACTTCTCGGACCAATCCTCTTTCTGATTTGCATAACTGATCTGCCTAAGAACATACTCAGAACAGGATGATTTCTCAGCCTAACTCTCTTTCTGATTTGCATAAATAATGATGCGATCCGAGATTGACAGTTGACGGCTTTTCTGATCTAGCACTAACCTCCCAATTGGAAACAAATGTCTGCGTACATTCAATGCCTTGAAAACCTCATCTAGTTATATTCCATCACCGCTGCTTAGATCCCGATCTACCGCCAGTCACGATTAGACGATGATCCCTCGATGAGTCAACGTGCCTTGAGAGAACTTTGGACCTCATATTCTCACCCGCGTTCAAGTGGAACTCTTGCATACGATCCACCCCTAAAAGTTCTGGTAAAATGACCGGCTTTCTGTACCTTTTCAGTAATTACCTGACTTTTCATGCTATAATCTACCTTTGTTTTATGGGACCTACCTTAATGGACTCATCCTATTACTATATTATGCCTCTCAAGCGAGCAGTCTACAGTTGACTACGTCTGCGTCTTCTGTCGACTCTCTGCTTTGGCAGAGAGTGACCCGGACGAAGCTTTGCCGAAGGGCAAAGTTTCGTCCCGGGAGGTAGACAGGCCCTGAACCCGTCTAAGCGGGTTCAAAGGGTATATTTTTTGGCCAAGCCTACGGGCTCGGAGAAACCCACATTAAACTCGGCCTTGTGCCACATTCAATCCTCGTGGGGGGTGACTGGTAAATATCGTTGACGAATTGACTACTGTACTTTGCTGTCAGTCAGACGTGCAACACTTTTGTATTCGTTCTTTTTGTTAAGAATCTGTTATCACTAAATTGCTGAGCCACAAGCACGCAAGGGGCCACAGAGAGTTGGAGCGAAAGCAAATAGGAGTGATAGAGTAAAGGATGAAGAGAAGGTTAGGGGATAGATCACGGCATCTGGAGACGTCGATTGACATTACATTTAAATAGTTGGAGATTACAGCTATCAGGAAAACAAGAAATGGGGAGAGACTTCCACAGGCGAGAAGTGCGAGACATGAAGCTATTGGAGTAGAAGAGACGGCTACACTTAACAGTTTCGACAGTCAAAGGGTGAGAGC
>OZ010602.1:80057061-80077061 GCA_963932145.1 Acanthosepion lycidas | reverse complement strand
TATTAGCACGTAAGTGAATATAATGCATTTGAATGGAATTCGAACTCGGCTCTCCGATTCCTCAATCCGAGCCGCTATTGTGATGTGATAAACATTTCAAATGCTTTGTTTACCTTATTGGAGAATGTTTTATTGCATATGAAAATTTCAAAATGCTTAAATATGTGATAATCAGTAGGAGAGATATGAGGTGAATATGGTGGAAGAGACAAAATTTCATAATTCAGGTCATGCAGTTTTTCGACAGTTGATTGAAAAGCGTGCGACCGGCCGTTGTCGTGCAGCAAAATCGGACCATCTCTATTCGCAAGTCTAGGATGTTGCTTTTTTCAATTTTCATGCATTCACTCAATTTCTCCACAATGCGAGGCTGCTGTTATTGTTTTCCCTTGAGACAAGAATGAATAATGATTAACCCCTTTGAAAGACCACCATAGAGTAAACATTAACTTTTTTGGGTGCAGTGGCGGTTTAGGGGGATTCACTTGCATCCGACTACTGGCCTACTCTCCCATCGTTGTCAAAGAGTATCCACTCCTCATCGCATGTAATGATTCAATGCAAAAATGGTTCTTTTTTCATACAGTAAGATTACCCAGCATTGTTACATTGTAATCATTTTTATTGGGCTTATGAGTAACTATATATATTGAAAGAAAAATTATTTGGAAAGAAAAAGAGTTCGGAATAAATCGAGATTTTTTTTATATACTAAGGATATGACTTCGTTACAAAATCGGATCAATAACCTACGAAATAATGCATTTCATGTGTGACAACCTAATTCATGATATATATATATATATATATATATTATATATATATATATATAATATATATATTTATCTCTAACATTGCATATACCGGGTAACAAAACAGTTCCACATCATCATCATCATCACCATCATCACTCCCACCATCATCATCTGTTCATCAACACTATCATCATCATCATCATCATCATCATCATCATCACTCCCACCATCATCATCACTGTCATCAACAACACCATCATCATCATCACCATCATCACTCCCACCATCATCATCACTGTCATCAACAACACCATCATCATCATCATCACCATCATCACTCCCACCATCATCATCACTGTCATCAACAACATCATCATCATCATCATCGTCATCACTCCCACCGTCATCATCACTGTCATCACAACACCGTCATCATCATCATCATCATCATCATCACCATCATCACTCCCACTATCATCATCACTGTCATCAACAACACCATCATCATCATCATCATCACCATCATCACCCACACCATCATCATCACTGTCATCAACAACACCATCATCATCATCATCGTCATCACTCCCACCGTCATCATCACTGTCATCACAACACCGTCATCATCATCATCATCATCATCATCACCATCATCACTCCCACTATCATCATCACTGTCATCAACAACACCATCATCATCATCATCATCACCATCATCACCCACACCATCATCATCACTGTCATCAACATCATCATCATCATCATCATCATCAGCGTCATCATCAGCATCATCATCGTCATCAGTCTGCTTCAATCGTTTGCGAGTGAGGCAGAACCTATGGCAGAAGAAATGGACACCCTCCTCAAAGATGATCTGTCGGTAGTGGCTCTCAAGTGTTCCGGCATAGTCATGTACGTCTACTCTTTGGTGTTTTCTGGCCAGTTCTTGCGTTGCCGTCCCCACATGAATCAGCTTTCAACAGTACCCTGCATGATGGTCTTGCAATGGCTGTTATGCCGCCTGAAGTGGCCAAACGATGCCATCTTAATACTGGCGAGAAGAGATTCCAGTCGGCCCACGGAACATATGACCTTGCTCAGTACATAGTCATTGGTATTGTGCTCCAAGTACCAGATGCAGAGGTGCTTTCTCAATCATTTGTTCTCGAATGATTATAACTTAAAGTTAACCCATATGAAATGCAGATGCAAAGATTTGATGAAAAAGAAAGAAAGATGCAAAGATTTCATGAAAAAGAAAGTAAGATACAATGATTTCATGAAACAGAAATAAAGATGCAAAGATTTGATGAAAAAATAAGAAAGATACAAAGATATCATGAAAAACAAAGAAACATGCAGATTTCATGAAAAAAGAAAGAAAGATGCAAAGATTGCATGAAAAAACAGAAAGATGCAAAGATTTCATAAAAAGAAAGAAAGATACAATGATTTCATGAAACAGAAATAAAGATGCAAAGATTTGATGAAAAAGAAAGTAAGATACAAATTTCATGAAACAGAAATAAAGATGCAAAGATTTGATGAAAAAGAAAGAAAGATGCAAATTTCATGAAACAGAAAGAAAAATGTAAAGATTTCATGAAAAAGAAAGAAAGATGCAAAGATTTCATGAGAAAGAAAGAAAGATGCAAACATTTCATGAAAAAGAAAAAAAGATGCATATTTCCTGAAGAACATTGGTATAAGGAGGCAATATTTAAATTCTTTTTCTATCCAATCGTAATTCAACAGATTAATGGTTGGTCACAATGATTAAGAAGGCTCATCCAGTTAGCACATCGCGTATCATTCTGTACATCTAATGTTTCAACACTGGATGGTGCTTTGTCAATAGAACAGATTTACATTCTGGGTTGTTCTAGTACTGTGTCTAACATTCTCGGTACATCATAGTTACAGATAATTAATCGCCGATTGAATTTCCTGAATAAAACTGAGGAAGCTCGTCACACTTTCGCTGCTGTAGACGTACTTATACGTTTGCTTTCTACCGACGTTTTTATTTTCGTTTTCAAGACGCCGAAAAATGTCGGCCCGGCCCTCCGAACAACCCCCACTAGAAACACGTTTTAAACAATTGAAATGTCTTCTTTGAAATTAAATTTTGTTTTATTTGAAAGATTATCATCACCACCACCACCATCATCAACATCATCACCATCATCATCATCACCGCCATCATCAACACCTCCATCATCACCATCCTCCCCACCCTCACCATCATCAACATCACTATCAGCAACATCACCATCGCCGTCATTATCACCGTCATCAACATCCCCAACATCATCACCATCATCACTACCGCGACTATCATCACCATCATCACCACCATCATCAAGATCACATCATCAACATCACTATCAGCAACATCAACATAAACATCATCATCACCACCATCATCACCATCATCAACATCACCATCATCACCATCATCATCATCATCATTGTCATTATCACCATCATCACTACCATCATCATCATCATTGTCATTATCACCATCATCACCACCATCGATCAACTAGGGGGCTCCAAGTTTCTCACCCGTAGAGAGGTTGGATACGCCCAGCGATTTGTAAGGTTTAAACCTGGTCTGGAATCTGATGTTGCGCTTCTATATCCTTTTCAGTCTCTCCAACACACATCAACCAGTTCCTGGATGGAATCATATGGAAACCCTACACGCCTTCAATCTCTTTCGATGATAGTCCTGTCGGCAACCTTATGGTGGGCAGTAAGCTGCAAAATCTGACTAACAAACTCAACTGCAAAAACTGGCGCCTATGGAATTGAACTCAAAAGAGAGAAATCCAAAGTAATGGTGAGATGCACATGCAGCACCAGTGCCAGCGTGACCATCCTGATCTATTAGAGGGGAGGTGCCCAGCTTCCGATATTTGGGAGCAACCTTGTCAAAAGAGATATTTTAAGCTGTTTTAATTTTTAAATGTTGTAAGTTTGTGATTTAAACACTTAAAAGGACACATGGCACAGTGGTTTGGTTTGTTTTATTTTGTTTTACGGCATATCAACCTCAATGGGTTATTTAATGCCGACAACATTTTTGGGATACATTGGTATGAATAGAATATGTATTCTTTGGTTTAGATTGGTTTGGTTTATTTTGTTTTACGCCATATCAACCTCAATGGGTTATTTAATGCCGACAACATTTTTAGGATAGATTCGTATGAATAGAATATGTATTCTTTGGTTTAGATTGGTTTGGTTTATTTTGTTTTACGGCATATCAACCTCAATGGGTTATTTAATGCCGACAACATTTTTAGGATAGATTCGTATGAATAGAATATGTATTCTTTGGTTTAGATTGGTTTGGTTTATTTTGTTTTACGGCATATCAACCTCAATGGGTTATTTAATGCCGACAACATTTTTGGGATACATTGGTATGAATAGAATATGTATTCTTTGGTTTAGATTGGTTTGGTTTATTTTGTTTTACGCCATATCAACCTCAATGGGTTATTTAATGCCGACAACATTTTTAGGATAGATTCGTATGAATAGAATATGTATTCTTTGGTTTAGATTGGTTTGGTTTATTTTGTTTTACGGCATATCAACCTCAATGGGTTATTTAATGCCGACAACATTTTTAGGATAGATTCGTATGAATAGAATATGTATTCTTTGGTTTAGATTGGTTTGGTTTATTTTGTTTAACGGCATATCAACCTCAATGGGTTACTTAATGCCGACAACATTTTTTATTGCTGGTAATATTTTGTTTGTCAAAAATCTGTTTCTGGTAATATTTTTCCTTCAAAATTTTATTGCTGGTAATAATGTTTTCAAAAAAGTGTTGCTGGTAATAGTTGACTATTTGCCCAATAGCCGGAACCCTAACAGGTGCTACCACCCAGGTCATGGTGGACCTGGGAACACTAGGAATTAAGAGGTGGTTCCTCACTCTTCAAAACCTGATCCTAGGAATTAAGAGGTGGTTCCTCACTCTTCAAAACCTGATCAGAGGCCTTGCTGCTGGATGTAGTTTAACGTCTTACACAGGACGACATGGCACAGTGGATAAAGGCGTTAGCTCTAGTGACAGGACCCAAAGAGTAGGAGTTCAATACCTGGTTAAGTCAGTGGAGAACTTGGAGAGGGGAATTAACAGGAGATAACTGACATCCATTAAACATGTCACTTGGAACTACAACAGTCTACCCGAGCGAGCGAAATGAAGTGTTCAGTTTGATATTCTAACCACCTCAAGTAGGCCGGAGCGTACAACGGCCGAAATGTTGTAATAAATATGGCAACAATGATGCGAACGATAGTCCAAATAATTTAAATACTGTACATAATACCTCATGTGAGAAATAATAATAATTTTTCTGCTAATTATGGCAAAAACCAAGGAAACAATAAAATGTTCGATCAGGTCGATATGCAGATAACACAGTATCGATAGCAGACACAGAAAAGTAACTACGGAAACTCTGGTAGAAGTTGGTAAAGGAAAACTAGAAATATCGCCTGTAAGACGACAGAATGTATGGTTGGCAGAGACGAAATCAGCCCGACATGTGGATTATGAACTGAAGATAACGTAAGTGCAACAGGAAGTTTTTTTAACAGATGACGGAAAATGCCACTCCGTAATCTGACGGCGCATTGGGATATCGAAAATGCCTTTCAGAAAACTGATTCTTATGAAAGTGACCGTCGCACTTCGCTGTTGAGCTCTGTGTCTACACTGCTTACATTTACATAGATTTAGTATATCGTTGCATATCTCTATTTCCAGTAAGCATACGATGAGACCGTTGCATAACAAATATGTTCTCATATAAATATTAATCCTTTTCTTGAGTCAATTAAGTTGATATTACTTAAAAGACAATAAAACTTTTGTGATGTCAACAAACACTCGTTGCCACTTTTGTGATGTCAACGAATAATCATTACGAGTAGTAGAGACTTTGTAATCGCAGATACAACTATAGTAACCGCGTTGAACAATACTTGTGTCAGACGCCTTCGAATATCACTTGCACTAAATAGCAGTTGCTCGATAATACTCGTTCGAATAGTAACCCGTATAGTGATCTGAATAGAGAAATAGTGTAATGAATAGAGTAGAGAACAGCAGTCCATATAGTAATAGAAGATAGAGTAGAAATGGTGATCCAAATAGTAATAGAGGATAGACTAGAAATGCAGATCCGTATATTAATAGAGGATTGACTTAATAATGCAGATCAATTAGGCACATCCTACCTCCCATATATGTGTTTCATCTATGGACACGTGGTTTATTTAATTCAATAATGGGATCGCCTGTGTTTTCTCACTGGCGATCTATGTTCAAACTCAAGTGTCGGCAGTGACACTTTATTCTTATATAACAAAAACATATAATGATCCGACGATTTCATTTATTGGGTTAACAAGGTTTCGCTAATTGAAATCAGTATAACGTATATACTCGAGTTTCGTGTGAGGTTTTTATAATCAGTTTTCTACGCAAAAAATAGCGGTCGTATCATACACAGGTATTTTTTTTATTTAAATGCAATGTAAATCGTTATCTCCCGTCTTATTAAATCTTGTTCTTTTGTTATTCTCTCTCCTTAATAGTGCATTTTTATCATATTCTCTAAACCTCAGTAAACCCTTGCGTTTTAGTAGCTTCACTGCCTTACTTGGGGTGAAATGATTAAAAAAAGAAAAAAAAAGTATCATATCTTTGTATTGCAATAATATTTTTTAACCTTATAATCGCCGTAATCTCTATATCCCCTTGGGAGCATTGTGTTATGGTAATTTACCCACGCACGCATGGACTCTCCCAGCTATAAATAGGAGCAGGTACTGCCTTTTTGAGTGGGAAATTTCCAGCAGTCAGCTCTGATAGTCGGACCGAATATTCTTGCTGTAACACTCCCGTTTGTATATGTTTGTATTACTGTTTCTGTTAATATATTTGTTTAAATCAATTTTTTCCTTTTCTGTTTCTCATTTTGTCTTTATTTCTGACCCTAACAAGGCCACAACACATTGCTTGTCATCAAATATCCATTGGCTGCAAAGATGCTACATTTCAGAAATGCTGAACTTTCTTCAGAGTCGAAACGTGAAAAGCCTGTGGTGCTTCTTCCGGTTTTACCGCTACATTTCATTTCTGACGAGGTTGATTTAAGATGGCGGGAACAGTGAGGCAAACGGAAGATGATTGAGCACCTCACTTCCGCTGGTGTAGATTCATTCGGCATTTGCGGCTGAAAGCATACTCTTTTTTTTTCGTAGATCAATGGTTATGATAGTGGAACGCTGGCCTCGATCTGAACAGGCTTGCAGGGTAGGCAAGCCGATGAAATCGAGGGTGGAGAAATTCGAAGTGAAGTAAAAGAAACGGAAAAATGATCGGTTTAAAATGTAGAAAAGCCGGCTCAATGTAATGATATATACGCATTTCGAGGAAGGGAGATGGTGAATGGGAAACGTAAAAGAGATGAACAACCTTTTCTTTTTTTAATCGATAAAAAAGGCAGGAGAATTACCAGAGGATATTATAAGCTAGTTTGATATAAGTAAAACAGCCAGATTGTAAGTAAAATAGATCGATCGAAACAATAGAAAAAAAGAGAAATGAGCAATATGCTAATAGCAATCAAATCATTAAAGATACATATTTAGAGAAAGAGTGAAAGAATAGAAGACGATTAAAAAGAAGAGGAAGTAGGCACAGTGAAATAAAATAAAAGTGAAAGTGAAAGTAGAAGAAACGAAAACCGAATGAAAAACAAAGATATTTAAAAAATAAAACTAAAGAGAACGAAAGTAATATTGAAACAATGAGCAGAATAAGAACTATATAAAAAGTAATTTATATCCGGAAAAATGAACATAAATAATAATAATAAAAAAAACGTGGGCGAATGGTTCCACATAGTTCAAGTAATTGCATACTTGCCACTAGTTACAGAAGTCGGTATGCGAGGTCAGATGAAAGCAGGTCATTCAAGTACGTATTTTAAGATGGAAAGGCTCTACAAATAACTAAAATTTGTGTAACACAATTGTTTTCTTTCTCACTGTTTGGCATTTTGACATACTAAACAAACACAAATAACCATGAAGAAATTCATATTGTTGCTTATTAAATATTATGAAAATATTCAGAGTGAAAGTTATAGTCATCAATATTTATGAAAGTGAAAGTAAAGTCTTTATATTCATGAAAGTGAAAGTAACGGTATATAGTAATATATATATAGCTTAATTACATGGAGATATTTGGTATTGATCAAACAGTCAGTGCTACTGTCGGTTGAAATTTCTGTAATATTTCTATTAAAATGAATAGAATATGTATTCTTTGGTTTAGGTTAGTTGGGTTTATTTTGTTTTAAGGCATATCAACCTCAATGGGTTATTTAATGGCGGCAAAATTTTTAGGATAGATTCGTATGAATAGAATATGTATTCTTTGGTTTAGATTGGTTTGGTTTATTTTGTTTTACAGCGTATCAACCTAAAAGGATTATTTAATGCCGACAACATTTTTAGGATAGATTCGTATGAATAGAATATGTATTCTTTGGTTTAGCTTGGTTTGGTTTATTTTGTTTTACGGCATATCAACCTCAATGGGTTATTTAATGCTGACAACATTTTTAGGATAGATTCGTATGAATAGAATATGTATTCTTTTGTTTAGATTGGTTTGGTTTATTTTATTTTACGGCATATCAACCTCAATGGGATATTTAATGCCGACAACATTTTTAGGATAGATTCGTATGAATAGAATATGTATTCTTTGGTTTAGATTGGTTTGGTTTATTTTGTTTTACGGCATATCAACCTCAAAGGGTTATTTAATGCTGACAAAAAATTTCATTGCTGGTAATATATTGTTTTGTCAAAAATCTGTTTCTGCTAATATATTTCCATCAAAATTGTATTGCTGGTAATAATTTTTTTCAAAATCTATTGCTGGTAATAGTTAACCATTTGTCTATAGCTGGGACCCTAACAGCTGCTACCCCCTCGGTCAGTGTGGACATGGGAACACCAGCAATTAAGAGGTGGTTCCACTCTCCTCAAAACCTCCTGATCAGAAGTCTTGCTGTTGGACGTAGTTTATTGTCTTACATAGGACACGGATGTAGTTTAGCGTCTTACCCAGGACGCGGATGTAGTTTAACGTCTTACACAGGACGCAATTGCGCATGGAAATTAAATGTAACAATAAGAACTGGTAAAAAAAAATAACATGTCACTGTAAAAATTCTCTCTGTCTCTCTCTTTATATATATATATATATATATATATATATATATATATATATATATATATATATATATATATATATAGGGTGTATCAAAAATAATTTTACAAATTTTGGTCGTGGATTCCTGACACCAAAACAAGGTAAAATGTCAATAAAAACATTAGTGCCAAATGCCATCCTTGTATATCAATGCATCAATTTTCAATGTCCCCAGCTTGCTTCTACACGCGTATGTGCCCGTCGGATCATTGACTGGCGGACCCTTTCAAATACTTCCACGCGGTATCTTTCAAAGCTATATTGGAGAAGTAAATATTTTCACAGTCTTCTAAAGAAGAAGCCTCTGGCAGCCGAATTAAAACTCCGCTGTATGAAGGTACCAATTTTTTGTATCTTTGTTCGGCGAGGTATGGAGTCTAATACATTGACTCTTAACTTCGTCGATTTCCGACTGTCAAACGAAAGAGATAACTTGGTTAATTTTCGTGAGAAAACTGTCTTGGGAAATAGTCTAGTTTCGCTAAACGAGTAGTGGGGTCTGCTGGTTGGCGTGTATGTAAAGAGAATGTTAACTAGGACGCATGCGCATTTATCACAATGTCAGCAAGTAACTGACTGCAAGCAACGGTGACATTTCCTCGCTATATCCTCATTGCGTACGTTCCGCGAGATTCAGTTGATAAAACAGCTGACCTAATAAAAAGTTTACGTGCGTTAATTAGTCTCAATAGAAACAGTGCTTGCAAAAGAAAATTAAATACTCATTTTCCATTTCTTACATGCACACAGATAGTTTATCTCTCCTTCCTCTCTCTCTCTCTCTCTCTCTCTCTCTCTCTATATATATATATATATATATATATATATATACTTTCTCTCTATCTGTGTGTATATATATATATATATATATATATATATATATACTCTCTGTCCTTCTCTCTCTCTCTCTATATATATATATATATATCTACACTTTCTCTCTCTCTCTATATATATATATATATATACTCTCTCTCTCCCTCCCTCCCTCTCTCTTCTCTCTCTCTCTCTCTTTCTCCATATATATATATATATATATATATATATATATATATATATATATATATATATATATATAGGGTGTATCAAAAATAATTTTAAAAATTTTGGGAGTGGATTCCTGACACCAAAACAAGGTAAGATGTCCATAAAAACATTACTGCCAAATGCCATCCTTGCATATCAATGCATCAATTTTCAATGTTCCCAGCTTGCTTCTACACGCGTATGTACCCGTCGGATCATTGACTGCCGGACCCTTTCAAATACTTCCACACGGTGTCGAATAGTTTCGCAGGCCCCATGTCACGTTTGTCTCTGCATTATTATTGTCTGCAGCATAATCCAATTGTTTTAGGTGACTCCTCAAATAAAAATTCAAAAGATTGAGGTCGGGACAAACGTGCAGGCGAATGAAGCGGTCCTCCCTATCTACCCATCTTTCGTGGTAGATATTAGCCAGTGCATCGCGAACAATGTGACTAAAATATGCCCCATCATACATGAATCCCGGAAGTCTTCGTATTAGCAGGGGTACATCCTCTAGCAGATCTGGAAGTGTGTTCGAATGTCCCTGTAGACATCTCCTGTAAGACGTGCTGGGTGAACATATGGACCTACCAGACAGTGACATACATTTCCAGCCCTTACTTTAATCGCAAACTGATGCTGGTTTCCAGATTCCAATCCGTCCACAAATGTTGGTTGCCCAAATGTGTTATTCCATCTCTTCCAAATGTTCCTTCATCCGTAAACAAGACGGAAGAGACAAACAACGTATGGGCAGTTTGTGCAATAAACCATCGGCAAAAGTTGTCCGAGAAGAATGGCATAAAAGTTGCTTATTTTCAGAGAGCGAAACACCATACACTTGCAAATGATACAGACACAGGAGCTGATCTTGAAGTACCCTTCATGGGGTACTATGAGGTTTACGACATGCTAGAGCCACTTGAGGTGTTCTGATACTTGGATCATCTCCGACTGTAGACTGTGTTCCTCGTGGTCAGGCGAACGAGCATATATCGGTCTTCCTCGATCCATAGTTAATGATGCTTCGGATCCTGTCTCACCAACGCACCGATGAATAGCAGCAAATGTTGGACCAATCGACTGCCTTTGGGCTGGAAATGCAAACTGATACAGCCTGCTTATGCTATGAGTATCCTGCCACTGTTAAACGGAACACTTCTCACTACTAGACACATTAAATGTTGAAGAGAGACTAGCCACAGATATACACGAAGGACAAATGTAACCTAGTCCGAACGAGAATGCAACACCATCTAACGTAGTCTTTCTTTAAACTTAAATAGATTAAAATAAATACAGTGTGTCCATAAAGTTCGTGTCCACTTTAATAACTTTATTTTTTATTTGCGATAGAAATAATTTGTAAAAAGGATTAGAAAGAAGTAAATCTATATTTTTTAAGGTTTTATTGAAATTTTATTTAAGTTTCCACATGTCCTCCATCGTTAGCAATACAAATGGTAAGACGATTTTGCAGTTCATTTGCCAACTGGTTTACAGTAATGCCTGAAATTTAAAGTGCACACGAACTTTATTAACACCCTGTATATATATATATATATATATATATATATATATATATATATATATATATATATATAAATAGAAATATATATATATATATATATATATATATATATTTGTATGTGTGTGCGCGTGTGTGTGTGTGTATTTGTCTGTGTGTGTATTGGAAGCATGTTTCATTATATATATATATATATGCAGTCAACGACGACATTATTCTTACACCCATCAATTTTGAATATTTTATCCAATTCTTAGAATCTAATGCCCGCATAATGCCAGATTTTGTATATATTAATAAGCACAAAAAAAGAATATAAACCTCAATTTTCAGAACAATAGTTTAAAGAAAACAAATTTGACAGACGAATTATGCAAAATAGGAAAAGACCAAATTATTCGCACATTAGAAAAACTTGTTTCAAATTGATTCATTCGTGTAAGTATAAGAAATTTACATAATTATTTTATCGATGAACGCTTCTACACTATTTATTCAGTAGAATATTTGTGGAAACAACACGATGGAGAAGACAAAGGAGCTTAGCGTTGACTTGAGACAGAGAATTATTAACTTCCACAAGTCGGGAAATAGTTACAACGCTATTTCAAACCGGTTAGCTATCCCTAGATCTACAGTATAATCCGTTATAAAGTTTAAACTGTTTGGTACGGCAGAGAATTTGCCTGGGCGTGGAAGAAAATCCAAATTATGACCAAAAAGTGCACAAAAACTGTGTCACATGGTTAATATAAATCCAAAGGTTGTTTCGAAAGACATCGACAAAAGTTTGTATACGATGGGTATCAGCGTAAGTAATCGCAGAATACAAAGTTGTTTGAATAGAAGTAGATTGTATGGAAACCGACCACGAAAAACCTCTAATCACAAACCATGTCATATTGTTGCTCAGTTTAATTTTGCCAAAACGTTCTTGAACAAAGAAAATTGGTTTAGGGACCAGGTAATATGGAGAGATTAAACAAAAATTGAGCTTTTTAGACCTAACTAGCGTTGCCCGGGGATCTAACAGTAAGAGATAGATCAAGTATCGACCATCATAAAGACTGAAAAATAAAATTGACAAAGATTATTGTTTAAGGTTGATGGACACGTATGTCTTATTTAGTCTTTTTTTTTTTTTTTTTTTTTTTACGAATTGGTCAGACCCAAACACAAACATAAACATTGTTTTCAATCGTTATGAGTCTATCGATTGAATAGAATTTTATTATAAACAATTGTCTTGTAAATGGAATTTTTAAAGTATTCTGAATGTAAAAATAAAGAAAAAAGTGTGCAAGACAATAAGAAACACTATCTGCCAAAAAAAGTGAAGTTTTGTTGAAATCGGTTGAAAAATGTAGGAAATCCGATGCCATATATAAACGAACACACACACACACACAACCTGGGTTTTATAATAAGTATAACTCGATATGAGTTGTCCCCCTTTCATTCTCGTGATGCATCTTAATCGTGTTTTCAAATTGATTTCGTGCAAAAACAATTGTGTTTATTCAATTTTTGGCGGTGTTAGAACCACAGCAAGGTAATTTTACGTAGTCCTGTGAAGTTTTGTTGAAATCGGTTGAAAAATGTAGGAAATCCGAACCAATATATAAACGTACAGAGACACACACACACACACAAACAGACACACACACAAACAGACACACACACAAACAGACACACAGAATCTGCGTTTTATAATAAGTAAGATGATGTACAGAAGATTTGTAACAAGAAAATTGAGGCATTCCTTCCAAAGAACACAGTGGCAACATAAAAACATGGAGGCGGCTCGATGACGTTTTGGAGTTGTTTTAGCTCAAGGGGTACCGGATAATTAATTGCAATAAGAAGAATAATGAAAATTTGCAGACTATATCAAAATTCTGGATGAAAAACTACAACTATCAGCGCAAAAATCTTCATCCTGGTCAGTAGTTTACTTTCCAGCATGATAAGGAACCCAAACATAAATCAGTGCCTGCGTAGCTTCAAAGAACAAAGATTACAGTTCTGCTATGGCCTTCAATGAGTCTTGACTTGAATCCAATTTAAAATCTATGGCAAGAATTGAAAGTTCGAATAAATCATCGGTCACCAAAAAACCTTTAGGAATTAGAACGTGTAACCATTGAAGAATGGAAGAAAATCTTAGAAAAGACTAGTTCAAATCTCATCAAAACTTTAGAAAACGATTGCGGTAAGTTATAAAGATGAGAAGCCATTCTATTAACTATTAATATTGTAAAAATTGTCCAATTGTTTTTTTTATTTTTCATACTATACGTTTTATTCTTTTCATAATTTGCATAATTCGCCTGTCAAATTTATTGCATTTAACCTACTAAAGTTTTATAATTCTAAGAAACAGCAGTTTTTTTTATATATATATACCTCAATATTAAACATATTAAAATGATATTTAAAATAGTGCATTAATAATATTATCTTGTTCATGATGACGGTCGTCTTTGAGTGTAGAATCCAGAGGTTAGCAGTGAATATAAAATCCAGGGGTTAGCAGTGAATATTTCGAAGACTGTAGGGAAGCGTAGTTCAGGTTAGCAGTTGATATCCCAGTAAAGTGGCAGAGCGTAGTTCTTCCTTCTGTTCCTCTTCGCCTGACAAGCTGGCACTGGACATTCGGATAGAGTAAACAAAATGGCCGCCTTTATACATGACGGATTGAATATTCTACGTCTTCTGATTAGTTAACCTTCTATTGGTGGACTATAAAGTGAGTCAAGTCATTTGGACTAGCTCACTAGTATATGTAGCCAAAAAACTGCAACACCCCCTCATTTTTGGGTATATTATGGAATCTCCTTTCAAAATATTAGTAAAGTCAATATTAATATGGAACAAATACTTTAGTATTCAGAAAAATTCTTTTTTTTCTTTAGTATTCATAATGTAATAAAATTGTTTCTTTTATTTGTATTTTTTTTAAAAATAAAGTTAATATCCACAAAAATTAGATATATCATTTTGTCCACTGTTAAGTATTTCAGGTTAATAAACATTAACAATAATATTATAAATTTGGGTTGTGATCACAACAAAAAAAGGGGAAAAAATTGTTATTTTACCCATAGCTGGGCCCATAACCAATGTTGTTCATGATGACGGTCGTCTTTGAGTATAGAATCCAGAGGTTAGCAGTGAATATTTCGAAGACAGTAGGGAAGCGTAGTTCAGGTTAGCAGTGGATATCCCGGTAAAGTAGCAGAGCGTAGTTCTTCCTTCTGTTCCTCTTCGCCTGACAAGCTGGCACTGGACATTCGGATAGAGTAAACAAAATGGCTGCCTTTATACATGACGGATTGAATATTCTACGTCTTCTGATTGGTTAACCTTCTATTGGTGGACTATAAAGTGAGTCAAGGCATTTGGACCAGCTCACTAGTACATGTACCAAAAAAAAACTGCAACATATTATATAAAAAGATTACATAACTTTTCAATATCAATTTCTGTTGTTTTCACCTTCTTCAAAATTTCTTAGTAAATGTCCGTTCTTCAGGAGGTTCTGGTTTTAAATGGTATTTCTTTTTTTTTTTTTTTTCAATTTGTTCCGCGTCTTTTGAATTATTAAATAAGATGAATGGGGTCATGGGTCGATGCAGACATATGAACAAATACAGTGCAACCTCGGTTCTCGAACGTCTCACATTTCGAATAAATCGGTTCTCGAACAAAATGCCTTGGTCATCGAACAAAATTTCGCTTTCTAAAAAACATTGATGAACAGAATTAACCTGAACGGAATCATTTCTGAGTCGACCGCCATGTTGTATACATTCGACTGTTGTTTTGTGTATTTCTTTCCCAATTTTATTGTACTGTGACTTTTTTTCTCTACATTGATTCCTATTGGAAAAATAGTTTCGGTTTACGAACATTTTGGATTACGAACGGCCTTCAGGAACGAATTAAATTCGTGAACCGAGGTTCCACTGTAGTTACTTTAATAATATAACATTATAAACCAAATAAAATATTAGTTAATGATGCAAATACAACATAATGTATTATAATTTAATTAATAATACAAATTAACAAAATTTAATTAATATTACAACTGAACAATTTCTATATAAACCATAAAAAATTAATTTAATTTAGAAGAAAATATTTACAACTGGAAGAAAAATCTGCAGCTGATAAAGTAAAGACGTAAACAAAAGCAAAATTCATGAACGTGTGCATGCAAAACAACGTAAGATTCATAAAAACCCACGTGTACAGGCGGCCGACACTATTTTTGGGATACTTTGAAAAGAGTGTTTAAAGGTGTTTTTTGCTGCCGAGAGCTTTTGCGTTGATGAGTAGGTAGTTCAGCAGTAACTGTCCATTAATGGTATGAACATTGATTGATGGGTTTGTCTTTGGTTTCATGTTTTCTTTATTTTTACCTCAACATAGGCGACACTATTTTTCGGACATGACACAAATTCCGGGTTTTTTAGTGATTTAGTCGTCGAACGTCTACAATATGCAAATTTTCTGCAAGTAAATTGTACCCTGTCCATTACATTTGAGTGTCTTTACCATTCACTGCGAAAACGTATTAAAATCCTGAAGAAGAATGCATTCAAAAGAAGCCATCAGTTTGGTCCAAAAGAAGAGAGAAGACAGGCTCAGAATCCGAAAGATCGCCGCTGAGATGAAGTTAACGAAGTCAACAGTTGAATACATGCTAAGTACAGACTATGAGCGGAAGAAGAAGAAGAGTGGACGGAAAAAAATTACCAAGAGAACAGAAAGAAGAATGAAGAGGAGTGTTACGAGGTTGTTATCATCTGGAGAAAAGGTGACAGCGAAGAAAGTAAAGGAGAAGTGAGAACTTGACATCAGTGTTCGAACAGTACAAAGAAAGCTACACGAAATTGGACTTAAGTATGCTAAAATCAAGAAAAGAATTACACTAACGAGAAAACACGAGGCAAGGCTGGGAAGTGCCAAAAAATGGATAACAAACCATGTCGACTACAAGAAATTGATATTTACTGATGAAAAACGTTTTAAGTTCGATGGAACTGACGGGCGGTGTACATGGTCGAGAAAAGGTGAATCTGTTATTTTCAACAAGAGACAGATGGGATGTGGAGTCATAGTTTGGGGTATGGCATTTCCGAATGGAAACTTGTGGCTCGAGTGGTTAAAAAGACGTCAAAATAGCTTGAGCTACAGAGAACTTTTGGAAAAGAGAGCCCTACCACTCATAGAAAAAGAAATGGGAATTAATTTTATTTTGCAGCAAGATAACTGCAGCATCTATGTGGCCAAATCAGTAAAAATTGGATGTGTGAAGCAAATATAACTGCTCTGGAATGCAAAAAGTCCAGACTTAAATTTATTTGAAAAGATATGGGAAATGCTTGCAGAGCTTGTTTACGACGGGCCAGAAATAACCAGAGAAGTTGAACTGTGGCAGCGCATACAAGATGCTAAAAATAGACTGCTAGAAACACGAAGAGACGTTATTATCAATATGTATGAACATTATGAAGATAGACTGATAGAAGTCATTGAAAAAAGGGTGCTGCCATAAACTATTAGCATTGTTTCTGCAATGTCCGAAAAATACTGTCGCCTGTGTAATGTGAAAATTTGTAAAAAAATAAAAATACTTCTAATTTGAAATCTGCTTTTCCATTTGTAGTATTGAAACAGTTTTTAAATGTTACTGCCATTACACTAAGACAGTACAGACTGGCTGTGCTACCTAAAACTTGAAAAAATAAAGTGTCTGAAAAATAGTGTCGGCCCCCTGTACAAAACAGAGTGAAAAATGGGATTGAAAAAGACACGGAACAAATTTAAAAAAACGGGAAATATTTAAAAACAGAGCCCCGTCAAGAACTGACATTTACCAAGAAATTCGAAGACAGGGAAAACAACAAAAAAATTAATATTTAAAAATTATATATATTTTTAAAGACTTTTTTTTTTAATGTTTATACGTTCTTTTTATAGATACAAATATTTAAGTTAATGTTCTGTTTATAATAAACAGTATTAAACAACATTTAGCGGCCTGAACGTCTGAGAAATTTTCACAGAAAATATGCGTCCTCCGACAGAATATACGGAACCACCATATAGCCTGACGTGCCTTAACCAATTGAGCCACGGAACCTGTATCCTATATGGATATTCAGGGCATTACTTAAATATTTCTATCTATAAATAGAATGTATAAACATAAAAATGTCTTAAAATAATTGTCGGACTTTGTCCATTTCATTTAATATATATATATATATATATATATATATATATATATATAAGGTTGGTGCAAAAATAATGACGTAATAATGTCGTTTTTTGACGTTAAAAATACGTCAAAAACGACATTATTACGTCATTATATTTGCACGAACCTAATATACACACACACACACACACACACACACACCCTCACACACACGCACCACAAAAACAAAGTAGTTGTAAAACCAACAAAACTTTGCCAGTTGACCAAAGTAAGAAAAATGAATCATTTCATCCAAAGCAATGCGGGAATGCCTCTAGTAAGCAGAAGAAATCAAAAGCAGGATCTGTAATGTTATTGGTCCTAACCTGGCATCTCGGCTGCAGTCACTTTCACACCCCCCTAACCTATCTTCCCTGTACCGTTTCTATAAATACATTCATGGTAATTGTTCAGATGAACTATCCGCCATGGTACCCAGATTTTATGAATTTAAGTGCAATACTAGATTTGCAGTAAGGTTATTTTACAGTTGAAAAGGCTAAATGCAACTGCAATTTCTATGCCAACAGCTTCTCTCGTAATTCTCGCTTGTGGAACTGACTTCCGCCTTCTTGCTTCTCTGTCAATTTTGATCTTCAAAAATTTTAAATCAGCGTCAGTCATTATTTTCCGTCTTAAGTTTTGTTATTGCTTTCTCTCCGTGATAATATATTTTTCTCATATTTTCTAACACTTTGTTTGCATGTTAGTGGCTTTATTGACTTGCTGGGAGCTAAGGGATAAAAATGGATTTGGTTTGATTACCAAACGTATGTTCTCCAGACATCACAGTACTGCCAACCGTTTATACACCATGGTACTCAGCCGAAAAGAAGTGTCAGGATCTGTGTTGTCGTAAGAATAGTTCTCATTCAGCCATCCAACAGAGAGATATGGATCGGATTTTTAATCAAGTAATTAAATTTTCTTTCTTTCTTTTTTTTACAATAAAATTGTCGATGAAACGACAAGATTTTCAATTAAATTTAATCCGTCAATTTCAAATGAAATATTTAAATATGTTGTCGTATAAGCATAATAAAACTTAATAAAAAAAAAAAAAAGAGTGATGACTATTTTCAACAAAGAAAGAAAGAAAAGAAAGAGAAAAAGACTGAATTGATGAAAGTCAGAAAGAAGAATTCAAACTATTAAAAAAAGCAAAAAAAAAAAAAGAAGAAAGATATTACTATTTTCGGTAAAGAAAGAAAGAAAGAAAGAAAGAGAGAAATAGTGAATTAATGAAAGTAAGAAAGACGTGTTGAAACTATTAAAAATGGAAAAGAAAAAGAAAAAGAAAAAAAATACTATCTTCGACAAAGAAAGAAAGGGAGAAAGAAAGAATCTATTCAAGGAAACAAAATAGATAAATAAAAACGACTTCGACAAAGATAGAAAAGAAAGAAAGAAAAAATGAAAGAAACAATGAATGAATGAAATTAAGAAAGAAACATTGAAACTGTTAAAAAAGCCGAAGTTAAAGGAAAGTAATTATTGTTTTCGGAAAAGAAAGAAAGAAAGAAAGAAAGAATCTATTCAAGGAAGCAAAAATATTAGGTTGGTGTAAAAATAATGACGTAATAATGTCGTTGTTTGACGTTAAAAAATACGTCCAAAAACGACATTATTACGTCATTATTTTTGCACCAACCTAATAGATAGATAAATAAAAAAACGACTTCGGCAAAGACAGAAAGGAAATAAAGAAAGAAAAAAAAGAGGGGGGAAATAAGAATAAATGAAAGTAAGTTAGAAATATTAAAACAAAAAAAAAAACAAAAAAAAAACAGAGAAACAAAAAATTACAATTTCCAGAAAAGAAAGAAAGAACGAAAGAATCTATCAAAGGAAACAAAAATAGAAAAATTAAAAACGACTTCGGTAAAGACAAAAAGGAAATAAATAAATAAATAAATAAATAAATACAGAAAGAAAGAAAGAAAGAAAGAATAAATACATAAAAAGATGACTTTGGTACAGAAAGGAAGGAAGAAAGAAAGAAAGGAAAGAAAGAAAGAAAGAAAGAAAGAAAGAAAGAAAGAAAGAAAGAAAGAAAGAAAAAAGAAAGAAAGAACTATTTAAGGAAGT
>OZ010602.1:79969561-80052061 GCA_963932145.1 Acanthosepion lycidas | reverse complement strand
CGACAGATCGGTTGAACTCTCACCCTTCAGGCGGGGAGGAACCCGAACGAGGCTACGCCGAAGGGCGGAGTCTCTTTCGGGGAGGTAAAGCGACCCTGAACCCGTTTATACGGGTTCAAAGGGCATATTTTTGGGCGAGCCTACGTGCTCGGAGACCCTACGTGCTCGGAGACCCTACGTTAAACTGGTCTTCTGCCACATGATGCCCTCGTGGGGTGGGTGACTAAATACCGTTCAGCCCGAAGTTGGGCAGGGAGGAACGAAGAAGGCTACGCCGAAGGGCGGAGTCTCTTTCAGGGAGGTAAACCGACCCTGAACCCGTTTATACGGGTTCAAAGGGCATATTTTTGGCCTAGCCCACGGGCTCGGAGATCCCACGTTAAATCGGCCTTGTGCCACATGATGCCCTCGTGGGCGGGGTGATTAAAATATCGTTCCGTCTGAAGTCTAGAGTTCAGTCTGAAGTCTGGAGTGAAGTCCGTCAGTCAGTCAGAGCGAGCGAGTCAGTCAGTCGAGTCAGAGGCAGTCCGAAACAGAGTCGCGTTCAGACAATTACTACTAAACCAGATTGTTCGTACTAACACTTTCTACCTCTCTGTATATATTCCTGTTTGTAATATATCTGTGTTATTCCATATCCGTGTTCGAGTTCTTCTTTATTGATTCGAACTTGGACTATCAACGTGGTACAAGGAACCGGACCATAACAATATATATATCATATTTGTGGTGAATATATATATATATATATATATATATATATATATATATATATGAAAATATATAGAAAATAGGAAATAACTGGTTAGGTAAATAAAACATGAGAACTCTTATGTAGCGTGTTGGAATCATATTTTTAAATAAATATATATATATATTCATCACTAATATTTTATATGTATATATATATATATATATATATATATATATATATATATATATATATATATATATATATGTATGAATGTACAGGGTGCGATGTATAAATTATCGCTATCTTATATTTTTAATTTCATGCATGTGCGTTGTTTGTTTTTGGTTTTGTCGACTTCACAGTAAAGCAGGATCAGTTGGGCACCATCAGTGAGAAAAAGAACACCATGACGCAATTCACTCCACCAGAGATTTGGAAACGGCATGACACATTGCTTGCCAGAATACGAGCATTTCAAATTGTCTGAGGAAAGAGTTGCACGAGTCTAATGGTGATTATGAAGGTGTTTGGTGTGATCACTAGTGATATCGACATTATGCCTCCATTAATCTTCCCACAAGGCTTCGGACTCAACACGGAGGTCTATATCAAGTGCCTTGAAAAGGTAGTGCTGTTCTGGGTAAACAGAGTGGCTGCTGGAAGGCCCTATGTCTACCAACTAGGCTCTGCAGCATGCCATACAAGCAGAAGAACCCAGTTATTGCTGTCAGACAATTTCCGCGACCACATCACACCTTACAACTTGCCACCTAACTGCTAGCTCCTTGATTATTATATGTGGGGCGCAGTTGAGCGAGAGACCAATGAACTGAAGGCAAAGGTTATGGTACCGTTCGCCAACTTAAAAATATACCTTTCAGAAGAGTTGCAGAAGATCCCATAGTCGTCTAGAGGCTTTGGTTGAAGCCAATGGCAATTTTATTGAATGAATTTACTATTTTAGTGTTTCAAGATAATTTTGCGTAATTTTGGTAAATATATCTGTTAAAATGAGATGTCGGGGTGTTAGATACATTTTCGTCTAAATCATGTAAAAATGAAATATATATATATATATATATATATATATATATATATATATATATATATATATATATACATTCATTAGACAAACGTATCACAAAAGCGTTTTACAATTTGTCATATATATATATATATATATATATATATATATATATATATATATATTGAGGCAGGTTTCATGAAATAATATAGACAACTTTTCTATATTATTTAATGAAACATGCATCAATGAAAAAATGCTGCCTAAATACACAAAATACTATATATATACATATATATATATATATATATATATATATATATATATATATATATATATATATATATATATATTAGGTTGGTGCAAAAATAATGACGTAATAATGTCGTTTTTTGACCTTAGAAATACGTCAAAAAACGACATTATTACGTCATTATTTTTCCACCAACCTAATATATAAGAGGAAGCCAACAAAACTCCTTGTAACACCAATGATGAACTGAAGTCAAGGATTATGGCAGCATTCACTAACTTAAACGAGGAGACCGTCCAGAAGAGTTGCAGGAGATTCCCAATTTTCCTGGCTTTCTAGGTTTAACTATATATATATTAGGTTCGTGCAAAAATAATACCGTTTTTTGACGTTAAAAAATACGACAAAAAATGATATTATTTTTGCACCAACCTAATATATATATATATATATATATATATATATATATATATATATATATATATATATATATATATATATATATATATATATATATACCACCACAGCAAACGCGATACCTAAGATTTAAAATTAATTTTTATAAATGAAACATCTATCTTGAAGATTTTATTTTAGTTTCAATTTCGACCTAATTTATTAAATTTAATATTTGTAATATGCAAAATAGTTTCCTGTATTTAAAAAATTAATTTGAATTGACTGGAAGTCGTTTTTTTTCTTTGAAAATAGCTGATTAGTACTATTTTAATCCGTCTTTCATCGCAACGTAATTTTCTTTCTTCAAAATTATTCCAAAAATAAAATATATTTTTTCTCAAACATTATTTAATTAACATTAGCTTTTTTTTTTTTTTTAAAAAAAAAATATAATTAATTTAATTTGAAACAAATATTAATCACTTTAAATTATACACGCTTAGGCGATCATGTATCTTTCGATACATGATTGACGAGGTAGATTTTTTCCCGCAGTAGGTTGCTATTTCTTTCTTCAGTAGACAAGTTTCCATTCAAGGCTATAGAACCCCGTCTGTCCTGCTGTTTACTCATAGAGGATTCATACTTTCCCAAAGTGTATTAGTACGTAAGTGAATGTAATGGATTCGACTAGAATTCGAACTCGGCTCTCCGATTCCTCAATCTGAGCCGCTATCCATTACTCCGTGCCTCCGTTTTCATCATTGTGTGCTCTTCCTTCATCGATGTGTGTGTGTGTTTGTTTGTTTGTGTGTGTGTGTGTGTGTGATCGGATGTTGTTTATGCATTCCACAGTTTTCATCCGATTTTGATGAATTTTTTTGCTTTATAGATAATTCCTCAGTGCCGGTTTTGAGTCCAAATTTTTGGCGACAATGGCTCTTCACTACTTCCTGTCCATTATAACTGTCAGCAACATTTTACTATTTAAATCTGTTATTGGATATATATCTTTCGTAAAAACTTTAATAAAAATAAATAGTTTAAATTATTACAATAATATTTATTATTATACTGTTACCTTTTCAGGGCCACCTGCCACCATTCAAATTGTTACCCCACCCCCCCATTTGGGGATGTGCCTCAGTTGCACCCAAATGTTGTTACTAATATTGATTTTCGGGGAGGGGGTGAATTTAAACTTAAACTGCTCCACTTGAACGGCAAAAATTTCCAATAATGAAAGACCCGGGCAAAGACGGGTTATACTGCTGGTAAAAATCCCTTTCTTGGATGGCTAGATGATTTTGACACATGTTTAAGCGCGCGAAAATGATTTCCTATGCGGACACGTAATTTTATAGAAACAAGTACTTATGAACAGTAGTTTCCTAATCAATGTTGAACTTACGGCCACATCACTATGAAACTCCGGTTAGTGGACGATCATCTGAGTTAAGCAACGTTGAACCTGGTCAGTACCTAGATGGTTGAGAGTTTGGGAATACCAGGTGGTGTAAGCTTGGATGTGTGGGTGGTGTAATGAATGACGTCACGAAATTGTAAATCGTAGAGCTGAGTTCCAATTTCCGTTGGGAACATTATATTCAATTACGTTCAACTACACTTGGGAAGCGTATGAATACACCGTTTCTCCCCCAGCTATGTGTTAATTAGTAAGACTTGTATTATTAAACCATATTAAAATTTAATTTCAATTTACAATCTGTTGTTTCTAGTTATTTGTTTTGATTTATTTTTTAATTTTTGTCAGTCTCTTGTTATCGTTTTCAACTTTTTCTTCTTTGCTTTTTTCATTGTTTTATTCTTTGCTTTTTTCAACTTTTTCTTTGCTTTCTTTCATCTTTTTCTTAGCTTTTTCAAATTTTCTTCTTTGCTTTTTTCATCTTTTTCTTCGTAGCTTTTTCATCTTTTTCTTCTTAACTTTTTTATCTTTTTCATCTTACCTTTTTTATCTTTTTCTTCTTACCTTTTTTATCTTTTTCTTCTTACCTTTTTTATCTTTTTCTTCTTTCCTTTTTTATCTTTTTCTTCTTACCTTTTTTATCTTTTTCTTCTTTCCTTTTTTATCTTTTTCTTCTTACCTTTTTTATCTTTTTCTTCTTTCCTTTTTTATCTTTTTCTTCTTTCCTTTTTTATCTTTTTCTTCTTACCTTTTTTATCTTTTTCTTCTTACCTTTTTTATCTTTTTCTTCTTTCCTTTTTTATCTTTTTCATCTTACCTTTTTCATCTTTTTCTTCTTACCTTTTTTATCTTTTTCTTCTTTCCTTTTTTATCTTTTTCATCTTACCTTTTTCATCTTTTTCTTCTTTCCTTTTTTATCTTTTTCTTCTTTCCTTTTTTATCTTTTTCTTCTTACCTTTTTTATCTTTTTCTTCTTTCCTTTTTTATCTTTTTCTTCTTACCTTTTTTATCTTTTTCTTCTTTCCTTTTTTATCTTTTTCTTCTTACCTTTTTTATCTTTTTCTTCTTTCCTTTTTTATCTTTTTCATCTTACCTTTTTCATCTTTTTCTTCTTACCTTTTTTATCTTTTTCTTCTTTCCTTTTTTATCTTTTTCATCTTACCTTTTTCATCTTTTTCTTCTTTCCTTTTTTATCTTTTTCTTCTTTCCTTTTTTATCTTTTTCTTCTTACCTTTTTTATCTTTTTCTTCTTTCCTTTTTTATCTTTTTCTTCTTACCTTTTTTATCTTTTTCTTCTTTCCTTTTTTATCTTTTTCTTCTTACCTTTTTTATCTTTTTCTTCTTTCCTTTTTTATCTTTTTCTTCTTACCTTTTTTATCTTTTTCTTCTTTCCTTTTTTATCTTTTTCTTCTTACCTTTTTTATCTTTTTCTTCTTACCTTTTTTATCTTTTTCTTCTTTCCTTTTTTATCTTTTTCTTCTTTCCTTTTTTATCTTTTTCTTCTTTCCTTTTTTCATCTTTTTCTCCTTTGCTGTTTTTCACTTTTTTCCCATTCATTCTTTTTCTTCTTTCTTTTCTTCTTCCTTTTCTTCTTTCTCGAATTCTCTTGACTTTGTCGACTTTTTCTCTCGTCTGTTTCTTCTTGTTTCTATCTCTTGTTTTTTCCTTCTTTTCTTTGTTCTTTTTGTCTTTTTCGATTGCTTTCCTTCTTTTTCCACCCCTCCCGCCCACGCATCTTCAATTTCCTAGTATATATTTGTTAAATCATATGTCTACGTCTTCTCTTATCCTCTATTTTAAATGTTTCTCCTCCTCTTTTTTCTTTTCTTTGTTTTTCTTTTCCATATATTTTCTTCCTTTTTTTCAGTAACTTCCTTTTCTTCTCTTGTTTTTTTTGTTCTGTATTTTACTCTTTCATTTTATTTTACGTTTTTTCCTTTTTTAGTTTCTTTTCATTTTATTTTTTGTTCTTTCTCTTTTTCTTTTCTTTTTATACACTTTTTATTTTTTCCTTCTTCCCCTTTTTCTTTGCCTTTAATGTTTATTCTCTCTTTTTTCCATTTCTTTTTTTCTTTTTACCTTTACATTTCCTTTAGTTTAAAAGTATATTTTTACAGTTTTTCTCTTTTGTTTTCTTTCTTTTTTTTTTCTTTTTATACACTTTTTCTTTTTTTCCTTCTTGTCTTTTTCTTCCCCCTTTTCTTTGCCTTTAATGTTTATTCTTTCTCTTTTCCCGTTTGTTCTTTTTACCTCTACATTTCCTTTTCTTCTAGTTTAAAAGTATATTCTTTCTGTTTTTCTCTTTTATTTTCTTCCTCTTTCTCTTTTGCTTCTTTATCTTTCTCCTATTCTCCCGCTTCTGTTACTTTTTCTTTCTTTTGTTTTCTTTTAAAACCTAGTCCTTATTCTTCATCATTTCTCTTCTTCGTTATCATGTTCTTCCTTTTCAATTTTTTTCACTCTCGTTTTCCTCCTCTTCTCAACTTATTTTTTTCCTATTTTTCTCCCGAATGTTATTATTAAAGTAGACCCAAACTCATCCAATATATTTTCGGCTGACACCTGCATTCTTCCCGACGCGAGAAGTTAATTCGCTTCTTTCTACCAGCTCCATCCACTTTCCTACCCATCAAGCTTAACTTTCACTTTCACTTTCACTTTCACTTTCGACTTTTGTAAATCACATGACCTTCGCCAAACCGTTGGTATATTTGAAGCATCAGTAAGTGCAATTTTTAACAGATCCGTTCTTCTGTGATGATAACACCTTCTTTTCTGGAGGTCTGCATTTTGATGGTAATGGTAATGTAACCATTTTCTTATGTGGAAACTTGACCGAGTTACCGCGGTTTGAAATTTATAAAATCTTTCCCTTAAAACAAAATTTCAGGAAAATTGGTTTCAATTGTCCAGTAACTACTATCGCTCTTTCTAGAAGGCTGCTTCCTACCTAACCTGTAATTTGAAGTCAATATTTTGATTATGTCATTATTTTCCCTCTATCAGTAATATTTTAGCATCCCGCTACCAATTTCTTATCGATTTTCGTACAAATCTGTGCAAGAAGCGGATCACAGAACTTATCCAGCTTCATACATATTTTCAGAAAACCTCAACTTTTAATTGGTCAATAAACACACAAGTTGGCGTTGCAATCTACCCACGTACAAGTCAAATTTTTCCCGCCAAAAATTAGAAATGCTTTCAGGAGCCGTTCACGTGATTACGTTGATTATAAATACCAGACACAAGGTCGTTCTTCCTCTACTCTACTTCTTGTGATTACGAAAATGTAGCTGTTAAAGAAATCGCGTTCCGCCCCCAGTTCGGGCGGACGCTATGAAAACATATTCACACACGCACACATACACGTACGTACAAAACTTTGTTACAGACATTACAGAACATTATAAACTAATATATGACGAACTTTCAACTAATCAACACAACACATATAGGAGCTTTCAACTCTTTTACAGTGAGGCAAAAAAAAAGTCAACCAGACACATCGTTGCCACGTCAAAGAAAATTAACTTGGATATTACAGTATTTTTCCCTTCTTCACCAGCAAGAAATTACTTTAAAGAAAAAAGATTTTTCCTAAAGCTACAAGTTTGAGCGGCAAATTCATTCAACTTTTTATGAGCTCAGATAAAAAAAAATAATTAGTAAAAACTTTAATTCCAGTCAAACGGAAGTAACCCCTATGCTTGTACATCACTGCAGACTTTTTTTGTTATAAAACCGTTTTGTGTTTTTTTTTTGTTGTTTTTTTGTTTTAAAGCGTTTCACCCCAGGCAAGGCGAGAATCCACTAGGACGCAAGGGGTTACAGAACATTTGGAACAAGATCAGATAGGAGTGATAGAGGAAAAGAATAGGAGAAGGATAGTAGATAGATTAAGACAACTGGAGATATCGATTGATATTACATTTGAATAGTTGGAGTTTATAGCTCTCAGGGAAACTGGAATAGGGAAGGGAGTTCCACAGGCGAGGGATGCGAGACATGAAGCTACTGGAGTAGAAGAGACGGCTACATTTAGGAGTTTCATAAGTGAAAGGGTGAGAGCGAGATGCCAGCCTCGTAAGGCGCTTTAATTCATGAATTCTGGGAACCAGCGAATGCAGCTCTCTTGTTGTTTTTCTTGTTGCTTTTGCGTTTGCTTACACATTCGTAAATTAAAAAAATGCACGGGTTGATTGAGGCCATCAATACCGCTACAATATAATCAAGATTTTAAAGTTCCACGTTACTAATGGAAGAATAAAAAAGTATGGAAAACATATCAATTGCTAAAATCAACAGGAATGCTGGGAAGGCGGATTGGTGTCACTTGATCCCAAATAATAGCTACAAGTGTCTAATTGATTGATACCAATATTAATGATAAAATAGCCATAAACCGATTGACCGACACAGTCTCTTCAACATCACCAGAAAATTTATCGTCTGCTTTCTTCGATTTCGTTCAGAGGCGCTAAATGTCGGCACCTGGACTAGAAAATTTGTCAAAACCTCAATAAATATTCTTATATCCAGAAATAACAATTTAAATTATTTAATCAGATCAATCTAGATTAAAAATATGTTTTAAAATTATTAAAGTCTTAAAATATTTATTTACACTATTTACCTTGTTCGGACTGTTGTCCCCATCTTGATTGTAATATTCACAACGTTGCAGCCATTTTTCGCTCTGTCCTACTTCAGGAAATATTTTTTTAAATTTCGCACCGAATCCAGAATAGCCAATCTGTATGTAGGTGTTTCTGAAGATTGGTTTGTTGACGTTTGTGTAGACGTCTTCCCCATATTTATTTTCTGAAATAAAATATTTCAGCAAATAAACATGGAAAGAACGTCTACATAAACGTTACAATACCCTATTTCAGACATATAGACAGATGTAAAAATATTTTAGATGTTAAAATATTTAATACAACGATATGATGTTAATGCTTGAAATACGAAAGTTGAATTGTTTCTGTACTGTTTGTATTTTCAAATATTTTCATTTAGCGTAATTCCCCATCTATAATACGCATTTTTTTTCTAAAAAAAATAATAAGGAAAATTAGGGGTGCGTATTATGCACAGCTACAAAAAATCTTCAAAAAATTACCGTTTGATGGGTCGATTTTAGTTGCGAAATGACACAAACATACGACAATTTGACACTAACATTCGGCGATTGCGACCCCATAAGGATGTCAAATACAGTCATATTTATCTAACAAAACTTACAAATGTAAAATAAAATAAGAATTATCATAAAACTAAATTAGAATAATATTATTCTATATTTTAAACCATTTTTTGTGAAAAACCACATACAGATCCGTTAAATTACATGTTTTATCGGACAAAAACAGGGCAACGAGTCTGCGCAGTAGGCACAATATACGTATTTCCGTTTCCTTTTAGAATCGTGATGATAAGAAATTTTGATAAATATCTTCAATGACAGCTTGAATAAGATTAGGAGACGCTAGTCGTAATGACGTTGGAGAGGTACAATTTATAGGGTTTGATGACCAAGCAAGGGGTGCGTATTATGCATGAGTAGAAGCATTTTCCCACATTTTCAGCACAATTTTAAGGGTGCGTATTATGGATAAGGGCGTATTATACATGAGGGATTACGGCATGCTAAAATGGCAAAGAAGTAAATAGGAAAATCCTTTAAATTGTAATACAGAACCTTACATCGTGTTTGATAAACTGTAAACCATCATTAGTTCCGAATCATACTCATACTAAAGAAAAATAATTTCTCGTGTAATCCGCAATATTAATGTACCATAATCAATTTTGATAGTTTAGCTACACATCGACTCCTTATGGGCCATTTACTGCCGAAATGCAATTTTATTGGGGGCATTATTAATTTCTTTTACAAAAATATTGTATTACTTGTAATTTTGTTTTTCTAAATGTATTGCTTGTATTTTTTAACTATAAAAATGTATTACTGATATTCTTTTAATTATAAAAATGTATTTTTAGACTTTCATAGTGTTTTGTTTTTGTTTATGGGTTCACTATTTACCCATATCTGGGACCCTATCAGGTGCTAACCTCACCCTAGTGTCAAGGGGAACCTGTGAACTACAGCAACTGAGAGGTGATTCTACACTCCTCAAAACCTCCAATCTCCCGCTGGGAGGTCTTGCTACCGGATGTAGTTTATCGTCGTACCCGGTCCGATCAAATAGAGTAGATGAGGATGCGTGAACGATAACCATATGACGAAAAATTGTGTTTTATATTATAGAATGGATACGATGAGCTGGTAGAATAACGGTTGTCGGCGCGTAAAATGGAATCGTGATAAAATATTGGCCTTGTCTACTCCGTTCACTTCAACACTAATAGCCTCGAGAAAGGCATGAATCCATCTCACCTTTAGGTATAGGCTTAAATGGTATGATAGAATAGACTCTCTACCCTTGGATGTCAGTCTATGAGAAAAATACTATTAATTCAAAACCATAGCATAGACAAGAGGAATCCACCCACTCTTTTTTCTTAAAAAGTCATGGTAATTCACAGATAATTAAGAAGAGGAATATATGGATAGCCATGATTGTCAATACCATGAAGGGACACGGCATTCTATTCACTTGTGGAAAGCTTTAATTCCTTTCTTCGCACCCCATCTATAGGTTAAGCAGTAAGATAGACCTGGCTTTATTGCCTTGGGTAGCGACCAGTCTAAGAGACTGACTGCTCTGAAATGCAAGAACTATGGAGATTACAATAGGAAAGCATCTATCTTTTCAAATTCCCAAACGATACAGAAAAGGAATATTTGGAGAGCCATGATCGCCTACGTCGCGAGGGGAGATCGTATTTGGGTTAGTCTTATTGTTTTTGCGCTTTGGGGCCGTTATGAAGTACAATTTACAGATTCTTTATTTGTGGGGGTTGAGAGTGCGAAACTAAAATCACAGATAAGGGGGTAACTGCAAGAATTGTTCGCTCATTGGAATCCGACAATGGCGGAATTTCTTCCAGAACAACAAGTGATACATTCAGCTAGAATCGATCTCAAGGAATATTAGTCATGACCTGTAAGACTAGCTTTCTAACCATCAATTTGAGTCGCATCGATTCATTTTTCTTTTATGTGACTTGTCCCTTCAGTACGTGGACGATCATGACTCTCCACAACATCTTATTCTTTGTAACGCTAAGCAATGTTTGCCATACTATCTCTCTTGGTACATGTTCAGCCATCTTTTCTCTGTTAATCGTTTCACCTCCAAGCAAGGCAATAAAGCCACTAAGACGCAAGAGATTACTGAATGTTAGAGAATATGAGAAAAACAATCTATAATTAAGGAGAGAAACAATAAAACAACAGAGATTAAGAAGAGAGAAGATAACGACTGACATTGCATTTACATTTTTTTAAGATCACAGTTGTCAAGGAAGCAAGAAACAGGAAGTATGTTCCACAAGCGAGAAGTGCGATAGAAGAACCTCTTAGTATAGAATTTACAGTTACATCTTGCCAATCCAACTGTAAAATGATGAGACCTAGCCGCCAATCTAGTACTGTACTTAAATTCATTAGGTTCAGGTACCATAGAGGAAACTTAATCAGAACAATTACCATAAAGGTATTTATAGATAAAGCAAAGGGAAACTATATTGCGGCGGTTGGAAAGTTACTGAAGCCGAGGACCAACAACATTGCAGATTCTTTGGATTCTATCAAAACTCTGAATAGGAGCAGAAGACCAAATGTAGCAGCAATATTCAAAGCATGGACGAATGGTAGACTCTTAAATATCAACACAGTGAACCAATTTTTCCTAGGTGCTGACTTAGCAATTGATTCAATATAGTCTTTCCTCGTCATGTCAGCTGAAAACATTAGTCTGAGAAAGCCGAACAAGTCACTCTCCTGGAGGTTAGCATCAGCCATACTGATGGAAGGTAAAAAAAAGTTCTCTCACACGATTAAATGGGATCAGTTTCGTTTTGGGGGCGTTAAAATGAACAAGTCACTTCTTGTCCCATTTAACAACTGATTGTAGGTCATTTTTGAGATCAGCTGCCAATTTGACCTTATCAAATCGATCAGATTTACTATTAAGACGGGAGTAAATAGTTGCATTATCAGAGAATAGATACAGAATTGAGAAAGCCATTTATGGAAATTCGAAACAGCGTAGATGCAAGGATAGTGCCCTGAGGAACATCTGCATTTACGCAAAAAACATCTAGATGTGTGGCAATTCAAGCAAATTTTCTTTCGCTATTTGATAAGAAAGTTTGGATCATTTTCAAAATTGGCGCTGAAATACCGTAGCCTTTCAAATGAAGAAGAACAGGATGCCAAAGCCTGTCAAATGCTTTTTCGAAATATTTTTTCTTTTTCGAAGAATGGATACAATAGCAAAAAATTTATAATACCTGTCAGTTTCCCAAGTAATTTTAGCTAGAACGCTCTATTTTTCCCGGTTATATGTTCATATAGCAATAACAAAATTGACTACAGACTTTACTCTTAATTCCTCTATTTTTTATTTATTTCTCGATTGCCTGAATGTAGCCTTTACCCTCTCGCTAAAAGTAAAAGATTTAATCAATTGATTCAATATAATCTTTCTTCTTCAAGTCAGCTTAAAATATTAGTCCAAAAAGGCGCCATGTGTCACTCTCTTGGAGGTTAGCATCAGCCATGCTGATGGATGGTAAAATGGGTTCTCTCAGATGATTAAAAGAAAGCAGATTCGTTTTTGAAGCGTTAAAATGAACAAGTCAATCCTTGTCGCATACAACAACTGATTGGAGGGAATTTTTGAGATCAGCTGCCAATTTGACGTTATCAAATCGATCAGATTTACTATTAAGACGGGGGTAAATAGTTGTGTCATCGATAAGGACACGGAGTTGAGAACGGATGGCATCGGGAAGGTCATTTATGACAATTAGAAGCAACGTACCTCGAGGAGTCTATTTGGGGAAAAAAACGTTAGGGTGGTTAGTCAATGTTTAGCCTCCTTCTCTTACCTTCAGCATATCCTGTGAGTGTCAAATTCTCCGAAGACTCTTTCCTTAATATATATTTTGGGTTTGCTATATTAAACGTGGAGTACGGGCAAGAAGATTTGTGGAAATCAGTAAAAATGGAAAGAGGAAGGTAATGTGCTTAAAAAAAAGGAGTAATATTTATTAGGTTGGTGCAAAAACAATGACGTAATAATGTCGTTTTTTGACGTTAAAAATACGTCAAAAAACGACATTATTACGTCATTATTTTTGCACCAACCTAATATAACTTCCATTCAATTAGTCAGTTAAATGCCACACGTTATACACGCTTGGGCGATCATGTATCTTTCGATACATGACTGAAGAGGCAGATTTTTCCGCAAAGTAGGTTGCCATTTCTTTCCGCGGTAGACTTGTTGCTAACCAAGGCTAAAAACCCAGTCTGTCCTTCTATTTAACCCATAGCTAGGGAGAGAATAGATGGATTCATATCTTTACTAAGGGTATTTTATTCAATGTCATATCCACCTTTAATCCATTTCACCTTTTTCTTTGTGACTGGTGCGGATTGGGATTTTCAGTCAGCTAAAGCCACACGTGATCCACAATTGGGCGATCATGTATCTTTCGATACATGACTGACGAGACAGATTTCTTCCCGCCGTAGGTTGCCAGGTATGGATTGGGATTTTCAGTCAGTTAAGAGCCACACCTGATCCACAATTGGGCGATCATGTATCTTTCGATACATGACTGACGAGGCAGATTTCTTCCAGCAGTAGGTTGCCAGGTATGGATTAAAATTTTCAGTCAGTTAAGGGCCACACATGACCTACAATTCGGCGATCATGTATCTTTCGATACATGACTGACGAGGCAGATTTCTTCTCGCGGTAAGTTGCCAGGTATGGATTTGGATTTTCAGTCATTTAAGGGTCACACGTGATCCACAATTGGGCGATCATGTATCTTTCGATACATGACTGACGAGACAGATTTCTTCCCGCAGTAGGTTGCCATTTCTTTCTGAGGTAGACCAGTTACCATCAAAGGCTAAAGAACCCTGCCTGTCCTGCTCATCAACCCATAGCTTGCGGGGAGAAGAGATGGATTCATATTTTTTCCAAGGCTAGTTGAGTGTAAATGAATCTAACTGGAAATCGAACTCGGCTATTCGAGTTCTCATTCCGAGTCGATATCCTTTACGTCACAACGCACATCGACAGACATAGCGTAATATATTGTTCAGATAATCGAACTTGGTCGCATTTTCCTCATATGTCCGTAAAATGTCATTTGTCACTTTCTGATTCTAGGCAAAAGTGTGTTTTTACTTCAGTTTTCACGTCCTGGGTATGGCGGTAAACTACATCCGCGTCCTGGGTACGGCGGTAAACTACATCCGCGTCCTGGGTACGGCGATGAATTGCATCCAACAGCAAGGCCTCAGATAATGTTTTCGGAAAAATGTTGCCAGCTAACATATTTGAAACAATAATGTTGCCAGCTATGCGTTTTTGAAACAATAATGTTGCCAGCTATACGTTTTTGAAATCATAATGTTGCCAGCTATACATTTTTGAAACCATAATGTTGCCAGCTATACGTTTTTGAACATCCTGGGTATGACGATAAACTACATCCGTGTCCTGGGTATGGCGATAAACTACATCCAACAACAAGGCCTCAGATAATGTTTTCGGAAAAATAATGTTGCCAGCTATGCGTTTTTGAAACAATAATTTTGCCAGCTATACTTTTTTGAAACCATAATGTTGCCAGCTATACGTTTTTGAACATCCTGGGTATGACGATAAACTACATCCGTGTCCTGGGTATGGCGATAAACTACATCCAACAACAAGGCCTCAGATAATGTTTTCGGAAAAATAATGTTGCCAGCTATGCGTTTTTGAAACAATAATGTTGCCAGCTATACGTTTTTTGTAAAGAATAATGTTGCCAGCTATACGTTTTTTGAAACAATAATGTTGCCAGCTATAAGTTTTTTGGGGAAAAATAATGTTGCCAGCTACACGTTTTTGAAACCATAATGTTGCCAGCTATACGTTTTTTATTCCATACAAAATAGGCATTTAAAATTCATATAAACTGGATTTGGCATTAAATAACCCACAGTGGTTGATATGGCATAAACCCCAAACAAACAAACAAACTTCAGTTTTCTTAAAAATGAAATACCCGTAGTTCCCATGTCATGCGATGGTATTCTCACTATCCTACTGTAGAACACTATCTTTGTAAACCTAACTTTTCCTCTTCACGAATGTTCAGCATTCACTACCACATAGGAAGACGGATGCAGTTGAGAACTTTTATTTTTGTTTGTTTCTTACGAAAATTTCGTGTTCCTTAGTATTTTGTTTAACTTATTGGAATGCATCTTTTGCTATTCCAATATGTCCTTAGTCCTGGGTATGACGATAAACTACATCCGGCAGCAAGACCTATCTCCGTGAGATTGGAGGTTTTGAGAAGCATGGAACAACCCCTTAATTGCTGTTGTTCCAAGATTCAACCTGTTAGAGTCCGAGCTACGGGTAAACAATGAACCCTCAAGCGAAAACAAAATTCTATACGAGGGTGAAAATGCATTTTTGTGATTAAAATACCAGCAACGTATTTTTGTATAAGGAAATCACAGGAAAAACGTATTAATAGTAAAATTACCAACAACAGATTTTAGAAGTAAGATGATCATCAATATATCTTATGGAGGGACCGAAAGTCATATTTTTATAAGTTTATTTTTATATGTTTTAAGTACTGGTTAACTTTATTACGTGACGGTCCAGGGTGGTCCGAAAGTCTTGTTACCCCACCAAAAATAGTAATGAGAACAATGAAAGGAAAATTAATGTAGTAATAGAAAACATATCGACTGGATTACGTTAATTCACTTTCAATGACACTGTCACTGATCAAGAAGGTCTGTATCAATATCATTTTCCGGGTACAAAGTGATGCGGCGTCATTTCCTGTGTGAGATTTTACAAAGCTGTGCTTTTTTGATTGCTGGAAAGGTTCTCCGAATACCGTCCTTCAGCTGATGGGTATTCTGGTATCGTTTCTGCGAAACTCTCTCCTTGAAAATACCCTCAACAGAACATTGATAGAGAAAATTATATTATGTAGGGGTGACAAGACTTTCGGAACATCCTCTAGAATTGCTAACAATATATATTCATAGTATAATTGCAAATAATATTTTTAAGTGTAAAATAACCAGTAATACATCCTATAGTAAAAAGACCAACGATACATTTTATCTGTAGTTAGATGCATACAATTATGTTAAAAATATATTTAGTTAAATGCATAAAATTCTATTCAAAATACTTAATTTTCGGTAATGTCGAATCTAAATATTTTGAACAGAATTTTATACCTTCAACTATATATATATATATATATATATATATATATATATATATATATATATATATATATATATATATATATATATATATATAACGCATAGAGGCGCCATATATATATATATATATACATCACGCATAGAGGCGCCATATATATATATATATATATATATATATATATATATATAACGCATAAAGGGGCCTCGAGGCGGTGTAATAGCAAGCTTGGCTCGCTAGAACAATTACGACTGAGTAGTGAGTTCAATCCTCACTGGGTACTTCCCTAATTTCGGCCTTGTGTCACATCTAAGCTACGCTTGGAAAATCACTATATATATATATCGCATAGAAGTTGATATGCCGCTAAACAAAATCAATCAAAGCAATGCGATTTACGGATTTAAATGCCATATTTTCTCTCAGCTATTATAATACGGTAGTTAAATTTCAGTACATGATAGTTAAATTATGAATATAACAGTCGATTGGGTTCAGATGTTTGCTTTTACAACATAGACATGCCTCAAATGCATGCTTTTACGAAAAATAAACAAGATGCAATATATCGACCTCTTTCGCTTGCTCTACCTGTGTCCTGACATGACTTTAATGGCGGTCAGAAGGCGGAACATACGGTTGGCACGAAAAAGCGAAACTGTCCACGTGACCGGGCTGAAACGAACGGGAGTCCTGCGGCGGACGCCACCAGAGAGACGATGGCAGGCAACCCACTCACTACTTTTACAAGTACACCTAATTTATTATTCATGGTCCGCTGAGATCAATATTCGGGGGTTCAATTCAGTATTTTCCTTTTATTTCCTTCTTCATTCGCATCTCTTTCTGTTTTTGTTTTAATTTTCTTTGGCTTTTCATTCACTGAGTGAATGATTGAACAAATGAAAAAGCGTTTTGCTGACGAGCACTTCGAGTTCAGGTTATTTTAAAAATGTATGAAATGCCAATATTTTTAGTCTCCTTTTCTGTCGAACGAAGCGATGGTTGCCGTGTCGTGTCGTTCGGGGTTTGTGACTTGTATTTTCTATTAAGGTATTGATTGTGTTGAGTTTTTTCTACGTTTTCTATCGAATCGGCTTTGTTTTTGAGGTGTTTTTCCTCTTTTGCGTGCATTTCAAATGAACATATTGGCCTTTGTCTCTTTCAGTGAAAGCGGCGAGCCATTTTTCCAACGGTAAATACAATTGTGAGAAACAAGCATTAATAAAAGCCTAAAAAGTTTAAGTAATAAAAGAGTGACTGCATTAGACAGTTTGCATATTTCTAGCTATCTATTATTCAAACTTCTCATATCTATCTATCTATCAATCTATCTATCTATCTATCTATCTATCTATTCAACATTTTCATATGTATGTATGTATGTATCTATCTATCTATCTATCTATCTATCTATCTATCTATCTATTCAACATTTTCATATGTATCTATCTATCTATCTATCTATCTATCTATCACAGTCTTTTCATATCTATCTATCTATCTATCTATCTATCTATCTATCTATCTATCTATCTATCACAGTCGTTTCATATCTATCTATCTATCTATCTATCTATTCAACCTTTCCTTATCTATCTATCTATCTATCTATCACAGTCTTTTCATATCTATCTATCTATCTATCTATCTATCTATCTATCTATCTATCTATCTATCTATCTATCTATCTATCTATCACAGTCTTTTCATATCTATCTATCTATCTATCTATCTATCTATCTATCACAGTCTTTTCATATCTATCTATCTATCTATCTATCTATCACAGTCTTTTCATATCTATCTATCTATCTATCTATCTATCACAGTCTTTTCATATCTATCTATCTATCTATCTATCTATCTATCTATCTATCTATCTATCACAGTCTTTTCATATCTATCTATCTATCTATCTATCACAGTCTTTTCATATCTATCTATCTATCTATCTATCACAGTCTTTTCATATCTATCTATCTATCTATCTATCTCATACTTATCGCCCCTTTGACCTATGCATTTTTTGGATAAGCAGTTAGCCCAATAGATAATGGCTCGGAATTGTTAACAGGAGTTCCAATTCCAGCCAAGTTCATTATATTTCCTTACGCGCAAATACACTTGGGAAATGTATGGCCCCCACCTCCTCTCACTGCCCTCAGCCATGGGTTCATTTGTTAGATTTGTATCCCCAAATCATTATCACCCCCCAAAAATCTAAAAAATATTTTCTGACTTTAAATAACCTGCAAAGGGTTGATAAACCGTAGAAAACGAATCAATCAATCAATGAAATACTGATTAGCTAAACAGGGATGTCTTTTAGATTTATTTAAATTCTCTGGTATATTATTCTACAGAAACTACCATGGCCACAAACTGAGGGATCATTTTACATAATGTTTGTAATATAGAATTGGTCCCCTAGTTTATATCTACATTATAATTTTTCGTTTCTTTATCAAATTCTGATTAGGTAGCATTAGTATCCCTAAACTATTATTAACTAAAAAAACGAGTCTGACAATCTAAAAATAGTTCCTGGCTTTAAATAACCTGCCATAGAATACGAATCAATCAACTCTTGAATATTTAAGTTAGTAGGCATTATATACGTATTTATTAAATAAGTCGATTAAGTATTGCTTCTGTGTGAATGCTTTCTGTGGTTGTCCCCATTAAAAGCACATTATGTATAACTTTGGTTTTCCCTAAGAGAAAGTCACCTTTTCGAAACTTCGAAGGCATATAACATTTAAAATAATAAAAATATACATCTGTAAATGATTTAAAATTTAATAATTAAAATAAAAATAACTGTATAAAATGTTTTTAATTAAAATATAAACTGTAAAACAATTCCACTTTTTGATAAAAAAAACTGAGGAAAGAAGAATAAAATGGCGGTTATACATTCTTTTTTTTTCATCATTCATTTTGTGTTTTTCGATTTAATTCTCTTTTTTATCAATATAAACATTTATTTCTTTCTCTTGCCCGTTCCTTGATCTTAATATAGTGTAACCCGGATATAAGAGACCCGGATATAAGAGAGATTTTCTATGGTCCCAAATTAGTGCCTGTGTTAATGTATATAAATTAGACCAAACCCGGATATAAGAGAAACCCGGATATAAGAGACCTTGTCTCCGGTCCCGCCAACTCTCTTATATCCGGGTTACATTGTATATCCGTTTTTACTGCAGCCATATTGCTGTTCTATTCTAATATGTATGTATGTATGTATGTATGTGTAATAAAAATATACATCTGTAAATGATTTAAAATTGAATAATTACAATAAAAATAACCCTGTAAAAAGTTTTTAATTAAAAGATAAACTCTAAAAAAATTCAGGGATCACTTAAATAAATGTTTGTAATATAAAATCAGTTCCCTAGTGTATCTCTACATTATAATTTTTCTTTTCTTTATCAAATTCTGATTAGAGAATTCCGGTAAGATATCTTTAATCATTTCTAAGATACAGCGGTTCAGAGCTTAATCTAACAGTTGGATGTCTTCCCAAATGAGAAATGGTGAGAGGAAAAAGATCATTCAGGCCTTCAGTAATGGTACCAACATTCATACTCTGGGCTCCATCTTCAAAGTCCATTCAAGAACTGTCAAGAAAACGAGGAATAAGTTTTAAAAAGAGGGAACAGTAGAGAGGAAAACTGAATCAGGATGAGACAGCAGCAAGAGGGATCATCATTTCAACTTAGAGCTAAATACATTCTTCTTCTTATTATTATTATTCAAACTCCAAGAGTCCAATATTGTTATAAAAACCTCGGAGAATTCCAGTAAGATATCTTTAATCATTTCTAAGATACAGCGGTTCAGAGCTTAATCTAACAGTTGGACAATTTTGCTGTTACACCCGGTATATACATATGTAAGACGTATTAATCGACAAGACTTTAGCTTGACAATAAAAAGAGCTTTAATTTTACACAACAGCTATATGTTTTCAATATAATCTTTCTTGTTAATGGGATTCACACAAGGCTTTACAACTAATATAAAATCGTGAAAGCTAAGTTTATTCCATAAGACTTTAACAATATATTCTAATAAACAACAATTATTTCTATTAGCACTAAAGAAATTTTTTATGCAAAAAGAGGAGTTATACAGTGAGGATTTCAGATTAAAATTCAGCTAATATATATATATATATATATATATATATATATATATATATATATATATATATATGACAGTTTACTGGCTTATTCGTGCAACTTCACATAATTATTGAAGTGGATAAACTATTCGGAAGCATTTATTTAACAAATCCTAACTGTGATATCACCAACGAGAATAGTCAATACTTAAAAAATGAAAGAAAAAAATTATTATTTTTTTTAATGTTATTTTAAAAACAAAGATTAAAAAAAGCAAAATTCAAAAATGCAATGCATAAATAAACAAAGGAATATATACAAAAAAACAAACAAACAAAAAAACCAAAAAAAAAAACCAAAAAAAAAAACCCCGAAGAGACCAAACAAGGCAATAATAAAACAAACACTCTTTGAAGTCTGCGCCGTCTTCACCGCCATGTCACACTCGGCGGAAGTGCTGGATAAACACCTTCCGTTTGCGGTGCACGACGGGAGAAATGTCTCCATTTTGCTTCGCGCACCTGTCGAGTGTGTCAAAAAACAATTACGTGCGTTCGCTCTCTCTCCTTCTCGGCTCCAATCATTCGATTTGACAGCTCCAACGAATGTGATTAACAGGGAAAAATCTTTTTGCTGATTAAAGGTGCCCCCCACCCCATACCCGAATTGCTACCGACACCCTTAAACTCCACCCCGTCACCCAGTCTTAATGCGAATGAAATACGAACCGGCATGGCATTGTTTTTTTTTTCTTTTAGCGAAGATCGATTCAAAAAGTCATATTCTTCACTCACAGGTGTACCTCGTAATATGTATATAAAAAAAAAAACGGGTAAAAATGATGACGTGTACAATATTTTTTATGTGTCAGTGGGCGTAGTGTTCTTCTTCTTATTATTATTATTATTAACACTTAAAAGAAGAGTGCGATTTAAAAAAAATAAAAGAAACTAAACACGTTTGACAATGTTAAAGAATACATCAACAGAATGTCTTCTTGAAGCTATATTTAAACATTTTTTTCAAGGCTAAAATTATAGAAATCTAGAAAAAATATTATAAGTCTTTGTACAAATGTTACTTGTCTTGTAATGAAAAACGTCCGTACTGGTAATGAAACATTGAAACGAATGAAACGCATGAACAGAATGACAGGAGAGTTCTATAAGATATATACTAAAGAATTGGTTAATTCCTTTGAGTAACTAATCAACCAGCGGAAAATTCCAAAATGAACAAGACGACCATCATATTAAGCACGTTTCAACTGCATGCCTTCACGCTGGCGGCGTTTCATTCGTTTTGACGTGTTCATTACCAGGTCGGCCATTTTTCATGACAAGACAAGCAACGTTTGTACAAAAAATTAGGATTTTTTTTTTAGATTTATATATTTTTATACTTGAAAAATAATACTTTAAGTATTACCTGAAGAAGACAGACATACTGTCGAAATATTGTTTAACATTGTCAAAGACTGTGTTTTTACTTTTCTTTTTATTTTCTTAAATCTCGCTTTTCTCTTAACTTTTGAAAAATATTGGAAGACTTACATCAATCATTTTCTTTATTATTATTATTATTATTATTATTATTATTATTATTATTATTATTATTATTATCTTTGATTTCTGGCGTTTACACATTTGTTTCCAGTTCCCGCCCAGGGACCTAAGTTTAGAAATGGCATCATGGCACTTTCCACTCACAAAAAAAAAAATTACATAGATAAAACCCTTCGTAAAGTGTGGGCTGTACTTGTCAGAACAATTTTTTGTATCTCCTTGGGGCATTGACTTCCAGGAATCCCTTCAATTAATCTACTGGAATCTTTTCCAACCAGTCCTAGGGCTCCAACTACAACTGAGATTGTTGATGTTCCCATGTGCCACATTTTCGAGATTTCTATTTCAAGGTCCTTGTATTTTGAGAGCTTTTTGAATATCTTCAAAGATACATTGCAGTCAGCAGGGACTGCCATATCAATAAAGAGGCACTTTTTTTTGTTTGTGGTCTTTAATAACATTATTATTATTATTATTATTATTATTATTATTATTATTATTATTATTATTATAACACACTAAAATGTTTCCAGTCCTCTTCCCCACTCTCTGTCTCTTTCGAGAATTTTAAGCAATCAATTGTTGATATCCCTGACGAGTGGACGGTGAGATTCTCGGAAGGTCCGTCTACGAAACTGCAGTCGGGATTATGAAGGCAACATCAGATGAAGGTAATATCAGCTAAGTAAAAAAAAACAAAAAACTTACTTGTATCATATATATATATATATATATATATATATATATATATATATATATATATATATATATATATGTGTGTGTGTGTGTGTGTATAGAGATAGATAGATATAGGCATGATAAAAAGCCTAGGTATATGCACCTATACCGTAATTCCCCATGTATAATACGCCCTCATCCATAATGCGCAGCACAATATTTGTGCTGAAAGTGTGGGAAAATGCTTCTACTCACGCATAATACGCACCAAACCGTATAAATTATACCTCTCCAATTTCATTACACCCAGCGTTTCTTACTCTTATTCAAGCTGTCATTGAAGATATTTATCAAAATTTCTTATCACGATTCTAAAAGGAAACTAATTTTTTGTGAAAAATCATATACAGATCCGGTAAATTACACGTTTTATCGATCAAAATCAGGTTAACGATTAAATAATTTTGGTTTAAGAATCAAATGCACGGGATACAAGACTGGCCAATGAAAATCAAACAACACAAAAGTAAAAAATGCCATTCTTATTTTTTCCATCAGAGAATGAGATATGGAAAAAAATTAGAAAGAAATTCTGTCATTTTTACTTTTGTATGTTTGATTTTCACTGGTCAGTCTTGGATCCCGTGCATTTGATTCTTAAACCAAAATTAGTATAATTTGAGGCGTTCTGGGTTCAAGGAGAGATGATGAGTCCATCCAAAATTTTCTACTTAACATCAGGAAGAGACAGTTGGAATTTTGGAGGCACATGATGGGGAAAGAGGACTTCGAAAATTTGATGCTCACAGGACAAATTGAAGGCAGGAGGAACAGGAAATTTGACCCATGATAGGTAATCTTGTGAATGTACACGGCACATTTAGATTAGTCAATGGGACTTATACTAAAACTTAATGTTGCGAAAGGGTAAATTCAACTGTCAGCCAGGACTCTTCGCAAACTACCTCCCCCTCTCATCGTTCCCTCTGTTTTTGTTGTTGTTCTATGTGTTATATGTAATAGGCTTTCTTACCGCCCGGTCAACACTCTTTCCCCTTCTCTTGGACATGAGTAGAGGCTTACGCCTTGTTTCTTGTTTAGGAAGGGGTTCCCGGTACTCTCTCTCTCTGGCCTCTGTATCTCCAGTTGCCTTGATCTATCCACTACCCTTCTCCTCATCCTTTCTTCTATCACTCCTATCTGATCTTGCTCCAAATTTTTCTGTAACCCCTTGGATCCTAGTCGCATGCCGCCTTGCTTGGGGTGAAACGCTTAAAATATATACACTTTAAAATGTCCGCTTATTCAACACTTTGGCCATATTAAGGGTGAAATTTATTTTAAAATAAAAACACAAAATAGTTGACCCAGCAGTCATGATTCCATAGTTTATAACTTTTTTATCGAATTCTTCGGACCCCCTTATTAAATTAGATTGTATTTATCAAAGCACAAATCGGAATTATGAATGAAACGTTTTGATCAAAGGCGGATTTAGAAAAGGTCAGATTACGGGACTTGTACATTTAATCCTAATCTTAACAATAAATACAGCCACAAGTGAAAAGGCTTTAGCTGATTTGAAGCCAGATTGTTACAAATAGAAGAATGAAATCGAAAGGATTTTTTTTAAAATTGGAAAAAAAACAGCGATATTATAGAAAATGTTTGATTGAAGGGAACGAGATAAAGTCGAAGAAGAAGCAATGATGAGAAAAATAGCCTGAAGAAGGAAAGCAAATAAAGATGGAGGGATAAACGGAGAGGCGCAAAAGAATCAAAAGAATACTAAAGGAAATGGTGGAAGAGAAGCCGTATTATGACTGCCAAAAGGCGGTTCAGGTTATTGATACAAAAGAAGCTACTTTGACATCTTCCCGCCAAAAAAGAACCAAAATAAGGAAAAAATAAATACACACAGTACCGTAGCCATTTTCTTCTGATTGAAGAAAAAAAAGCGGGAAAAAAAAGAAAAGAAATGTCGTTGTTATCACAGTCAATTATCCGCTTTCGCCCAGTTTTTCTGAATAAATCTGCTCCCACATTATCCGCTTGGCTCATCCACTATCCAAGTGATTCCGACTCCGTCGTGGGCTTCTTCTTCTTCTTCTTCTTCTTCTTCTTCTTCTTCTTCTTCTTATTGTTGTTGTTATTTCATCGTAGCATATATTTTCATCTTATAATAAATCCTGAAAATCTTTTCTATCTTGGCGACTCATTCAGGAGATTGTTGACGGGGTCTTAGAATTCAACTCATTTTTCTATCTGTCCATTCGTTCCGAATCTGTTTTGTTGTGATGAACAACAAACGCAGATCTAATCTTTTCGGGCCTTGATTTTTACGTACCTTTAATCAAGCAAAATTTGATTTTATTCTCTTCTATCTTTGTCTTTGTTACTCTCTTGGATTCAGTTTTCTTTCTTCGTTTCCCGCCTTTTTTTCCCTACACAGTATCATTTTTTTTCTGATTTAATTTCATTCGGAATTTTCTGTCGGTTTTTTCTTTCTTTTTTCACATTTCTTTCTTTCTCTTTCTTTCTTTCTTTCTTTCTTTCTTTCTTTCTTTCTTTCTTTCTTTCTTTTCTACATTTCTTCTCATTTTTTAAACTCTCTCCTACTTTCCTTCATTTTTTGTTATTTTGTTTTACATATATTTCCCGATTTCTTTCTTCCTTTCTTTCTTCCTTTTTTCTTTCTTTCTTTCTTTCTTTCTTTCTTTCTTTCTTTCTTTCTTTCTTTCTTTCTACATTTGTCGGCATCACGTGATTTTGTCTTTTTCTTTATTTCTGTCTTCAGCTGGCCAATACCTTTCTTTTGTTTGTTTGTTTGTTTGTTTCTAAATTTGTTGTCATCACGTGGTATTGTTTATTTCTTTATTTCTTTCTTGAATTGGTCAATATCTTTACCATGGTGTTTCTTTCTTTCTTTCTTTCTTTCTTTCTTTCTTTCTTTCTTTCTTTTTTTCTTTCTTTCTTTATTTCTACATTTGTTGTCATCACGTGGTATTGTTTATTTCTTTATTTCCTTCTTGTTTCTTTTTCTTATTTAATTCATTCTTTATCTCCACCCTTCCTTTTTTCCTCTATCTATCTATCTATCTATCTATCTATCTATCTATCTATCTATCTATCTATCTATCTATCTATCTATCTATCTATCTAATCTATCTCCTTCTTATTTGGTTTACATGTTACACAGTGTTCTTAAATAAACGGTGTGGGTGTCAAAAAAGAGGATAATTCCATTTTTTCATAGTAATAAAAGGGATTTTTAAATTGGCGGTAAAATTTTTCCGAAGAGAGAAAAATAATTTAAAATATAATCTGTTAATTCAATTGTCTTCAATCACCTCAATTGTTGGGTAATTTTTGCGTAAAACAGAAACAGGTGGTCCCCTAAAAAGTAATTAAAATTCATTCATAAGTACTCATAAAGCCGAGTGCGATGGGTTGAGAGTATATCACTAATAAACAATGAAAATCGATAAACATTCACTTTCACGCCGTATTGCTGTCATGGAATTTATATAAACGGGGTAATCAAGAACAAGAACTTTATATCTGATTTCCACTGTTACCTTCGAAGTCATCTATTTCGCATTTTAACCATCTCGCAAATGTTATGACTCCCGAAGTGCAATAGTAAACGGCCGTGCAAAATTCTAATGTAGCACCTTACACACACGCAAACGGAAACAGACACACATACACACATGTATATAAATATAAATACTTTAATGTAATATATATATATATATATATATATATATATATATATATATATATATATATATATATATATATATATATTAAAAACAGACCACTTTAAGATTCCATTATAATAATATATAGGCAATGTTTATGAAGAGAAATTTTTAGGACATGGCCCATCCAGCTTAAAGTATAGAAAGCAATTCCCCATTAAATATTTTGGGATTTTGGTCTAATGATAAGTAGGGAGGAAACGTAAGAAAGTCATCCATGCAAAGCAAAAGCAAATCAGAAAAACAAAATGCAGAAAACATGTTTAACAAGCTCCAGCTGATTAATATTTAATATTCAATATATATATATATATATATATATATATATATATATGTATATATAATGAATATATATATATATATTGAATATATATATAATGAATATACATATATATATATAATGAATATATATATATATATTGAATATATATATATATATATATATATATATATATATATATATATATATATATATATATATGATGAATATAGTATCCTTAAAAATCCATCTCTTCTAACCACCGTTTTATCAATAAATGGAGTTCAATCCATCCAGAGGCAAGGAAAAGGAAAAAAGAAAAAGAGAGAAAAAAGGAAAAAATTTTTATTAACTCTTTTTTCTTTTTTACTAAATCTTTTTTGTTTAGACACTGGTAGTCTTTTTTGTCCCGAGCTGCTGTTCAGTTGTGCTCACTTATTAGACGTTAGACTTTGAAAAATTCATTCAAAAGTGAAAGTGAAAGTGAAAGTAGTTAATATTCTCTGCTTTCTTTCGATAAGCCTTGATATCAGTTTCAGCATAGATTTGACCAAAAATTCGGCTAAGCTCCGCAAAGGCGTATTTCATGTTATGCGATCTGTTTTCCCTCGCCTCAAACGTCTCTCCTCGTTTGATTGAGTTTACCATCTTGCGGATCAGGCTTCGTGGGTGCAGCTTGCTGCTGTCGTCGTCTCCCGCAGCGCCACCCACTTCTTCATTTCTTAATTCTTCCTATGCTGATCGTCAATCTGATCCCCTTGGTTGGGTGGATTTCTTCAAATCTCAGTTCTGTCTTTGACATCCCTTACGTCAACTCTCTTTTTTTCAACCTTACTGCTAACACGCCATTTGCTTTTTCCCCTTCCAAAAAACGGGCGCAAAGAAATCCCTGCCCTCATGTACTTGCACTTGAAGCTTGATATATTGTAAAATGTTTGTTAAAATGGTGGGATGAGTCTTTCTGTTTACGTGTATGTGTGTGTGTGCCATATGCGTGCGCGTGTGTATATAATATAGAGTGCATCAAAGAAATGTATACATATTTAAGGAATGGAAAAAAACTTGTATAGATATTGTAATACGAAGTTTATTCACACATCACGAGGTTAATACAAGTTCCCTTTGAATTCTACAGTCACAACTGATTCTCAAAATGGTAACCTTTTGTTTCCAGATATTTATTAGTACGGCGAACTGCCGCTTGCGCAACGTTGACCAAATTGTCATCTGGGATTACTGCACCTGCATTTTGAATTTCTTTTCGCCAGTCATTATTCTGTGATAGACAAAGTCATGAGGGTATTGCAATCTGTCGAGAAAATAATATAGTAAAGTGTGTTATAGCAATTTGATAAAACTACATATATATATATATATATATATATATATATATATATATATATATATATATATATGAATTGGGATCAAATATGGATTAGCATGTAACAAAATGATACGATAAGGAACAAATAAGAAATGTTTATAAAATTGAGAGGTTTCACTTTTATTTAAGATTCATCAGAAATATGGAAGAAAAAGTTCTGGTATTTTTCTTAGTTTTGTGTTTGTTTTCTTTCTAGTTGGTCTATACAATATTTGGTTGAGAATCAGCGCACGCGAGTGTGTGTGTATGCATTAGTGGGCATTTTCAAACAACCAAATACACTCTTTGTAGTTATGCTTGACTGAATAAGCATGCTATATTTTGAGAACAAAGCACATCATATATATATGTATACACACACACACACACACACACACACACACATATATATATATATATATATATATATATATATATATATATATATATATAACTATGAACCTAAAGAGCCAGGCAAACCTACCTAGGTTTCACCTACGCGGATCGTCAGGATATGCTGGCCAAAGAGGACCATTAGAACAGAATATAAATAGCCTAGAACATAAAAACATGATCATGTGACCAAAATAAATAAATAAATAAATAAAAATAAAAAAATAAAAATAAATAAACAATAAACAACAGCGATGGGATAATACATATTTATTCAATAAAGAGAGAGAGAGAGAGAGAGAGAGAGAGAGAGAGAGAGAGAGAGAGAGAGAGAGAGAGAGAGAGAGAGCGAGCGGATTCTGGTCGATTGTTTTCGCTTGAATTATTGAAGTTCTTTCTTTTTTTATTTCTTATTTTTCCTTGGGTATTGGATTGTTCATTTACAAGCCAAAACACATAAGGTTTTTCTGGACGAGTATAGTTACTTATATTTATATGATTATATATATATATATATATATATATATATATATATATATATATATATATATATATGTATATATATATATATATATGTATATATATATATATATATGTATGTATGTATGTATATATATATATATATATATATATATATATATATATATATATATATATATATATATATATATATATTACGAAATGGACAAAGTCCGACAATTTATTTATTAAAGACATATTTTTTTATGTTTAACGTTATAGATACAAGTATTTAAGTAAATGCTCTGTTTATAATAAACAGTATTAAATAACAATTACCGGACTGAATGTAGATTCAGGCCGGTAAATGTTATTTAATACTGTTTATTATAAACAGAGCATTTACTTAAATACTTGTATCTATAACGTTAAACATAAAAAAAATGTCTTTAATAAATATATAATATATATATATATATATATATATATATATATATATTCCCGCCAAAATAATACTTAGAATGAACTACAACAATCAACCCCAAAACTGAACAAATAGCTTTAATTAAATTCCCAAACCAAAACAAAACTGTTAAATAAGTGATATAAACAAATTCTTACTACGTTAATAAATAAATAAATAAATAATAAAATAAGAAACAAAAATAAAAACAAGCAATATAATTTGACCTAAATAGATAAACAAACGACTTCCGGTGAAATAACCGCCATAACAGAATACCCACAATGCACCACTAACCCGTATATATATAAATAGCCGAGAAAAATAACAGCACACGTGGCCTGACGATTGCATATAGCATGAAACAGACTGTCGCCTCTAAGTGTTGACTTCTATGTTCCCTTTTATATTTACACACGCTCTATCTCTGATATTGAGCACTTTATTCCATAAATATAGTACACCTTAAGACTATATTTCTTATATATATATATATATATATATATATATATATATATATATATATATATATATATATATATATATATGTGTGTGTGTGTTGATATAATAGGAAAGAATTGTTAGATTCATGATCCGAAGTTCTTTAGTATTTTTGTTTTTATTTTTAAAAAACTGTGCTCAGTACAGTAGTAGAGCCTAGATTATAATTATTTTTGTAAAAAAGTATGATTCCATCACGACACAGAAATTACTAAGTTTCGAAATTAGTCAGCAGTATTTAAGTTTAATTCCAATATTAAATCTTACCTACTGGGTGGCAGTTTCATCCTCATGCTTTGCTCTGGAATAATTATGGTACTGAATGTTTTACTCATTCATAGCTTTGAAATGGAGGCGTGGTCTAGAGTTTGTTTTTTCTTTATCAAAGGGTGACAGCTTTGATGGAAGTAGGGGTGTTTGTGATATGTCTGGCTATAATAGGTAATCTTATCAGAATGCCTGCTAAAACTCTGATTGATGTAGTAGCTCTGTTGTTTTTTGATTTTTTTATTACCTTATGCTAAAACTTTAACTGATTGATGTTTTAGTTCCGGTAGTTTTTGCTGTTTATTTGTTTTTTCTTGAGGGGCTTTAAGATTGTGATTGGGTTGTGTTTTTAAACCTATTGCTTTAATTGAACCTGTTAATAGATTTTGAAATTTTTTTTTTCCTAAAATGCTAATTATTTAAGGCGAATATTTGATGGTGTCAGCAAAAAAGCGTTATCTGATTTCTTTGATTTAATAAATTTTCGTTATTTAGAAACTTAGAAATGTGTTGTTTTTCTGTAGGCATAGAGGGCACGGGTCATGCAGGTTTTACAAGTTAAATTCTGATTTACCTAGTACTAATAACGCCCTTGAACGACAGCCTATATATATATATATATATATATATATATATATATATATATATATATATATATATATATATATATATATATTATCGAAAGGACAATTATACTAAATGATAATTATTCTAAATACCTATGTTTTTGGGAGAGTCAATGCTGATTTACCTAGAACTAATAACGCCCTTGAAGGACGACATATATATATATATATATATATATATATATATATATGAAAATTATAGTTATTGCTGACGCGTTTCGTTCAATGTGGACAATTTATTATTAGTTACGTTCTTAAATTAAATTAATTCGTTTTTGCTTTGAGAAAGTCCACATTGAACGAAACGCGTCAGCAATAACTACAGTTTTCCTATTGTCATTTACATTTATAAATATTGTCTTTTCTACAGGTTAACTCTGAGAAATTTTCATATATATATATATATATATATATATATATATATATATATATATATCGAAAGGACAATTATAGTAAATGATAATTATTTGAAATACCTATGTTTAATGCCATATATAATGGATGTCAGTTATCAGTTATCTCCTGTTAATTTCCATCTGAAAGTTCTTCACTGCCTTAACCGGGTATTGAACTCACACTCTTTAGGGCCTGTCACTAGATCTAACTAACGCTTTTATCATACACAGATGTCTTCAGGGACACATGGCACAGTGAATAAAGGCGTTAGTTAGATCCAATTACAGGACCCAAAGAGTGTGAGTTCAATACCCGGTTAAGGCATTGGAAAACTTTCAGAGGGAAAATTAACAGGAGATAACTGGTAACTGACATCCATTAAACATGGCACGTGGAACTAGAACAGTCTACCCCAGTGAGAGAAATAAAGGGTTAAGTTCGAAATTCCAACCACCTTAAGAAGGCCGGAGCGTACAACGGCCGAAACGTTGTAATAAATATGGCGACAAAGATTAGGACAATAGTCCGAATAATGTAAATAATGGACTTTATGGTAAACAATATTTTTTTCTAAGAAAATTTATTTTTTTCCTTTTTAATAGAGGATAATGAATTCTTAGGATTTCTTACTCTTGAGCATGCAGCATACAACTGGCCATGCGTAAATTTTTCTCTTTGGGGCCAAATTCCAACTTTTTGAAGCGTATGATTTGTTTATCGCTCTCGCAAACGCAGGGCGAACTGGAAACTGGATTTTTTGCATATATATATAATCGTGAAAGATATGCAAAAAAACAACATGCAATAAGTATTTGTTATTTTAATCAGTGAATTTTTTTAAATTGTGGAGTTATTTTAAAAAAATTAAAAAATTTATTGTACTAAGCTACGCACTCTAGTGAAACCAACTGTACTTTATACCCACTGACCTGTTTGCATTTTGTACCCACTGACCTTTTTGCACTTTTCCCTAAAATTTTGTTTCGGTCGGTCAATGAATGGCTATTTTAGAGGGTGTGATGGACGGACGCGTGGACAGATTAACGCAACTCACAGAATTTTATATATAGATTGAGTGAGTATAAATAGAAGTTTTTTTTTGTTTTTCGCTTTAAGGTATTTCATTGAAATGATACGCATTGCATAAAATGAAAGCGTTTAATGTTTGCTTGGCCATTTCATATTTTTCGTGCATGTTCTTGGCTCTAACGCTGCTGTTAAGACTCGTTATGTTGAGTTGATAAAAGTAATAATTAAATTTCAAGTTTTCTGTCATAGTTACATTAAATAATTGTTTTCTTTAGTAGGAATCAATAGAATATCTTATTATTCAAGTGTTGGATTTTATACTTTGCATAGTTCTCTAATAATCAGGGTTTGCGTTTGGAGTCTGTCTTTCGTATAAACGTAAGTCACCTTATTTAATACTCAGTACATTTCACAATGTTAATATTTCTTGACATCTGGCGAGAGAAGCTGCCCTATAAAGTGCAGTATTATATTTCGTCAATTACAAGTGACATTTATCTGTTAACATTGGCTATTTATAGTATGAATAGTTTGTTTATTAAATCAGAGTCCCACATGAGTATTTTTAGAAAGCGAATAATTTTGATATCTTTCTTTATTTCTTTCTTTCTTCCTTTCTTTCTTTCTTTCTTTCTTTCTTTCTTTCTTTCTTTCTTGCTATTTCTACCATTGTCTCCCGCATTCTCTTACTTTCTTTTTATTTTATCCTTTTCTTGCTATTTTCTTCTATTTTTCCCCCTCGTTTCTTTCACTCTGTTATTTTCTTTCTTTCTTTCTTGTTTCTTCCTTCTCTATTCCCTCATTTTCGTTCATACTTTCTTTCTCGCTATCCTTTTCTCAACTTCTCTTATTTTCTTTCTATTTTCTTTCTTTCTTTTTTTCTTTCTTTCTTTAACTCCTTATTTCTCTTTCTTCTCGTTTCAACCTTTATGCTTTCTTTCTCGTTATCCTTTTCTCAACTTCACTTATTTTTCTTTCTTTCTTTCTCCTCTCTCTTTTTTCCTTCTGTGAATTCTTTCTTTCTTTCTCTTTTTTCCTTCTGTGAATTCTTTCTTTCTTTCTTTCTTTCTTTGTCTTTTTCTGATTTCTTTTTTCTTTTTTCTTTCTATTTTCCATCATGTTCTTTTTTCTTTCTTTCTATTTCCTTCTGCTTCCTGAATTTCAATCAAAATACTTTAAAATCATCTACACGCAAGAAATCCTGTATCTGCTGTCATAATATTAGGTTGGTGCAAAAATAATGACGTAATAATGTCGTTTTTTGACATTAAAAAATACGTCAAAAAACGACATTATTACGTCATTATTTTGGCACCAACCTTACATTTCATTATTGAATTCACTTTTCTAGTTCTCTTAAATACTTCATTTCTTAGATTTGGATTTAAAACAACCGAATCTTGTCCATCAATATAATATTTTTCTTAGTTCTCTAGAAATGAACATTTAAGTTCATTGAGTATCATTCTTATAAATTTATCATTCTTAGCCCTCTTTTTGGTAATATTTTTTAAGAATATCACCCCAAGTAAGCCGAATGTGCCGCTAGCATGCAAGGGGTTACAGAGAGTAAGAGCAAGAATAAAGAGGGGTGTTTGAAGAAAGGATATAGAGAACGATAGGGATCAGAATCAAAGCATCAGAAGATGCTGATTGACATTACATTTGAATATCTCTAGATTATAGCTATTAGGGAAGCAACTAAGAGGAAGGTAGTTCCACTGTTGGGAAGTGCGAGACAAGAGGAGTCGGCTACATTTAACTGTTTCGACTGTGAAAGGGTGGGGCCGAGATGCCAACCTAGTAGCACACTTAAATTCATGCACTTTGAGAACCAGTGAAAGAAGCTCGTTCAGAGCAGTTGCCTTAAAATACTTGTAGAAAAGACAGAGGGAAGCCACAACACGTTTGTAAGAAAGTGACTGTAGACGACATGCCAGATCAGGACCTATCACATTGCATATCCATCTCTGGATTTTGTCGAGGACCGCGAGATGAACAGCGGGGTCACCAGACCATATATGCAAGGACGAATGGCTGATTTGTAGATTTGAAAGATGGACTAAGGCGAGAAAAAACTTCGGACGCTTCACATAGAACAAATTTTACCTTAAAATGTATTTTTATACTTTTTAGTGTTGTACTGTATGTCATTTTGATATACAAATGTATTTTCGGTCATTTTGCTATAAAAAATGTACTGTTAAATTTTGTTTGGGGTTCACTTTTTGCCCATAGCTGGGACCCTAATAGGTGCTACCACCCCGGGTCAGGGCTGACGGGGGAACAACAGCAATTAAGTGGTGGTTCTATGCTCCTCAAAACCACCAATCTCCTGATCAGAGGCCTTGCTGGTGGATATATTTTATCGGGGAAGAACAGAAATATGTCCCTACAGAAGGATGCTTAGGTTAACATGGACCGAACACTTAAGCAACGACGAAGTTTTAGAGGGAACTGAGACAAAAAAGAGACTTCTATTTAACATCAGGATGGAACAGTTGAAATTTCTAGGGCACATAATGAGGAAAGAGGGCTTGGACAGAGGACAGATTGAAGGTAAAGCGGGACAGTGGAAAACAATGTGTAACCTACTTAGCGATCTTGAGTAAATGGTCAGCGGAACATGGTTTAGGAGAGATAACAAAAAGATGAAAGGTATTAAGAGCTACAAAGGACAGAAAAGTGTGGAGAGCGGTGATCACCAAGAATGAACAAGGTATAGAAGATGAAGAATATTTGTATGTCGAGTAGCTTTCGTCGTCTAATTAGTAAGATGGCATCACAGAGAGGCAGCCTCTAACCTAGTGTTTCTCAACCCTTTTCCAGCAAGGCACCCCTAGGAATATTTGAAAATATCATGGCACACTGAGAGAAATTTTTAAAGTTATGAAAAAAAAAAACATAGATTTTTAAAAACTCCACATAAAAATATGAACTTACTTTATTTCAATGTTTCTATGCATCTATTTGTGTAGATTATTTAGTGTGAAATCTGTGCCTCATGCTTTTTCTGAATTTCTTCAATGTTCGAATATGTATGAAGCAGACCCCCATTTCTTCTTTAGTTAAGTGTCGATTTTAACGCTTCTTTTTTATGTTGTTTAGGTTTGGTTTGGTTTGTTTTACGGCATATCAACCTTAATGGGTTACTGTTGAAACTTGACTAATGCATGGAATAATAATGCAACACAAAATGTACTTAGAACAAAATGTATTGAAACAAGAAAGTGTACACAATATTTACATATAGTCTTTTGTATATTCCTGGGAAGACCGTTCCTGGAATGTGTGTTGACTGAGTCGCAGTCGGGCAGAGTCTCTGGTTGAATCCCTTGATTCCTCACACTCTCTTCCCGGTACCAATCATATTTATAGGGTCGGTACTCCACTATGCAAATTAGGTGGATCCTACCACAACAGTTATGTAATGCCGACATGATTTTTATTGCTGGTTATATTATCTATCTATCTATCTATCTATCTATCTATCTATCTATCTGAGTATATATTGGTTTGGTTTGTTTTGTTTTACGGCATATCAACCTCAATGGCGATAAAATTTTTATTACTGGCAATACTTTTCATCAAAGATGTACTGCTGGTAATATTTTCTTCTTCAAAAATGCATTGCTGGTAATACCTTATACCTCAAAAATATATTGCTATCAACACCTTTTGATCCAAAAATGTATCGCTGATAATATTTTCAAGCTTCAGTTTAGGAGAGATAACAAAAAAGTGAAAGGTATTAAGAGCTAAAAAGGACGGAAAACTGTGGAGAGCCATAATTACCAAGAAGGAACAAGGTACAGAAGAAGAAGAGTATTTGTATGTCGAGTAGCTTTCGTAGTCTAATTAGTAAGATGGCGTCACAGAAAGACAGCCTTTAACCCAGTGTTTCAGCATCGGCACACCTAGGAATATTTGTAAATAGCACGGCACACTGAGCGAAATTAAAAAAAAAAAAACATAGATTTAAAAAAATACACATAAATATATGAACTTTATATAAATGTTTCTGTTCAACTATTTCTGACGATTATTTACTGTGAAATCAGTGACTTTTTTTTATTTCTTCATTTATTCAGTGTTTTTCTGAATGTGTATTAAGCAGACCCCTATTTCTTCTTCAGTTAAGTGTCAACTTTAATGCTTCTTTTTATGTTTATGTTTGGTTTGGTATGTTTTGTTTTACGGAATATCAGCCTCAGTGGGTTAATTAATGCAGACAAATTTTTTATTGCTGGTAATATTTTCTTCTTCAAAAATGTATTGCTGGTAATATTTTTTTTTCTACAAAAATACATTGCTGGTAATACATTTTACCTCAAAATATATTGCTGGAAACACCTTTTGCTTCAAAAATACATAGGTGGTAATATTTTCTTCCTTCAAAAATGTATTGCTGCTAATTTTTTTTCAAGAATGTATTGCTGGCAGTAAATTTTTCTTCAAAAATTCATTGTTCGTAATAATTTTTTTACAAACATGTATTGACTGTATTAAAATCTATTTTTACCCTTTCAAATTATTTTGAGTCCAGTTCAACTAAAGGTATTTTGAATGCAGTTTTCTGTCTTTAACTAGAGACATAATGTTATCCTTTCAGGCTAAGCGTGTATTTTTTGGATATCTAGTTGTAGATGACAAAATGTATTGCTGACATTTCTCTGATGTTTTGCTGGTAATTAGCCTAAAAATATATTGTTAGTAATTTTTTCAAAAAATATATTACTGTAAATTTTACAATAAAAACGTATTGTTATAGATGTTTAGTGTTGTATTGTTTGTCATTTTTTTAAAAAAATGTATTGCAGATAATTTTACAATAAAATGTACAGTTACAGATGCTACCACCCCAGGTTAAGATGGACATGTGATAACCGAAGGTAAGAGGTGGTTCCAGGTTCTCAAAACCTTCAATCCTCCGATCAGAGGTCTTGCTGCCGGACGTAGTTTGTCGTCATACCCAGGACGTGATTCATTTTGGTTTATATATATATATATATCTTAATGAAAATAGATTTAAAATTATTCCTATCTCTCCCTTCCCTCTCTAATATCGACCATATCTGTCATACTCCTCCCCGTTCTCTCTATCAGCTTACATCAACTTAAGACTAACACTCAAGAGTGTATAAAAATAATTAAAACCATTTATCCACCCTTGGAAATGTTATCAGATGAACCAGGAAAAAAAAAAACGCCTACCTGGGGAAATAAAATATAATCAATGGACCTTTAAGGTTGTCTGTATTCTAATTAAATTGAATTAATAATTGCTCTCGTTTGACATTGAGCTCTCTGGATTACACCCTCCTTGAGATTATCCATACGGATTACCAAACTTTTCATTACGTACCTACCTACCTCCCTATATATATATATATATATATATATATATATATATATATATAGGGAGGTAGGTATATATATATATGTATGTATGTATTACGTATGTAACAGAAAAATTGTCGAACTCGCATAACACCAAAATTGTCCAATTGTTAGATTAAGATTTGAACCGCTGTATCTTAGAAATGATTAAAGATATATTACTGGAATTCTCCGAGGTTTTTATAACACTATTGGAGTTTGAATAATAATAAGAAGAAGAATGTATTTAGCTCTAAGTTGAAATGATGATCCCTCTCGCTGTTGTCTTATCCTGATTCAGTTTTCCTCTCCACTGTTCCCTCTTTTTTAAACTTATTCCCCGTTTTCATAACAGTTCTTGAATGAACTTTGAAGCTGGAAGTCAGAGTAGGAATGTTGCTACCATTACTGAAGGCCTGAATTATCATTTTCCTCTCACCATTTCTCATTTGGGAAGACATAGTGGGTCTGACACAAAATGATTTTAACCTGTTGTCTTTCTTGCTGAATAACTCAAAAGGTTTTTCAGTGATTCTTACCACAAATTATGTCAATCTTGTGAAACATCTTATTTGGAAACATGAAAAAGAGAAACTAAATTAGATTAGTGTTTGTTTTTTGGGGGGATGGTCAATTATTTCATGCTGTTACACGATTTGGACAGTTTTGCTGTTATACCCGATGTATATATATATATATATATATATATATATATGAAGTGAATCACTGGGTATGACGTCGAACTACATCCGGTAGTAAGACCTCTCATTGGGAGATTGAAGGTTTTGAGAACCTGGAACCACCTCATAACTGCGGTTGTTTCCATGGCCACCTTAACCCGGGGTGATAGCACCTGTAACAGTATGTACATATCAACACCTCTGTGGGTTATTTAATGCCGAAATCTAAATATTTGGATTTTGGTTGGTTGATATTGTTTAGCGGCAAATCAAATTTTGTGGGTTATTTAATGCCGAAATCTGAATAATAATTTTATAGATTTAACTAAATATATTTTGAACGAAATCGTATGCCTCCAAATACAGATAAAATGTATTAGGAATTTTATTTTTGATATACAAAATTAATTGCTGGTATTTTTTTTATAGTACTTTGTTTTTGCTGTGGGGTGTCATAAATTACCTATAGTTGGGACCCTAACAGGTGCTACCAACACGGGTCAGGTTGGACCTTGAAACACCTGCAATTATGATGTGGTACAACGCACCTTGCTGCCGGATGTAGTTTATCGTCATACCTAGAACTAGAATTATTTCAGGAAGATTTTCATTTGCATTCCGCCTTAACACCTTTATGAAAAATATTTAATAGCGCCAGGATAATTTTTTTCAGCATTAATTTTGATTACATTTTGCCTTGCGTTCAATGTCTCAAACAATGTGTTTCATTTCTAGAATTTGTTAATTTTATTCCAAAATACATCACCTCCATAGTTTTTTTCGTATAAAAATGAAAAGCGTTGGAAGTTCACGAAATAAATATTTCTGAAAGTGTCCAAATAATCCTTTCGTGTCAATGTATATTTGTGAATATGTGTATTATTAAGAAAATGGGGAAAATATTAGATAGAGTCGAATAAATTTGATATAAAATGAGTAACTATACCTAAAAATGAATACATGCACACACACACAAACACAGACACGCGCACACACACATTTTTAATCTAAATACATTATCTAACTAAGTATATGAGTTAACGTTATATAAATTTCCCTATGTCAAGAACAGTACTGGAGGAATATATATATATATATATATATATATATATATATATATATATATATATATATATATATATATATACAATAAATATAAGCTACAATAAAAATATATACCTAATATATATATATATATATATATATATATATATATATTCATTGTGTTTCCTCCACATTTTATTTAATTTCAATCTGTTGTTTGCTTGTCCGTCTGTACATCTATCTATCTATCTATCTATCTATCTATCTATCTATCTATCTATATATATATATATATATATATATATATATATATATATATAATATAAGCTACAATCAAAATATATACCTAATATAAGTATACATATGAACGATATATATATATATATATATATATATATATATATATATATAAATATATTCATTGTGTTTCCTCCACATTTTATTTAAATCTCGTTTGTCAGTCTGTGCATCTCTCTGTCTGTCTCTCTCTCTCTCTCTCTCTCTCTATCTATCTATCTATCTATCTATATATATATATATATATATATATATATATATATATATATATATATATATATATATATATATATCCCTATGCTCCTATCTATCTATCTATCTATCTATCTATCTATCTATCTATCTCATTCCGTTCATATCTATATATCTATCTATGAAAACAAATTTAATAGCGAAAACTCTGGCAGAGGAATTGAGAAAAAACAACAAAAAAACAAAGAAAAAATGAAAAAAAGTAAAGATAAAAAACGAAAGAAAGTAGAAAAACCCGATACAATGAAGAAACAATAAGAGAAGAGAAAAACGAAAGAAAGAACGAATGAAGATATTTGAAAAATTTGCATAGTTTTCTAAGCGGAAACGTCTTTCAAACGTTTGAAATTAAAAGATAATAAAGCAAAAAATTAAAATTATTGAATAAAAAGAAAAAAGAAAGAAAAAGCAAATAGAGACAAAAAAGGAAATGAAGACAAAATTGATAAAAATTGCTGAAAGAAATAAAATAATGTGGAAGAAACGAAAGGAGAATGAAAAAGAAGGAAAAAAGAAAAACAGAATTAAAAGAAAAGAAAAAAGAAAAAAATGCATAGTTGCTTAAGCGAAAACGTCTTTAATTTATTTTAAAAGTAAAAGACAAAGAAGGAAAAATGGAAACTGGTCAAAGAACTGGCAAGAAAGAAAAAGGTATGAAAAAAGGAAGAAAAATAAGAAAACGAACGAAAAAACGAAAAAGAAAAAAAAATGAGAAACATAAAAAGTGAAAGAATAAAAAAAAAGAAAGAAAAGAAAAGAAGAAAGGAAAATTTGCATAGTTGTAAAAAATTTATCAACGTTTTTGAAAGAAAAAGATAAAAAAGAAAGAAATAGAAGAAAATTGTAAATGAATTGAAAGAAAGAAAATGGGATGAAAAAAGGAAGAAAAAAAAAAAGAAAACGAACGAAAGAAAAAAAAGAAAGAAAAGAAAGAAAGGATAAAAGACAAAACGACACAAAAAGAAACAAAAAGAAGAAAGGAAAATTTGCATAGTTGCTTCAGCGAAAACTTCATCAAAATATTTTAAATAAAAAAAAAATAGCAATTACGACAATTTAATAATCACATGACCTGAGAAATATAGAAAAAGAGATGATCTTTCTTGGATCTGCCATAAGCCTTAATTAAAAATAAGTAGAAGGTGTGAAATTAATTAGTCCAACTGAATGGATGGTGGGATGGTAGGCATTTTGTCAATGCGCATGACAAAATGCTACGTAAAATGGTTGAAGCATTTCATTGGTTGGTGGCCGTAAGTCATTTAATTTGAATCTGAAACGCTTGGTCAAAATAACTGATTTTCCTTTCGTCCATTTTCGAGAAACACATTAATATGCATACGAAATCATTTTCTCTTATTTTTTTTTTTTAAACTCCATTCACCCCAAGCAAGGCAATAAATGCAAGAGGTTACAGAGTCGGAAACAATATGAGAAAGCAAACACATTAATCAGGAGAGAGAACAATAAAAGAACAGGAATGAAAAAGACAGAAGGTAACGACTGACATTGCATTTAAAATTTTCAAGATCAAAATTGACCGGGAAGCAAGAAGCCAGAAATGAGTTCCACAAGCGAGAAGTTTGAGATATGAGAGTACTTAAACTTCCAAGTGTAAAATGATGAGACCTAGCTGCCAATCAAGTACGGCGCTTCAATTCATAAAGTCGATGTACCGAAGAGGAAAGCCCATCAGAACAATTATCAGAAAAATATTTATAGAAAAGGCAGAGGGAAGCGACGTTACGACGGTGAGAAAGTCCCTGAAGCCGAGATGCCAGGACGGATAACATTGCAGATTCTTATTTGTGTTTTATAAAGAACTAGTAGGCTTCGCCCGCTAGTTATCGCTTCGCGAAGTAAGACATATTCACTGCTTGAAATCTTTGAATCAAAAATTTTAAATGAACATTTCATTCATAAATTCGCTTGTTATAGTTGACGAAAGTTTTACAAATAGATGCAAACTTGTTGAAGGCCAAGTAAAATTCTAATTTCAAACACTTTTCTGCACTATATAAGACGATATTCCTAAACAGAACTATTTTTGATATGAAAATCAGAACAAACCTCGAATAAAAGAACAATAATGAAGGACTAGTTAATTAATGAAATAAGCTTTTTAAAAATCAATATGCAAATTAGTTAAACCTGAAGAGCAATATTGCCTAGAAGAAGCTAATGAACTTTTAGCGTGACCATTCTACGACCTGTTCCAACTCTGCCTTTGAGCAGAGAGGAACCCGGACGAGGCTCCGTCGAAGGAGCCGGTGGAGGTAGACTAACCCTGAACCCGTTTATCCGGGTTCAAATAGGCAATATTTTTGGCCGATCCTTCGGGATTGGGGAACGGACGTTAAACCGGCCTTGTGCCACATGCAACCCTCGTGCGGGGTGCTAAATATATTATAATATAAAGCTGCGGCTAACTGGGAGTAATTGAGCTTCAATTTATTTCTATTTTCCTATGTTTGCACTATATTAATTTTATCTTATAAATTGTCCCCAGTTCTGTCATCCATGAAATAAAATAATTGTTTGTACAGAAAATAAAGATCTACGTCTTTAAATTAAGTGGCAGCAGAAGAATTATCATTGAACTTTTAAAAGATAAGCTTAAACGTTAATTCAATACTTAAATGCAGCGATCAATTTTGAGTTCTTCTGTAGTTTATTGTTGACTATCGCATCTACTCCTCCCTAGCTATTGTGATGATGGCCAAACCAAGAGTCCTCCATAGGAGCTACCTTAAATGCTTTTAAGCTAGTTTATAATAAAACATGCACTGCAATTTTGCATGCGAAAGAAAAATAAGAGTTACTTCCCTTGAACTACTAAAGCAACGATAATGGCTAGTATATTAATATATATTTTTAACTTTGCATAATCTGGCAACCCTGATCGGACCAGTGGGAGCGGAAGAGTTGCTTGCACACACACACACACACACACACACGCACAAACACACACACACACACACACTGTACTTTATATATAAGACATCCAAATGTATAGTAGATACAGAAGACCAGCAAAATTCCATATATTGGCGAATGGTAGAATTACTGAAAATTTTAAGATAAATAATAGGTATGGCGTTTTCATCTATTAAATCCGATATTTTTTTTCATTTTCTAAGATTTTAAAGCATCCATACTTAGCGATGTAATGAATATGCATACACCTGGGTTCCACCCTCACAGTAATATGATTGGCTGGTGTCAGCCATAAATACAGACTGATGTAGAGGTACAGGGCGACACCTATTGGCTACGCCTATAGTCTTCGCCTATCGGCCTACGCCTATTGCCTACCATTACGACGAGGACCAGTCCATTACGGTTACATGCTAGATTGTCCAACCGGGTTACAGTAGTCAACAAACACTTTGCTACTTCGAACAAATATATCCCTTTTCGGGACATATCACTTAGCTATTTATATCGCGCAGACTTGATTATTTCAAGCTATGTACTAGTTTGAGTCAAAAGATTTTTCGTATTTCAAGCAATTAATAGTTCAAATAAATTACATATTCTACTGACGGTTCCTATCTGTGGGTAGAAAGCTATATTCCACGTTTATACCATTTGGTTGGTTTCGAGGCGAAAAAAATCTCTTTACTCTCTTCTACAACCTCATCCTGATTTTTGAATCTCCGTCCGCACAGGAAATCAGTCATAGCCCATAAAAGGTGGTGATCCAAATTTGCGCTTGGTCACCTTGACACTTTGTGTTGGTGCATTGTCATGCTGTAGGCGTGCACGTCTTCGATTGACCAATGCCGGTTAGCGGGCTTTCACAGCATCCTCTACTCGCTGCAGTTGTCGAATATAAAGGTCAACGTTCACAGCATGGCCATCTGGGACAAGCTCAAAATAAACCCACGAACCTCGAATTTCCCCCAAACCCACAACACGACTTTATGTTCAAACCGCCTTTGTTTGACAACAGGACTTGAAACCTGTTCGGAAGGCAACCACTGGTTTCTTTTATTAGGATTACGAAAATAGATCCATTTTTCATCCTCGTTTACAATTCGCGGCACAAAACGGGCATCTTGAGAATTTGTTACGTTTAAAAAAAATGCCTATCGATTTTTGACACAAGAACATGCAAAAATGTCATAATCCTCATCCTCAGTGTATATAATTTATATCACACACAAAGGGAATCTGCAAAATAAAACCCATGATTTAAAAATTTCTTATGTACAAATTTTCTATGTACAAATGTTCGTATGAATGATTCATGAATTTATAAATTAATTGCACCTTTATTGAAATTAAAATAACTGATCCAAGTGCAACTTTCGGGTAATAAGTGCAACATTACTGTAATTATTGAACAATAAAGTTCATGCCACTTTGACGGAAAATCTACCAGTAAAAAAGAATTCTCATATTGCTATATTTGTACAAAAATGCACAACCTTAAAATTTAAATTCAAACTCAGCGTTGCGACTGCACGTTCCAAAACAATAACACATTTCTCATAGCATTTTTTCGGATTATATATCTATTTTCGTTGTCCTCTTATTACTGAGAGTAAAAACAAGAACAAAATCTATTTCCATACCTGAGGATGTCTGTAGGAACAGACGAAATCTTGTAAAAATAAAAAAGACCTTATGCAACTGAAATTTATAAACGAGGATCATATCATTCATGTACAGGTTCGGGGTTTATGTATCTTATTTTAATTGTTTGCGACGATGGATTCTCGCCAATTAAATCATTAACCTCTATATTTGTTTTTTGTATGAATGAATCATGAATTATATATATATATATATATATATATATATATATATATATATATATATATATATATATATATATATATATATCTGATGATATGTAATGAGGGAGGGGGTCTAAATCCCAATTTCAAACAAAATACAATGAATCTAAAACAGAAAATAACAGATGTTAGTAGGACACGTCCACCCCACAAAAATCAGGCAGAATCAAGAAGCTAACTCTTTAACAGAATCGGAAGGATAAAATAAACGTGAGCGTTGAGAAATCAAAGACTGAATCAGAGGTCATAAATGGCTAATGATGTAATTCGATAATGCCTATGTACTTTTAACGCATATAACAGTTTATAGATATAGCATGACATACAAACTTGCAAATAAGCAAAAGCTATAATAGAAGATTCCATCAAATTTTAGAAGGCTCCAGAAAGTCTGATAATGTCCCAGAAAGTTCTAGAATGCACCAGAAAGCCATACTACTACTATAGAATACTACTCTAGAATGCACCAGAAAGCCATAATACTAATATACGATTTTAGAAATTTCGTGTTGGTGGTGACAAAAAATCAACTGACTGAAGCCCTTCTTTATTATTTTGAACAAAAGTTCATCGAATTATGATACAGGAAATCAATTATTTTGCAAAAGGTCAAATAGTCTAACCCTGCTGCTGATACATGTTGCCAAAAATTATTAGTGAAAATCCGAAAAAAAACCCTTTGACTCAACCTGTTGAAATGACATTGTCCGAATTTTGAATGGATGGATTAAGATAGCGTTTTGACATAGATTGATCGACGTCTAAGATGACCGATGAGCGCCAGCGGATGTTAAACTGTTTCCTCCTGATGGGTCAGCTTCAATATAAACAGTCATAGTCATGATTGTATGATATTTATTACGGTAATTGTATCGTTATAAAGATTGTTCTTGGGAAAATGTTCTGGTAACCAAAAAAGGAAACAAAATGTATACAGAAAAAAAAAGAAGAAAAAAGAAAGACGAGAAGCTGCAAAAGAAAAGAAAAAGAAAAAGAATAAAAATAGGAATAAAAGCAAAAAGGAAGATATGAACACGAAGGAAGAAAATAGAAAAAGAAAGAAAAAGAAATAGAAAGAAAGAAAAAGAATGAAGGAAAAGAAAATTCAAAATGAAAGAAAACGCAACAGAAAGAAGAGAAAGAAAAGATGGAAGAATACAGAAGAGAGAAAGAAAAATAAAGAAACGAAATACAGTAGAAATAAATGAAAGAAAGAGAAAAAGAAAGAAAGAAAGATAGAAAAGAGAAGCAGAAAGAATAAAAAGGAAAGAAAAAAGAAAGAAAGATGGAAAAGAGAAAAGAAATAGAAAAAATAGACGAAGGAAGAGAAAAGAAAGAAGATAAAGAAAAAAAAAAGACGAATTACGAAGAAAGAAAATAAAAAATAAAAGAAATATATAAAGGATAAAAGCGAAGAGAGGAGAATAAAGGAAAACGGTAAAGAACGTCAAGGAAATAAAGAAAATACAGAAAAAGAAAGATAAAAGTAAATACAATAAAAGAAGGAAAAGAAAGAAAAGGAAGAAAAATTAAAAGAAAAAAGTAGAAAAAGGTAACAATAAATCCTAAAAAAAAAAAAATGAAAACGACGCAAAAGAAAGAATGAAATGGAAAGAAAAAAAAAGAAAGAATGTGAAAATAGAGACGAAAAGGAAAAGACAAAATGTAGGAAAAAAAAAAATGAGAAAGAAATGAAAGAAAAAAAAGAATCTATATATCAAAAAAGGAAAAGTACAAAAATGAAGAACGGCGCGAAAAAATGCAAGAAAGAAAGAAAATCTAAAGTAGAAAATTATGAACGAAAAATATTTACAAGTACTTCGGCAATTAAAATAACATTCAACAACAACGACAAAGAAAAAAAAAACATGGAAGAAAGGAAAGCAAAAATGGACGTGAAGAAACAAAAAAAAATAATGAAAAAAAAAAAAATGGTAGGTGAACAATAAAACAGACAGAACGTAAAGAAGAACAAAATGCAAAGAAAAACCGGTCGAAAGATCAAGACTAGATGGAAATGAAAGAAGTAAAAACTCATAAGCAGACGACACTCACCATGCCCGCCACCCGCCAATGATTTCGTCAGCAATCAAGCTTGACATCTATTTGATCGAAGATGGAGTTGATAAATGGAATCGATGTCGCCATCGGAAGCGACAGAATTCTGCCACAAAACTTGACTAATATAGGTTCTAACTGGCCTGTTCTGTACTTTAAGTTCAGTACACACAACACAATTCTTTGGATGCCTATTTGGAACCAGTTTCTTTCGTTTCCAGGTTTATGAAGCTTCTTTTAGACAATTTATCCGCGTCGGCCCTTGTACGAGGGTAGGTTAAAATGTTCATAGGCTGATCAATATATAAAATAGACACACCAGTTGGTAGACTAAAGAACAAATATATATATATATATATATATATATATATATATATATATATATATATATATATATATATATATATATATATATATATCCGATGCGATAAGAACGAAAGTAATATATAAATTCTAACGTTCACAGCATTAATCCAAAAGAGGGCTCGATACCGATAGTAGAGCGATAATTATTTATTTATTATAATTTTTTCATATATGCAAAACCATTTTACTCACGACAAAGATGCAATTTGGTTTCAGTGTATTTCAACTGCACTTCGAAGGGTGATATTCGAAAATGGCCACCTTTGTAGTGAGTAAAATGGTTTATACATTACTTTCGTTCTCATCGCATCGGGTATATATATATATATATATATATATATATATATATATATATATATATAGACAAAAACTTGCTTTCAGTGTATTTCAACTACACTTCGACGGGAGAGAATCGAAAATGGTTATGAAAAATCCTGCTACTAGGCAAGCCGTATGTGAAACGTCTACTAAGATAATACTAAGGATCTAATACTACAATCTACAATATATATATATATATATATATATATATATATATATATATATATATATATATATATATATATATATATATATATATATATATATTCTGTTTATACCTTATTAGATCCAATTTATTTAAGTAAATGGTCTGTTTTTAAATATATAGTATTAATTAGATTTACCGGCCTGAATGTTCGAGAAAATATTTTCGTAGAAAATATGCATACACCGACAGGAATCTAACCTGTATTCTTATACGGAAACCGTCATTTAAACTGACGTGCTGTATCATTCAACTACAGAGAAGCGTATGGTTAGCAAATTTAGTAAATTTTATCACTAAAAATAACGTAAAAGCAGGAAATATATTAAATGATTGTGAGAGTTGATCCATTCCATTATATATATATATATATATATATATATATATATATATATATATATATATATATATATATATATATATATATATATTTGATTTAAATAGATAAACAAACGACTTCCGGTGAAATAACCGCCATAAAAGAATACCCACAATGCACCACTAACCCGTATATATATAAATATCCGAGAAAAATAACAGCACACGTGGCCTGACGATTGCATATAGCATGAAACAGACTGTCGCCTCTAAGTGTTGACTTCTATGTTCACTTTTATATTTATATATATATATATATATATATATATATATATATATATATATATATATGTAAGTATGTATATATATATGTATGTAATATATATATGTATGTAAGTATATATATATATATATATATATATATATATATATATATATATATATATATATATATATATATATATACCATAAATCTGCGTTTGTTTCCATTCTATCATTTTTTATAATTTCTATTTTTATTTCTGACAAAGCTTTATTAAAGTGAAACATGTTAGATTAAGATCTGTTTCCTACTTTTTCATTTTCCTAACTTATATATATATATATATATATATATATATATATATATATAAGGTATAGGTAACAAATCCGTTGATTTATAATCCAAGTGGATCCTAGTAATAGAAAATATTAAAACTGATCCACAAAAAGAGCCCAATGTATTCATTATTACAGAGCAATATATATATATATATATATATATATATATATATATATATATATATAAAAGTGAACATAGAAGTCAACACTTAGAGGCGACTGTTTCATGCTATATGCAATCGTCAGGCCACGTATATTTACACACGTTCTATCTCTGATATTGAGCACTTTATTCCATAAATATAGCACACCTTAAGACTATATTTCTTTATATATATATATATATATATATATATATATATATATATATATATATATAAATATAAATATATATTTACTGCGGATCAATTGTTTTTCATGAACAAAAAAAGGCAGCATATATTTTATATTATTTAATAATACCTTGAATATATATTTATATATATATACCTTCTTTCTTAAAAAATAATTTCAGCCCTAAGCAAGGTGAGAATGTCTTAAAAACTCAAGTGGTTACTGTGCGTAAAAGAAGATTGAAGACCAGTAAAACGATGACCTATTTGCCAGGCTAGTAGTACGCTTAAATTCATACAGTCGAGATAGTAAGTGCCATATTTATAGAAAAGACAGTGGAAGTCATACCGAGGTGGAGGAGCAAATAAGATGGAAATTTGCGGCTAATCTGGTATTTAGAAGAAAGATCATTTGAGGTGAGAAAGCGATTGGAGGCTGCATGATAGATGAAGAGCGATAACATTACAGCTACTGCTGTGGATTTTCTGAAGAATATGTAGATATGTTGCATGAGAACGATTTCACATATTGCAGCAATATGTCTATCTCAGTTTATTCATATCTATCTATCCACCTCAGTTTATTCATATCTATCTATCTATCTATCTATCTATCTATCTCAGTTTATTCATATCTATCTATCCACCTCAGTTTATTCATATCTATCTATCTATCTATCTATCTATCTATCTATCTATCTATCTATCTATCACAGTTTATTCATATCTATCTATCCACCTCAGTTTATTCATATCTATCTATCTATCTATCTATCTATCTATTAGGTTGGTGCAAAAATAATGACGTAATAATGTCGTTTTTTACGTTAAAAAATACGTCAAAAAACGACATTATTTTTGCATCAACCTAATATCTATCTTAATACTCTCTCATTTCCCTACTTATTTGCAATATGTTTGAGAAAAATTTATCAATCTATATTTAACAACAACAATAATAAATACTATTAATATATAGCGTGTCCCTCCAGAACATGGACGATCATGGCTCTCCACAATTTCTTGTTTTTTGTAACTCTTATTAAGTCTTTTTACTATTTTTCTTAAATCCTACACTGCTAACCATTTACAGAAGCTCGTTAGGCAGATTTAACGATGCTTTCTTTTGAGTCTGAATTCTTAAATATGCCTTGTGTGCGTCACATTTTACAAACCGTCTTTCTTCATTATGTGCCCTTGAAATTCAAATTGTCTCCATCTGATTCTACGTATAAGGATTTTTATTCTTTCATTCTAATTAAAACTTCGTCGCCACTCACATGTACAGTTCATGGTATTCTCAGTATCCTTCTGTAGAACCATGTTTGCGTTACCTCAAGTCAAATCTGTGAGGTGATTGTCCAGCATTCACCGCCATAGAGGAAGATTGATGATGTTGATAATCACTATCCTTTTCTTTGTTTCTAACGAAATTTTCCTGTTTCATAATACTTTACTTAACTTTTGGAAGGCATTTTTCGTTATTAAAAGGCAGCTTCAGATTTCAGTGTCGCATTTTCTCTTCAGGCAGGACGTGCGGGACCCATTTCCTAAGAACTGAAACCATTTCCTTCTTTTTTTTAATTCCCGTAGGGCTGTAGTATGACTAACATACAATTCTCACTGAGTTTCCTAGCAGCTTCCACATCGTCTGAATCGATTCATTTTGAACGACTCTCCTTGGTTCTCGTCGTCTAAAATTCTCATTTTGAAACGCCAAAACCACTTTCTTTCATTCAATACATCGACCTCATAAGCGCATTGAATTGATTTTGTTACTGCACTCGTGATGACAACTTTATGAATCTCATAGAGTAAAACATCTATATCTATATAATTTTTAAAATCTCTATCTATAAAAGGCAGGATGTGTGTGTGTGTGTGTGTGTGTGTGTGTGTGTAACGAATGCACGGCCGTAATTTTCGACGGATTTGCACCAAAATTTACATGCACATGCTCCAAGTTAGCGGGAAGGCCATGACCGACATTGCATTTCCCAACTCCCATCGGTAGTGGAAATAATCGATTTTTTCATGCTTCTATGGCAGTTTTCATGTAGTTTGCGGCCATTTTCTACTGGCCAGAGTGAGAGCCTACAGCTGGCTGTCACGAATAGGCAAGAAGATTCTATTGGCCAGCGTGAGAGCCAACAGCTGAGCATGAAAAAAAAAAAAATCGATAGCTGAATTCGTCACAAGCGGGAAAAATTTAAATCTGTATAGCAATTTACTCCAATTGGCTCATTCGCTTGCTTAAACTCAACATTGATTCTGATTCTGCAGAACTGGGTTCGGTGTGAAAAAGTATTTGCTGTTAACATTCTTTTTTCATTCGGTTTTTCCAATTACGAGTTCTTTTTTAAAGCTGATCATTTTGTGTTCTTTTTTTTTCAGTTCTTTTTTCGTAACATATTTAATGTTTAGTATAGAGCTTAGAAAAAATTCACAGTGTTAGATAGTCAAGAAGTAAGGCATGTAGCAACATCAGCACGGCAAAGAGTACTGCTTTAGAGCAAGGGGGAAAATATTTTAAGTCAAGAGATAGCGGGTGCTGTATGTCGTACGATTTTTGAATCAAGCACGGGCAACGCCGGGCCATGCTGCTAGTCATGTATATAATAAAAGCGAATGTCAGTGTGTCACTGTGTCGCGCTTTTGAAATTTACTTCTAGAGGCCGTAGCTCAACATACCGTACCATTCTGTATTCACGCCGACTCTGTGAGCAAATAAAAAACATTCCGGGCCAAACCCAGACCCGCAAACCTGACATTTTGAACTCCCAACCTTTCATCACTGCGACTGATTTTGGCAATTTTTTTACCTGTTTTTTTTTTTTTTTTTTTTTTTTTTTGCGACGAATTTATTTTGTACGTGTTATGGTCCAGTTTAAGACGAAGGAAGAACAACACGAACACAAGATTAGAAATAACGAAGGTATATTACACGAAATAATAATACAAGATGTGGACGGTGTTAGTATGACTGTCAGTCTGGTTTGGAGTGAACTACTATCGGCTCGACTCGATTCAATATTTACTTACCCCCCTCCCGCCACGAGGGAAAGATGTGGCACAAGGCTGAGTTTTACGTGGGTTTTCCGAGCCCGTAAGCTCGGCCAAAAAATGCCCGTAGAAACTGTAGAAAAAGAATCAGGTTGGTAAACTTCCCCGAACGAGACTCTGCCCTTCGGCGGGGCCTCGTCCGGGTTCCTCTCTGCTCAGAGACAAGAGAGTTCGACCGTCAAGCCGAGAAGCTCGGCTCGATTTTTCCCTCTCTCTTGAGAGGCGTAGTATAGATAGTGTTAGGAAGAGTTAATTCTGTAGTTATAGGTACGGATCCATGACAGTACGATAACAATTTTTATAACTTGAAAATAAACTGTGGAATAATCAAAATTATTTGCTAAATGCAGCGAAAGTCACCCATGAAATAAAAATAATTGTTTATACAGAAAGTAAGGACCTACGTACATCAAATTTTCTTTAAATTAATTACCGGCAGAATAATTATCGTTGAACATTCAAAAGGTAAGCTTATATATTAATGCAAGACTTAAATGCAGCGATCAATTTTGAGTTATTCTGTAGTATATTATTGCTCTTGCATCTACTCCTCCCTACCTATTGTGATGAAGACCCAATCAAGAGACGTTCGCAGGAGATAGCTTAAATGCTTTTAAGTTAGTTTATAATATATTTTTTAATTCGGACAAACATAGAGAACGGTTCAAAAGTTTATTATGAATAATATTTTCTTAATCCTGAAGAAAAATATAGAAATTACTAAACAACATAATAATGTAATACTTCAATAAAGTGGTCCAACATTTTTACTTAAAAAAAAAACCTGGCAAAACTTACGTTCCATTCTGTATTACATATACGCAGCAAATGCACCTATGGACACAAATGCTCCCAGGGCTGCAACGTGAAACCCTGACAATCAACCGGAGCAGGGTATAATTTCATTTTACATTAAATATTATCAAGTTGACTGTCAAAGAAAAGGTCAGCTGTACTTTGGCGGTTTCCAAAAAGAAATGTTGTGATCTTTCATTTCTTGCAAAATAAATTTCTTATATTCTTAAAGAATTCTTCTTAAATTGCAATAATTATGGATGATATATTTATTATTTATTAATGGAAATTAATTTTCTTTTCGCTAGAAATCGTTTGATATTTTTAGGTTTTATTTTTAAATTTTCGATAAATTAATTCATTAGTTAAAAATGTATTCAATCATTTATTATGGAGAAGAATTATTTCCTTTTTAAATCGTCGATTTCTTTTATATGTGAACGGTAATTGATTAACGGAGGAACTTAACGTTTATAAAACAAATGTTTTATCCTTTCAAAACTACTTCTCATATATATGTCTTACTTATTATAAAATGCAGATTGTGTGTGTGTTTGTGTGTCTGTACGTTTATATATTGGATCGAATTTCCTACATTTTTCAACCGATTTCAACAAAACTTCACAGGACTACGTAAAATTACCTTGCAGTAGTTCTGACAGCGCCAAAAATTGGAAAAACACAATTGTTTTTGCACGAAATCAATTTGAAAACACGATGAAGAGACATTAATGAAAGGGGGACAACTCATATCAAGTTATACTTATTAATATCGAGTTATACTTATTATAAAACCCAGGTTGGTTGTTTGTTTGTGTATGTGTGTGTGTGTGTTTGTTTATATATGGGATCGGATTTCTTACATTTTTCAACTGATTTCAACAAAACTTTTTTTGGCAGGTATTGTTTCTTATTGTCTTGCACACTTTTTTCTTTATTTTTACATTCAAAATGCTTTAAAAATTCCATTTACAAGACAATTGTTTATAATAAAATTCTATTCAATCGGTAGACTCATAACGATTGAAAACAATGTTTTTGTTTGAGTTTGGGTTTGACCAATTCGTAAAAAACAAAACAAAAAAAAACCAAAAAACTAATTAAGACATGCGTGTCCGTCAACCTTAAACAATAATCTTTGTCAATTTTATTTTTCAGTCTTTATGATGGTCGATACTTGATCTATCTCTTACTGTTACATCCCCGGGCAACGCCGGGCTCTACTGCTAGTATGATCGACTCTCCCGTCTAGATTCGACGTATGAGGGACAAGCAGATCAGTTTCCAGGAAACCGACAGCCTGACAGCGGCACATGAGATTTGATTATAGTGGTGACGGCCTCGTGCAGGACCAGCCACACTTTTTGGAGGGACGAATACAGAGACCTGGTGCACCGAATGCCACAAGGTTCCCAAACGACCCTCCGCAGGTTTTGAATTCAGAGTTGTCCTTCTCCTAGACCAGTTGCCATCCAAGGATATAGAACCCAGTCTGTCCTGCTATTTTACCTATAGCTGGAGGGAGAAGAAGAGGATTCATACCTTTCCCAAGGGTATTAGCACGTAAGTATGAGGTACGGTGGAGTAATGGATATCGGCTTGGATTGAGGAATCGGAGAGCCGAGTTCGAATTCCAGTCGAATCCATTACATTCGCTGCTATATATATATATATATATATATATATATATATATATATATATATATATATATATATATATATATATATATATATATTACTACAACAATGTCAGGAAAATATATGAGAAACTGGAAAGAATTTAGTCCGAGGAAATCGTAAAGGACGAAACGGTACAAAAATGTGGATATTTTGGTAAAAATATACTTATTTTTTTCTACTGAATATACCTGCTTATATATATATATACACTACAAATGAAAGGTTTGAGGTAACCGTTGGTCAGTTTTTAAATTGGCCCCCAAAGTAGTTGTTTTGTACTTTAAATCAGATAAACTTATTAAACATGTTTTAAAAAAAAGTGAGACTTGATTTTTATTAGAAATTTTATTATGACAAAAAGTTAAATAAAAGCATTTTAAGATTAAATTTTGCTCTCGTCAAAATATCCTCCTTTTAGCTATGATTACTGCAGCACAAATATGTTTGGCATTCGTTTCAAAAGTTTATAAAAAAAAAAAAAAAAGTTGATATTTGATTTCATTTTTTTCTTAATGACTCCAAGCCCTCTTTTTCATTTCCAGCAAGAGAAAACCCCGGGATTGAACTCATAACCTGTCATAAAACTCGACATGATTTTTTTTTTTCTCGTCAAGATATGGAGCAATCGAAGAAGCAGATAGTTTCTACGAAATTTCTCGAACATTCAGCTCGTAAAATAAAAACATAGTATTTACTTAAATTATATCTGTAAAAATAAACGGACAATATATATATATATATATATATATATATATATATATATATATATATATATATATATATATATATATATATATATATATATATATATATATATATATATATATATATATATATAATAATAATAATAATAATAATAATAATAATAATAATAATAATAATATACATAAAAGTAATTATACTCGTCTGGAATATATATATATATATATATATATATATATATATATATATATATATATATAATTATTCTAATTGAACGCTTTTTTGGATAGCCAAGCTGGGTATGGCTGCTAGTATAAAACAAATTCAACATTAACTCTTATGTCACCATTTACCAAAATAACACTATTGATAAAAGAAATGATAAGTGGAAAACCTTTTATGCCATCACGTTTCGTTCCCTAAAGAACTTTATCAAGGCTAGTTCAGAAATATATATATATATATATATACACTACAGGTCAAATGCTGGAGAATATAGCAAGGGTATACATATATCATTGCTTGACCCAGGTAATGTTCTGCGATGGAGCGATTCGGAGGAAAGGAGTGTCGTGGCTCTTGGGGCAAAATCCTTTGGGTTATGAATACTTGGATGGATATCACCACGGAATTTGTGAGTAGCAGTGATATATCGAGATTATTCAGTTTCTTCTTCGTCACCGAGGCCCGTTGGTATGACGCTTTGAATCTCGGTAGTGGATGTAGATTGCTGACGAGTCCCCCCAAAATAGGACGAAACGGCAGAACAGTGGTTTCTGGATTCTGCTAAGGATTCTTCTAGACTCGATGATTTACTATAATGATTTGCCTAAATCCCCAAAATTCTATTATTTTTATTTTAGTGTATATATATACACGGTGGAGTAATGGATAGCGGCTTGGATTGAGGAATCGGACAGCCGAGTTCGAATTCCAGTCGAATCCATTACATTCACTTACGTGCTAATACCCTTGGAAATGGTATGAATCCTCTTCCTCTCCTCCAGCTATAGGTAAAATAGCAGGGCAGACTAGGTTCTATAGCCTTGGATGGCAACTGGTCTAGGAGAAGGACAACTCTGAATTCAAAACCTGCGGAGGGTCGTTTGGGAACCTTGTGGCATTCGGTGCACCAAGTCTCTGTATTCGTCCCTCCAAAAAGTGTGGATGGTCCTGCACGAGGCCTTCAACACTATAATCAAATCTCATGTGCCGGTGTCGGTTTCCTGGAAACTGATCTGCTTGACTTTCATACGTCGAATCTCGACGGGAGAGTCGGATATATATATATATATGTAAAGGCTCAGGGAAGCGACATTACGTCGGTGGGAAAGGGACTCAATCCAAGATGCCAGGTCAGGATCAGTAACATTGCAGGTTCTTCTTTGGATTTTATCAAGAATGACTGAATGCATAGGAGAAGCACCAGACTAGATGTAGCGGCAATATTCAATGCATGGATGAATGGTAGACTGATAAATATGTAAGATCGATTCTGGATTAATAATTGTCTAGCATGACAAATTGAATCAACTTTCGTAACAGAAGTTCTATCAATTGATTGAATATAATCTTTCTACTTCATCCATAAAACAACTATATATATATTTTTTGTATATAATTCCGTCGACAAAATCATTACTTTAGTCCGACGAAATCCTAGCGGAATAAATGATAAAAGAATTGAATAATACGCGTAATCGCCTGGTAGAATGAACAACAGAAAGAGAACTGTCTACTCGCTTAATTGAATAATGTGTTTAGTTAGAAATTTCAAGGTTATCTTGCATGACAGTTATCTGAAGAAGGCCACTAGGTACAGCGGTTGAAACGTTATGATTTATTTTCCTTTATCGTGCACCATTTTTCTGTACTTATTAAACCGTTCTATTTATTTGTTTCTTTTCTTCGCTTTTTTATTTACATGCACCCACGTTATCTTTATTATTCTATATTTGCTTCATTTTCCCTTTGCTTTTGGCACGTCTGTTTTCCTCTTCTTTTCTTCTTCCTTTCTCTCTCTCTCCTTCTCTTTCTCTTTTATCTTACTCCCTCACATCTGTTCTCTTTTGTTATTGTTGTTGCTGTTGTACTTCCCTTCTTTTTAATCTTCTTCTTCTTCTTCTTTTTCTTCTTTTTTTTGCTATTGATGTTGCTGTTGTACTTCTCTTCTTCTTAATCTTTTTCTTCTTCTTTTTCTTCTTCTTTTTCTTCTTCTTTTTCTTCTTCTCCTTTTTTGCTATTGTTGTTGCTGTTGTACTTCTCTTCTTCTTAATCTTTTTCTTCTTTTTCTTCTTCTCTTTTTTTGCTATTGTTGTTGCTGTTGTACTTCTCTTCTTCTTAATCTTTTTCTTCTTTTTCTTCTTCTTTTTCTTCTTCTTTTTCTTCTTCTCCTTTTTTGCTATTGTTGCTGTTGTACTTCTCTTCTTCTTAATCTTTTTCTTCTTTTTCTTCTTCTTTTTCTTCTTCTCTTTTTTTGCTATTGTTGTTGCTGTTGTACTTCTCTTCTTCTTAATCTTTTTCTTCTTCTTTTTCTTCTTCTTTTTCTTCTTCTTTTTCTTCTTCTCCTTTTTTGCTATTGTTGCTGTTGTACTTCTCTTCTTCTTAATCTTTTTCTTCTTTTTCTTCTTCTCTTTTTTTGCTATTGTTGTTGCTGTTGTACTTCTCTTCTTCTTAATCTTTTTCTTCTTTTTCTTCTTCTTTTTCTTCTTCTCTTTTTTTGCTATTATTGTTGCTGTTGTACTTCTCTTCTTCTTAATCTTTTTCTTCTTTTTCTTCTTCTTTTTCTTCTTCTCTTTTTTGCTATTGTTGTTGCTGTTGTACTCTCTTATTCTTCTTCATTTTTCTTCTTCTTTTTTTCTCCTTCATCTTCCTTTTTTTCTTCTTCTTCATCCTGATCACCGTCTATTTCTTCTTTATCTCTCTCTTCTTTCTAGTTGCCCCATCTGATTTCGTCTTCTTCTTTCTCTCTCTCTTATCTTGCTCTCTCGCATCTATTCCCTTTTGTTATTTTTGCTGTTGTACTTCCCTTCTTCTTCTTCTTCTTCTTCTTCTTCTTCTTCTTTCTTTCCTTCGTTCTTTCCTCCCCTTCTTCTTTGCCACATCATATTTCCTCTTCTTTATTTTTAATAATTTTCTTTCTCACTTTTATCGCATTCCCTCGTATATTTCTTCTTCTAGATTATTCCTTCACGTGCATTTTCTTCTTCTTTTCTTCTTCTTTTCTTCTTCTTCTTCTTTAAACTATATCCGGCAGCAAGGCCTCCGATCGGGAAGTTTTGAGGAGCGTCGAACCACCTGTTAATTGCTGTTATCCGCAGGTCTACCCTGACTCAGGGTTGTAGCACCTGTTAGGGTCCCAGTTATGGGCAAATACTGAATCCCCAGTCAAAAACAAAACACTATGAAAATAAAGTATGTAAATATATCTTTTTACATAAAAAAATAAACGGTACTTATTTATTACCAACAAAACATGTTTCAAACAACTTTCATGATATTAATCCATAGAATATCCTACAATTTCTTAAAGAAATCAAATTGTATTCCAAAATATAACTTCAACAAAACTACACAAACATGTATATGCATAAAAGCTGAGTATCATTTACCATGTATTCAATTGTGAAAGCAGAATAACATATATCAGTTTCTCGTTCTTATTTTCCTTTCTCGATCTCTTTTCTGCTTTCTCGTTTCTCTCTCTCTCTCTCTCTCTCAATATCTCTCTCTTTTTCTCTCTCTTTCTCTCTCAATCTCTCTCTTTCTCTCTCTCTTTCTCTCTCCCTCGCACACACAGTTCTTCTTTTCCTCTTGATTTTTTTCTGTTTTCTTCTCCTTCATCTCCACATATCACTTCTCTTCTCCTTCTTCTTCTTCTACCTCTACGTCGTTTTACATTCTTCTTTCTCTTCATTGCTTCTGTCTCCTCCTCTTCGTATTGCCTTCATTCATTCTTCTTTTTCGTAGTTTTCTTCCTCTTCAGATCATCATCATCATCACCATCATGATCAACATCAACATCATCAGCATCGTCACCATCAGCATCAGCATCACCAACACTGCCATTATCGTCACCACCACCACCACCACCATCATCATCTTCATGATCATCATCCCCATCACCACCACCACCACCATCATCAACATCATCATCATTATAATCAACATCATCAACCGAATCACCATCACAATCATCACCACCACCATCGTCATTACCACCACCATCACCACCACGGACATCATCATCATCATCATCATCACCAAGACAGCGATCACCATCTTAACCTCATCACCATTATCATCATCATCATCAGCAGCAGCAGCATCCACAACAGCAGGAGCACCATCATTACCACCACCACCACCATCACCACCGCCATCACCATTATCATAATGAACATCATCAACAGAATCATCACACTTATCACCATCATAATCAACATCATCGTCACCACCATCACCTCCACGACCACTATCATCATCATAATCTCACCACCACCACCACCACCACCACCATCATCTTCTCAATCCCTAAAATACTGAGGTGGCCTGGATGACGTAAGGGCTAATCGAGCGAAGATTTTAGTCAGCTCGCCGAGTATTTAACATTGCTTTTACACTAACACGCTTGTGGAATAGACTCCCGAGAGAATGCTTCCGTGATCACTGCAATTCTTAACCGCTTCAAATCCAGGAGCAAATCCTTGTAATATTCGCTTCTTACTTTACTCTACCAGTAATCCTCTACTTTAGATGAAAAACGCTTTAGGAATAGCATAAATCCACACATAATCAGTGCAGCTGGAATCTTTTTGCCCTAAAGCAGAACCCATCATACCCGTCGGGTAGCACCCTTGTCTCGTAATATTATGGCCTACTGTTCCTAATATAGACAGATCTCAGGATTCTTGACAAAATTCGAATGTCTGTCATGTAATCGATCCAGGTTTGGTATCGAGACTTTTTCAGCGTGGTGACGTGACTTCCCTCTGTCTTTTCTACAAATATTTTCATGACAGTTGTTCTGATGATCTTTTCACCCTGGTGACCCGACTGCATGAATTTAAGCGTGCTACTAGATTGGCAGTTAGGTCACACCATTTTACTGTTGTACTGTTTACAATTTTAATAGTTTCTTTTCGCACATTTCACGTCAGTGGAACTCCCTCCCAAGCTTCTCTTGCCACCTACATTCTGAAAAAATTTAAAAAAATCATTCGCCATTTTATGTCTTCCTGAAACCTGTTCCTTTAGTGTCCTTTCTCCGGTCTTTTTATTCGCTTTCGCTGCCATTTAACCCCTTGTCTCTTACTGGCATTTTCGCCTAGCTTGGGTGAAATAATTAAAAAAAAAACAAAAAAACACTGACTCTTTCGAGAAATTGAAACAAACCTAGTCTTATGTATCCCTGTTCTATGTATCATGCGAGAAGGAGAAAACTTGGCTTTGAGTTTTGATTCTTACACAGTGATTACCATTTTCCGCCATCTGAGAACAGATTGTCATATCAATTGGGATTAGTAGCCACCCCATGATTCTGCTGTAACAGAATAGATGCTGATTCAAACCCTACGCCATAAATCAAGCAATTACAAAAACTCTTTGAAAATCCTTATCGCCATCGGTAGCAAGAGAAGCTGGAAGAACAAGGAAGGATAATTACCATGATGTAATAATAATAATAGAGGAACTTGTAGACAATCAGATGATAATTTTTTACAAAGGCGTCATCCAGGCTCTTCTCCCAGGCGACACACAAATAATCTTCCACCTTCATCGCGACAGACACAGAAGAGAGAAAAAAGAGAGGAAAATAGAGGAATAGATTAAATTTTAAAAAAAATGATAGACTAAAAAGAAGAAAAAAAGAGAAAAAGACAGAAAGATAAAGAAAAAAACAAACAAAAACAAAACAATATGTTGATCTTGATTGTTGTTGTTTGAATCTGAATATTTGCTATACGACGTTTCGATGTACTTCCTGAGGTTTTTTGATGACATATAATTGTCTCCTGAATTATTTACTACTCTTGCCTTTCAAATACAGGTACCGGCAGGATTAAGTTGGTCGCTTACACTCAACCTTGTTTTATTTTACATTACACTTTATCTCATTTACGCGCTGCCATATTTTATTTACACCCCCTTTATTTTATTTACACCCCCTTTATTTTATTTACATCTCATATTATTTTATTTACACCCCCTTTATTTTATTTACACCTACCTAATTTCCATTACACCTACCTTCTTTTATTTATACCACATTATATTATTTACATTCCACCATATTTCTTTTACACACCGCCTTATTTTATTTACAACCCGCCTTATTTTATTTTATTCTACCTTATTTTATTTACATTCCACCTTATTTGCTTTACACACCGCCTTATTTCCTTTACACACCGCCTTATTTTATTTACAACCCGCCTTATTTTATTTTATTCTACCTTATTTTATTTACATTCCACCTTATTTGCTTTACACACCGCCTTATTTCCTTTACACACCACCTTATTTTATTTACACCCAGTCTTATTTTATTTACATCCTACCTTATTTTATTTACATTCCACCTTATTTCCTTTAAATACCGCCTTATTTTACTTACAACCCACCTTATTTTATTTTATTCTACCTTATTTTATTTACATTCCACCTTATTTCCTTTACATATCGCCTTATTTCCTTTATATACCGCCTTATTTTATTTACTTTTCGTCTTATTTTATTTACATCCTACCTTGTTTTATTTATATTCCACCTTATTTCCTTTACATACCGCCTTATTTTATTTACAACTCGCCTTATTTTTTTTATTCTACCTTATTTTATTTACATTCCACCTTATTTCCTTTACAAACCGATTCATTTTAATTACACCCCGCTTTATTTTATTTACACCCTACTTTATTTTATTTACATCCTACCATATTTCCTTTACACGCGCCTCATTTTATTTACACCCCGCCTTATTTTATTTACACCCCGCCTTATTTTATTTACACCCCACCTTATTTTATTGACATTCCGTCCTTATTTAACTTACACCCTACTGCAGTGCTTTACGATTGGTACGCTTATTAGTATTCAAATTATTTACTTCCAGGGATGATTGTATTTTTTTCAGGAATTAAAAAAATTAGCAGGTGAGATGCTGCTTTGAATGAAGAGGAAGAGGGTCTCATCACCAAAACCAAGCCAGTGCAAAAATAACATTTTTTACGAAACGCTTTAACAGAGGAGAGAAAATATGACACTGAAATGTGAAGGCACATTTCAAGAGCGAAAGATGCCTTTCAAAAGCTAAGCAAAATATCAAGAACATTAGGAACATCACATTAAGTACAAAGTAAAGTGATTAAAAGTTAAGCGATTTAAGGTCAGAGAAATTTGCTTCGACAAAATGATGCTGACAATACTATATGTAGTATATTGCTGCTGGGCTCAAATGAAGTGACGAATACACACACACACACACACACACACACACACACATATATATATATATATATATATATATATCCCACGTAAACACGCATTTCCTTCTACTCAGGACACATGTACGTCCTATATATTTTAGCCAACGGTTGCATTTCCTGTTTATGCTATCAACAATTCAGATTTCCACTCATACATTGATGCAGCGGAACTAAGGCCAAAGGTATTTCCTCAACCGATATCTAGCGACACGATCCAAATATCATTTCTTTCTTGTCTCTTAACCACTTCTCGTCAATTCCAGAGGAGTGAAGCATTGCTTTTACTGGAGGTTTTTCTTCTTTCAGTTGGTCGTCAGTCATTTGATTCCATAGAAACAGACAGCTGTGATGCCTGGTGCCTGTTGTCAAGGTGTATAAGAGAATTTTTTATAGAAAAGAAATCCAGGAATAAACTTTTTATGTCAAAAGTTGAGGCTAAAAATTTATATTGCGCTTGTATGCTGGTAATAAAAATATAGTGGGGAAAAACCGGCTGAGACATGTGGAGAACAATCCACATTCGCGTATTAGACGGATTTTCTAAACGTAGTTTATGTGTGTCACAAGGCCGAATATATAGGGCGCCCAGTGAGGATCTAGTGGGACAAGATTGCTAACCATTATACTACGTCAAGATGCCTAATGCCCGCGTATTATAAACATATGGCCCATAGAAAGAGATAAGAGTGAGTTTTTGCGTGTATGAGAGAAAGAAAGGGTAAGAGTGATAGATAGATAGATAGATAGATAGACAGACAGACCGAAATAGATATAAACAGACTGAAATAGATAAATACATAGACAGACAGATACGAATAGAATTATATATATATATATATATATATATATATATATATATATAGATAGATAGATAGATAGATAGATAGATATGAACAGACTTAGACAGACAGACAGACAGATAGATAGATAGATAGATAGATAGATAGATAGACAAATAGATACGAATAGAATTAGATAGATAGATAAATAGATAGATAAATATGAACAGACTTAGACAGACAGACAGATAGATAGATAGATAGGAATAGAATTAGATAGATAGATAGATAGATAGATAGATAGATAGATAGATAGATAGATATGAACAGACTGTGATTCCTATATAAACAGGCCGAAATAGATAGATATGAGCAGACTAAAATAGGTAGGTAGACAGACAGACAAATAGATATGAACAGATTGATAGACAGAGATAGATAAACAGGCCGATATATATATATATATATATATATATATATATATATATATATATATATATATAAGCAGACTAAAATAGATAGATAGATAGATATATAGATAGAAGAAGACTATATGCGGAAAGATGAGTAATTCCTTTCACAATGTATTTTCTACAGAATGATTATAAGTATGCACATTTTGCGCATACACATATACATATACACATATACGCACTTGGATCAACATTGCATGGTGGTTGTCAGATTCATACCTTTATGTAATATCCATGCTCCACTGTGACCATCAAAATAAAAATAAAAAGTCAATATTTTTCGATTCTGACAAGTGGTACGATTTAAGGAAGGCCAAAAGGATGCCTATCTAAAAATTACTTTGCCCCAATCCCAAAATTACTTCCCCACACCAAAATATTATTATTCCACATCCCAAAAATAATTTCCCCAAACCCCCAAAATTACTTTCCACCACTCAAAAAATTATTTCCTCACACCCCAAAAATTCCTTACCCCTAAAAAATAACCTCCCCACGCCCCCCAAATTACTTCCCCACACCCCCAAAATTACTTTCCTCATCCCCATCTTCCCTCATTGAGTTTATTTATTACTTTCAACTAATGACTTAAGTATTTGAGAAAAAATATATTAAAGAAAAACCACACCCTCCGGTAGGATTCGAACTTGTGTCTTCCTTAACAGGAGAAAACATCGCTAGATCTAACTCGGCCACGAAGGCTCTCACCGGACAAACAATGCCGGATAGAGCCTTTATGCGCAAATTTCTTCAACGATACTCGAAACATTCACATCTGCTCAATTTGGTACTCTAATGTAAACAAAGAAATTTCTAAACAACTAATAGATTTTTATTTTATCCAACAGATTTTGAACGTCATTTTTTTCGGGGATAATCATATCTGAGTAGACTCTCTGTTTATTTATTGAACTGCGTATTTATTCATTTTCGTTCAGCGGCCTGAATATTCTTGCTTCTAAGGTTGTAGCAGGTTCGAATCCTACCGATGGGCAAATATTTTGCCCTGTAAATGAAAATAAATAAATATACTGCTTGATAAATAATCAGAGCGTCTACACAAATATGGTTATCCACTAAAAATAACGTGATCTGTCGGATAAATAAAAAAATCCATTACATATTTAGAAATTTGGTTCTGTATAGGATTCTGATTTTATTCAGAATATTCCAAGCTGTTACGAAATATTATTCCAGCGTCGTATCAACTTTTCTCCTTTATTTCCGTTTTATTCTGTTTGTTTTTCCTATAAATAAACGCATATCCACCTTATAACCTTATAGTTTTGTGCGTCTTTATGCGTTGTCATCTACTTTCACTTTCATTTTCACTTTCAATAGCGAATTTTTTTTTGTGTTTATAGCTTACTTTTTTTTTTTGCTTTTGAATTTATGTTGATAGAAATGTTTTTATTTCTACTTTCCGAGATTTGAAATGCATAAGCTTTTCCTCTGTGGAGTTGAAAGTTTGAATTTAACAAGCCGGACGCGTACCGCTGCGTATGTTCAATGGTTTTCGTCTTTTACACCGCATGTTAAATTGATGGCCTAAACTGCAGATATTTTGCCAACTATTTAGCGAAGTTTGCTTCTGGTTTGTAGCACGGCTATATTTTTATTGTTACTGCTGAATCTTTTGCTAAATAGACCATCAACCATTGTTTTTAGCCTCTTTTTCATCATCGAATTTAATACATGCATTATTATTATTACTATTTTTTTTTAATATTGGGATAATTTTGACACCATCTGTATTCATTCACTGTTTGTCACTAATTCATTTAAATTCTTTTTTCTTTCTTTTCGTGACTTTAACACGTGTTGAGGACATTTTCAATGGTCTTCACTTCTCTTGTTTTTTTTATATATTTTCTTATATTAGGTTGGTGCAAAAATAATGACGTAATAATGTCGTTTTTTGACGTATTTTTAACGTCAAAAAACGACATTATTACGTCATTATTTTTGCACCAACCTGATATATATCTTTTCCCACTTGTCTTTTCTCGACTTGTCTTTTACTTTTTTAACTTATATCTTTCTTTCATCCTGTCTTTAAAGTTTCTTTTCTCTCTTATTGGTATGTTTTTTTGTTTTTTTTTACTTTGTTTCTTCTCTTATCGTCTTCTTTTTTTTTTTTTTACAAAGATTTTGTGTTTCTTTCTTCATTTTCTTTCTTTATAACATTTCTCATTCGGATTCTTTTTCTTTTATCAAATTTTTATTTAATTTCTTTCTATTCTCTCTCTCTCTCCCTCTACTTTTCTCCTTCCACTCGCATTTATTTCTATTCCTTTTTCTTCCCTTTCACTTCTTTCTTTCTTTCTTTCTTTCTTTCTTTCTTTTTTTCTTTCTTTCTTTCTTCTTCGTACGATGTCTCTTCAGGACGAGGGCGATCATGGCTGTCAAAACATATTTCTTTCTTTCTTTCTTTCTTTCTTTCTTTCTTTCTTTCTTTCTTCCCCTCCTCCTTTTCTTCTTCTTTTTCTTACCGTGTCTCTTTAGGACGTGGGCGATCATGGCTCTCAACAATTCTTTCTTTCTTTCTTTCTTTCTTTCTTTCTTCTTCATTTTCTCCTTCTACTTCTCCCCCCTCCTCCTCCTCTTTTTCTTCTTCTTCTTACCGTGTCTCTTCAGGACGTGGACGATCATGGCTTTCAACAATTCTTTCTTTCTTTCTTTCTTTCTTTCTTTCTTCTTCGTACGATGTCTCTTCAGGACGAGGGCGATCATGGCTGTCAAAAAATATTTCTTTCTTTCTTTCTTTCTTTCTTTCTTTCTTTCTTTCTTTCTTCTTCTTCATTTTCTCCTTCTTCTTCCCCTCCTCCTCCTCTTCCTCTTTTTCTTCTTCTTCTTACCGTGTCTTTTCAGGACATGGGCGATCATCGCTTTCAACAATTCTTTCTTTCTTTCTTTCTTTCTTTCTTTCTTTCTTTCTTTCTTTCTTTCTTTCTTTCTCGCTGTTTTTCCTCTTTTTCCCTTTCTTCTTCCTCTTTTTTCACCCTGTTTTCCTTGTTTTTAATCTTTTTCTATCTGGCTCTCTCTCTTTTATCTTATCCTACTCTCTCATATTTTCTCTTTTGTTATTGTTGCTGTTGTTGTATTTCTCTCCTTCCCCGTCTTCTCCCCTTTTCTCTTCTCTTCCATTTCTTCTTCACGTTTCTTTTTTTTATCTTATTCTTCAACATTAACACAGTCTTTCCTAAGTTTTTTCTATCTTCTCCCTTTTTGTAACATCATATTTCCTCTTCTTTTCCTTGTTTTTTTCATTGTTATCTCTCTCTCCCTTTTACCATAGCTTACTCACTCTTTACTTCTTCTTCTTCTTCTTCTTCTTCTTCTTCTTCTTCTTCTTCATCATCATCTTTCCTTTCTTTCTTCATCATAATCATCGCCTTTCGTTTCTTCTTTTTCTCATTCTTCTCCCTTTTTGTCACATCATATTTTCATTTTTCCCTTATTTTTTCATTCTCTCTCTGTTATACCTTAGATTACTCCCTCTTCTTTCTCTTCTTCTTCATCTTTTTTCTCTTCATCATAATCCCCCACTTTCGTTTCTTCTTTTTCTCTTTCATATTTCCTCTTCTTTTCCTTGTTTTTATCTCTCTCTCTCTTTTAGTTTAGCTTACTCCCTCTTCGTCTTCAAATTCTTCTTCTTCTTCTTCCTCCTTATTTTTCTTTTTCTTCTGCTTTTCCTTCTCATCGTCGTCGTCCTGTTCCTTCTTCTTCTTCTTCTTCTTCTTCTTCTTCTTCTTCTTCTTCTCCATTTCTTCATAACGTCTCTGTCTGTCTTCCTCACTTCCTTTCTACGTCCCGGCATTTCCTGTAAACATTTCCACTATTCCCGCCTGCACATCCTTCACCGTTGTAACCTTTTCACAGCACTTGTTTACTCCGCGCAAATCGAATAATCCACCGACTTCTGCGAACGTCGTAATCTAGTTAACGCTTCAAAAGCCGGACGTCGACCAAAACGACAAGCCTAACACGGGCATATCGACGCTCAACAACACGAACGAGGAGAGGCGGCCATGGGCAGTGCACTTCAAGACAACACGGAAGGGAACTACTTATACTTAAGACTCTGTCCTCTACGTTTCCGTGAGTTCTTGACGCCATTGCCAGGTGTCGCTGTGCGCAGGCTCAAGAGGTTTCTTCAGAAAACTGGAAAGTCCCCAGCCGACATTTTTTTTTCTTTTGGAATGCTGGCTTTTCTGACCATTGAATAAAGTATGAAATCTGAACAGACGACAAGATTCTTAAATGAAAGATTTTCTTTTGTATAGTCTTACTTTCATCATATTTATGTTATTTTTTCCCACAAATCTCGAGTAATTATTCGACGACCATTATGAATCGTAAATAACACTTTTTCTGTGTGTTGTGTCCCTTCAGAACGTGGGTGATCACGGCTCTCCACAGCTACATATTAGCTTCAGCTTTTAGCAATGTTTCTCTGTTTACTATTCTTCTCATTCTATTTTCAGTTAAGTATTTACACAAACAGTTAGGTACGTTTTTATCGATTTCTCTCTTGACTCCATTATGCCCTATGAGTGTAAAATTCTCCGAACCCTCTGTCCTCATTATGTGTCTTAGAAATTCTATCTATCTATCTATCTATCTATCTATCTATCTTGTTTAATTTTAATTAAAACTTATTACTCACATGCCCAGTCTATGGTATTCACGGCATCCTTCTGTAGAACCATATCATGATTGTCTTAATTCTTCCCATTACCATATTGAATGATCAAGATTACATAGCAAGTCGATACTCGCGTCTTTTTTTCTACTTTTAACAAATTCTCTTAGATTTTGGAAAGCGTCTTTTGCTATTCCAGTACGTCAAATAGAGAAGATGGCGGTACAAGGACCCACTATACTAAAATCAGAAGGCGCATTGGGATAGCGAAAGAGTCCTTCCAAAAGCTAAGCAAAGTATTAAGAAACAGGAAAATTTCGTCAGAGAAAGAAAAAGAATATTGAACTCTTCTTTAATATCAGTCATATATGGCAGTGAATGCTGGACAATCTCCCCAGATGAAATCTGAAAGTTCATTATGATAGAAAAAGATGCCTTCTGAAAGCTAAGCTAAGTATTAAGAGACCGAAACATTTTGTCAGAAGCAAACAAAAGAGTACTGAACTGTTACGTAATATCAGTCCTCCTATAGGATAGTTAATGTTGGACAATCTCCTCACAGATGAAATCTGAAGGTTCCTTATTATAGAAAAAGATATCTTCCAAAAGCTAAGCAAAGTATTAAGAAAGATAAAAAAATCGATAGCAATAAAAGAAAAGAGTACAGAATTGTTATGCAATATTAGTCCCATTATATGGCACTGAATACTAGACAATCTCTTCACAGATGAAGTACTTTAAGCAACAGAAATATTTCGTTGGTTGATTTTGTTTAGCGGCCTATCAACACTTCTATGGGCCATTTAATGCCGAAATCTAAATATTTTGTAGGCAACTTTATGCTTTCAACTACAGATATTTTGTATTTAATTTTATACTTTCAGGGTAAAATGTACTTTTTTTTAGATATATAGTTTGTAGATCACAAAATGCATTGTTATATTTTTAGTGCTATTTTTACTATAAAATGTATTTTTATACTTTATTAGTGTTGCAATGATTACTATTTTGCTATAAAAATTGTATTGTTGGTCATTTTATTATAAAAATCTACTGTTAATTTTTGTTTGGGGAGGGTTCACTATTTGGCCATAGCTGAGGTCATAAGATGTTCTACGGACCAGAATAAGGATGGACCTTAAAACAACCGCAGTTAAGAGGTAGTTCCACGCTCCTCAAAACCACCACTCTCATGATTAGAGTGATTGCTGCCGGATATCGTTTACCCAGGATGAACAGAAATATGGTTCTACAGAAGGATGCTGAGAGTACTATGGACCGATTATGTGAGCGACGACAAACTTTTATATAAAATAGGACAAAAAAAAAAAGAAACTTATATTTAACACGAGGAAGAGACAGTTTTAATTTATAGGATAAATGATGAGAAAAGTAGGCATGGAAAACTTGATACTCACAGGGCAGATTGAAGACAAGAGGGTCTGTGGAAAACAAGGTTGAGATAATGCGAAGCGGAATAAGAATTAAGAGAGATAACAAAAAGACGAAACTTAATAAGAGCCACAAAGAACGGAAGTTGTGGGGAGCCATGATCGTAAGCGTCTGAAGGAGGATGACACCTAAGGATGACATTAAAAAAAAATTACAAAAAGTCCTTGTCTAACAAATTAAAAAAAACGTATAAAAAGAAGGATTTCTGTTGTGTGATCGCTAGCGTTATGAAGGAACCCGGCATAAGAGAAAAATATATTTTCTGTTCCGATTAACTTTCATTTAATTAATTAATTATTAAGACATCGTCACAGAATGACAGTCAATAAAGGATAAGGCATTCGACTGTTCGGTCTCACATTGTCAGCTGACCTGAGATGGAATGAATACATTGAGTTAATAGCTTCGTTCACAGCTAGGAAAGCTGGCTCCCTGTACCGCGCCAGGAAATTTTTCTCGTCGGAGTCGATCCTTCAAATCTACAACTCAACCATTAGCCCTTGCATGGAGTATTGCTGCTATATATGGTCATGAGCCCCTTCTAATTGTCTCAATTCAAAAACAGATATGCAATGTAATTGCCCCTGATTTGGCATCTTGTCTGCAGCCGCTCTCTCACAGACGTACCGTTGCCTCCCTCTGTCTTTTTTTACAAATACTTTCACGGTAAGTGCTCCCATGAGCTGCTTTCGCTGGTTCCCAGGCTTCATGAATTTAAGCGCTCAACTAGGCTGGCATCCCGCTTTCACCCTTTCACTGTCGAAACAGTTAAATGTAGCCATCTCTTCTACTCCAATAGCTTCAGGTCTCGCACTTCTCGCCTGTGGAACTCTCTCCCCATTTCTTGTTTTCCTGATAGCTATAATCTCCAACTATTCAAATGCAATGTCAATTGACGTCTCTAGATGCCCTGATCTATCCCCTATCTTTCTCTTCATCCTTTCCTCTATCACTCCTCTTTGTTCTCGCTGCTACTCCGTAACCCCTTGCTTAGTGGCTTCCCATCTTGCTTGGGGTTGAATGCTTAAAAAAAAAAATTTATACAGAATCGCTATATAATATAATACATAATATATAATTTATAATATAATATAATATATATATATATATATATATATATATATATATATATATATATATATATATATATTGTTTGTCTGACGATCGCAAAAGCGTGAAACCCAGGGTCACAAACTCACATCTATCCAACCAAATATGTTAGCTCTATCTCTGATAATGAGCGCTTTCTAATAAGTACCGCGCATATAATATATAAATAATTATATATATATATATTTATTTATATTTATATACACACACTTCACACACACACACACACACATATATATATATATATATATATATATATATATCAGTCAGTTATGTGCCATACGTGATACACGCTTAGGCTATCATGCATCTTTTGATATTAGGTTGGTGCAAAAATAATGACGTAATAATGTCTTTTTTGGCCTATTTTTTAACTTAAAAAACGACATTATTACGTCATTATTTTTGCACCAACCTAATACATAACTGATATTTTCCGCAGTAGGCTGCCATTTCTTTTTGCAGTAGACTGATTGCCATCCAAGGCTATAGAACCTGGTCTGTCATGCTATTTGCCCATAGATGGGGTGAGAAGAAGAGCACTCACATCTTTCGCACGTAATATATTGGATTCGACTGGAATCAGTAATCTGTACGAGAAATATCTATTGATATTAACCACGTGACAAATATGAAGGACAATGATTTAGGTTTCAAGGTGAGGCAAGTTCCTTAAGGTTATCTGCATTATGTCTTTTAGCGTGGATTTGAGTGTTGCTCAAGATTAATATCAATAAATCTTTCTTGTGATTATTACATCGTTAACCTTCTCTTCTACTTTATGAAATATATGAAGCTCACGTGGATTCTTTTTTCTAATCATATACTAATATGTAAACATACTAATAAGTAATATCTAATATATAATTTCTAGCTTAAAGACAGTAAAATCGACGTTGCTAAACAAACGCTTCTCTGTGGCCAAGTCGGTTAAAGGCACGTCACACTATATGACAGTTCCGTATAGAATACAGGTTCGATTTCTGTTGTAGGACAAATATCTTCTATGAAAATTTCTCGGACATTCAGGCCAGTAATTGTTGTTTAATACCGTATATTATAAACAGAGCATTTACTTAAATATTTGTATCTATAAAAAGAATGTATGAACATAAAATGTCTTAAAATTATTATCCATTTCATTATATACATATATTCGGTTGGTGCAAAAATAATATCGTTTTCTCACATAGTAACATATGTGAGAAAACGACATTATTTTTGCACCAACCTTATATATATATATATATATATATATATATATATATATATATATATATATATATATATATATATATATATATATATATATATATATATATATATATATATATATATATATATATATATATTAATCTTTGATTGTTTTAAATATTGAAAATAGAAGGCAAATCTAACGCATGAAAAATATATGATTCGATCCACTAATTCTATCACAACTACAACCGAAAAGAATTTATGCAAACTCGACATATATATAGATACACCTAGTGAGCCAGACAAACCTACCTAGGTTTCACCTAAACGGATCGTCAGGGGAAAAAAAAGTTTTTCGAGACGAGTATAGTTATCTATATTTGTATGTATATATATATATATATATATATATATATATATATATATATATATACCAAGATGTGAATCATAGTTTGAATAATCTGTGTGTTAATGTGTGACGTTTTAATCATGGAGGATATCTTAAGGTCTTTACCATGTAACTCTTGCACTCTATACCAATATATATATATATATATATATATATATGTATATATATATATATATATATATATATATATATATATATATATATATATATATATAAATGCTCTGTTTATAATAAACAGTATTAAACAACTGAATGTCCGAGACATTCAGGCCGGTAAATGTTGTTTAATACTGTTTATTACAAACAAAGCATTTACTTAAATATTTGTATCTATAAAAAAATGTATAAGCATAAAAATGTCTTAAAACTATATATAACATAAGAAGTGTTATCTGTAATGGATTTGTTAGCTAGAAAAAACTTTTGAAAAATGGTAATAACAGTTTGATATTACACACACAGATTACTTACTTTAATTCCCAATAAGGATTTTTAATATCTTTACTTATACCTTTCCAACTCTAATCCAGACTATTCCTTTATTTTCCGCATATTTCACTTTCTTTCACCGTGGTAATATATATATATATACAAGAAGCTGAGGAATATATATATATATATATATATATATATATATATATATATATATATATATATATATATATATATATATTCCTCAGCTATATATATATATATATATATATATATATATATATATATATATATATATATATATATATATATACATACAGCCAAAAATCACATACACATTTATTACAAAAAACAAATGCATATTAATTACAAACAAAACGAATCTTCTCTAAGGCATAATTATAAAGAAATATACTACTCCAATTGATCCGAATAAAAAAATCAAATTAATTATATATTATAAAAAATTTAAGACAGCTAACCTAATCCTAACACACCAACTAAGTCAAAATTACAAAGAACGAACATTATCTATGAGTTCAAATGCCCCTTAAGGAACTGTGTTCCTGATCAAACCGGACTCATAAATAATTACATCGGTTGCACAACGACATGCTTATCAAGACGTCTTACGTTACACCTATCTGACCACATCTCTATTAGAATCCATTTAAACACACACAAATTAACCAGACTCCATTAGAAACCGACGAGTAGAAAACAAAAATATATTAACTGCATCCACCTGCAAAAAAGTCTAAAAATAATGGAAGCTTTAGTAATAAAAAAGAAAAAGCCAACTCTTAACAATATTAACTACGAACAAAGCCACAATGTGCTAACCGTATTCGGAAATTAAAAACATCCCTACTACACAGTAAGACATACACAGAACGCACACACTCAATTAAACTGAAAAATCGAATTATCCTTGATAATGGCTAAAGGTATAGCCGAAAGCGCTCGGAAATATAAAACATTTGGACAATTCTTATACAGCCTTTGTCCAGAAAAGAAAGCTCTTTTGCGGACACAAGAAAAATTAAATAAAAAGCATAACCGTAGTAACTTGTCTGTCGTTTTTATTGAAACATGCGCGCGCGCGCATACACACACACACATATATATTTATATATTCGCTTGAAGATGAAATGGAACTAACGTTTTTAATTTAATTACAAAATTAAATTTGAAATTTTTGTTTCCATTATTGAAACATGGTTGTTACTGTGTAGCTAAAAAAAACATATTTTAAACCAGTTAATTTATAATATATATATATATATATATATATATATATATATATATATATATATATATATATATATATATATACAAGAAACTGAGGAATATATATATTCCTTAGTTTCTTCTTTAAATAATTTTATAATATTTTAAACTTGATACAGATTAAATTTACACTTATAAACTGGTAATTTTTATTTTTAATTTTATAGTAAAATTTAAAATTAAGCAATCAGAATGGTTTCTATTTTAGCCGAACATTAACATTAAGACGTTAATAATTTTAACCAAGGTTTATTGTTAATTTTTTTGAATTTCCATATACTTGTATTTTGATTGGTTATTGCAGCTTATGTAATAGAATTTCCCCTATTGAGGGGTGTTTGATTGATTTAAACCTTTTAAAAATTCTTTATTCTAGATTAAACGCTATCAGTTGAGAAGACACCGGAAGTGTTGAAACAAAATGGCTATTTTTGTAGTGATTTTATAACACATTTATGTTATCATTTTTGAAAAAATAATATTTGCCTTACTCTGTATTGAGCACTATTTTAAGAATAGTGTTTTTAATAACTGGAATTTTATTCCGTCTGCTCCAATCCTATACTTGTATATATATATATATATATATATATATATATATATATATATATATATATATATATATTCTGTTTACACCTTATTAGATACAATTTATTTCAGTAAATGGTCTGTTTTTAATTAAATAGTATTATATATATATATATATATATATATATATATATATATATATATATATATATATATATATATATATATATATATATATATATATATATATATATATATATATATATATATATATATATGTTATGTTATGTTGGATTAGGATATATATTAGGATATATATATATATCCTAATCCAACATAACATAAATCTGAGTCTTTTCTCATTTCTATCTTGATCTTTGACAAAGTTTTAATAAAGTGAAATATGTTAGACTAACATGTGTTTCCTAATTGTTCGTTTTCTTAGCACCGTGGAGTAATGGATAGCCGCTTGGATTGAGGAATCGGAGAGACGAGTTCGAATTGCAGTCGAATCCATTACATTTACTTACGTACTAATACCCTTGGGAAAAGTGTGAATCCTCTTCTTCTCCATCCAGTTATGGGCAAATAGCAGATCAGAATGGGTTCTATAGCCTTGGATTGCAACTGATCTAGGAGAAGGACAACTCTGAATTCAAAACCTGCGGAGGGTCGTTCGGGGACCTTCTGGCACTTAGTGCACCAGGTCTCTGTATTCGGCCCTTCAAAAAGTGTGGATGGTCCTGCACGAAACCTTCACCATTAGAATCAAATCTCGTGTGCTGTTGTTGGGCCATCGGTTTCCTTGGAACTGATCTGCTTGACCCCTATACATCGAATTGGACGAAAGAGTCGATTATTTATATATATATATATATATATATATATATATATATAGTAAAGATAACAAATCCCTTGATATATACTCCAAGTGTATTCTACTAATAGAAAATATTAAAATTGATCCACAAAAAGGGCTCAATGTATTTATTATTACAGAGCAGTGTATATATATATTTAAAGGGGTTGGACAAAATAATTGGAACACATGTTAAATTCAAAGAAAATTTATTTAATATGGAGTTGCTCCTCCTTTAGCCTCACAGACAGCTTTAACACGTTTAGGAATTCTTCCATTAAAACCTTCTCCAGCTCTTTACAACACGACGATGGTGGAAGACGACTCCTAACTTGTTTCTCCAAAATGTACCACAAATGTTTAATAATATTGATATCTTGAGATTGAGGAGGCCACTCCATGTGTTCTAGCTCACCTTCATGCTCTTCATACCAATTCTTAACCACACTAGCGGTATGTATTGGAGCATTATCGTCTTGGAAGATGCAGTCACCATCAGGGAAGAAAGTCTTGGCTATTGGATGAACATGATCTCCCAAAATGTTCAGGTAATCTTTGCTGTTGATTCTACCATGCATGGCAACTATTGGACTAAGGCATTTCCATGATATGGCGGCCCAAACTATCATTGATCCACCTCCATGCTTCACTGTTGGAAGAAGGCAGTCAGGGTTGTAAGCTTTTTTGGGCTGCCTCCACACACCCTGAAGTTGGGAAAAGAGAAAAACTGGACTTGTTTGAGAATATAATTTGCTTCCATTGGTCTGCAGACCGGGCATTGTGATCTCTCCACCACTTCAACTTCTTTTGTGGAGTGGAGAGAAGAGGTTTCCTCACAGCGGCTCTTCCATGATATGCAGCCTTATGGAGCTCACGATGAGCAGTTTTAGAAGAAACTGAAATATTCAGATGGTTATTCAACTTGGCCGCATTTGGCCGATGATTTTTCCCACGTTGCGTTTCAATGCACGTCAGTCCCTGTCAGTAAGTTTGCAAGTCCGGCCCGAATTGCTACGGTTGCTAGAGGTCTTGCCCTGTTTCTCGAATTGCATCAGTGTTCTTGATATGGTAGCGCTTGAAAAACCAAACAGTTCAGCAACCTTAGTGATCGAGGCTCCTGCCATGCGAGCTCCAACAAGTTGCTCTTTTTCGAACTCGGAGAGGTCACGCATTTAGCTTAAATTTTACTAAATTCTAAAAATAAATAAGACAAACACAATAAATTAGATAAATAAACGTATTTACAATAGATATAAGCTGCAATTACGAAGTTTTAGTTAAAGTTCTTAATATAATAGGTCTTTGAAATATAGGATTGGATTTTGCAACTGTTCCAAATATTTTGTCCAACCCCTGTAAAACAGATTTTTTTTCCAGATGTTCAACTGCATCGAAAAACCTATATGAAACAGTTAACGTTTAAACAGCAGAATAAATATGACAAAAAATATCTCACATTTTTATACTTCAATGACTGATGACGAACTAAATGATTGAGCGAGAAGTTGGACAAAATCACTCCCCAATAACTAGAGTTCTGGCTGTAACAACAACAAAAAAAGACTTGTTACGCTCATTGTTAACCTTGACACAGGCATACGTGCATATGCTTCAGCAGTGTTTATCTCCTTTTAAAATACAGAGGCAAAGGGATATTTAATTTTTGTTATGGCGAACTAAATAATTGAGCGAGCGGTTGGACAAAACCACTCCCCAATAACGACCGTCCTGGCTGTAACAAAAGAAAAAAAATCTTGTTACACTCATTGTCAACCTTGACACCGACATACGTGCATATGCTTCAGTAGTGTTTATCTCCTTTTAGAGTACAGAGGCTAAGGGACATTTAATTTTTGTTATCGTCCGGTTCAGATCGAAGTAATTATCGCAAATTGAATTTAGGATTTTCGACAAAATGAAAATACTTAATAAAAAACGAGAATTTTTTTTTTTACCTTGCTGATAGAAAACAAATTGAAGTTCATGTTTCAGTGTCTGGAGGGGAAAATAGTCTCCCGCCGAAAGATGATTTAACGATAACTTAGAGGGATATTTTGGGCGTTGACTCAGAGGGAAAATGTTCACTCACAGAAGACACGTGCAATCCTGTCTGTTGACAATAAATACAGATTAATATATAGTCTAGCTTATTTGAACACAGAGCCGCATTTGTCCCGGCAATAAATAAATAAAATATTAATTGTAAAACAGAAAAAAAAAAGCTCGTATTCGCTCAGCTATCAATTCATAGATTGATTTTTAGATAAAAATATAAATGTGAATAGTATAAACAATGTGGAAAAAATCAACACTTCATTGTGACTGGCAATTTCACGCCTTAAGCGATCATCAGATCATACGTAACTCCTATTTCTTTTGGTTTGCTACATAAGCTACAGGGGGATTATGGGAAAACTGGGATAACGTTTTCTCGTTTTTTTTTTCTTTGAGGTTAATTTTCCTACGGAAAAAACGCGTTAATCAGGAGTTTTTTCGCCATTTGACAATTCGATACCAATATTATTTTGCTATGTAATTATGTATATATATATATATATATATATATATGAAGAAATATATTCTTAAGGTGCGCTATATTTATGGGATAAAGTGCTCAATATCAGAGATAGAGCGTGTGTAAATATAAAAGTGAACATAGAAGTCAACACTTAGAGGCGACAGTCTGTTTCATGCTAGCATGAAACAGACTGTCGCCTCTAAGTGTTGACTTCTATGTTCACTTTTATATATATATATATATATATATATATATATATATATATATATATATATATATATATATATATATGTATGTATGTAGTAACTTTATATATAATATATACAAGACAGTATACAAGACAGTTAAATAAATTTGAGGCCACGCCTGGTAATTTTTTAAATTAGCCCCAAAAGTTTTTTTTTTTTTAAGCATTGCACCCCCAGCAAGCCGGGAAGCCACTAGGACGCAAGTGGTTACTGAAAATATAGAACGATATAAGATAGGAGTGATAGAAGAGGGTATGAGAAGGAGGGTAATGGATAGATCAAGGTAACTGGAGATGTCGATTAACATTACACTTGAATAACTGGAGATTATAGCTCTCAGAGAAAGTGGAATAGGGAAGGGAGTTCCACAGGAGAGAGGTGCATGAAGCTATTGGAGTAGAAGAGACGGGTACATTTAGGAGTTTCGACAGTGAAGGGGTGAGAGCGGGAATTGTTTTGTACTTTAAATAGGAGACAATTATTATACATGTTTAAAAAAGTGAGACATGATATTTCATTAGAAATTTTATGATGACAAAATTAAATTTTACTCGCGTCGAAATATCCTCCTTTAGCTTTGATTACTGCAGCACAAATTTTCGGCATTCATTGAAAAAGTTTCTCAAAGACAAAATTTTGATAATTCCATTCGTTTATTTTAATGAATCCATGAGATTTTAAAATTTATTTTCACTTTTCTGTCAAGTTCATTCCATGTTAATTCTGGGTGTTGCTTCAAGCTTTTTAACTGTAGGTTGTATATATATATATATATATATATATATATATATGTATGTATGTATGTATGAATATGTAAATATATATATATATTTCCGGATCCAAACAACCTTTTAAACCAGAAATCCGAGCTCTTAAGTCCGTGTTTACATAACTTTTAAGCACATATGAAGCTGGATAAAAAAGGTTATGTAAATTTCAATTAACCCCCTAACCGATACATTCAAAATACCTTCTTCTTCTTCTTCTTCTTCTTCTTTCTCTCCGTCTTCTTCTTCTTCTTCTTCTTCTTCTTCGTTTTCTTCTTCTTCTTCTTCTTCTTCTTCTTCTTCTTCTTCTTCTTCTTCTTCTTCTTCTTCTTACTCTCCGTCTTCTTCTTCTTTCTCTTGTTCAAACGCTTCTTATTATTCTTCCCTTCTTGTGCACCTCCTCACTGTATTCTTCTTCTTCTTCTTCTTCTTGCTCTCCATCTTCTTCGTCCTTATCTTGTTCAAACGCTTCTTATTATTCTTCCCTTCTTGTGCACCTCCTCACTGTATTCTTCTTCTTCTTCTTCTTTCTCTCTGTCTTCTTCTTCTTCCTTCTCTTGTTCAAACACTTCTTATTATTCTTCCCTTCTCGTGCACCTCCTCACTGTATTCTTCTTCTTCTTCTTTTCAGATAAAACGTTTAACCATCTAGTTACCATTTGTCGTAAGATACACTGTTGGACCCTTTGAATTATTCAGCTAGAAGGAGAACAGGTTCAAATATTTTTGTGTCCCAAATGAGCATTGGTGAGACGAAAATAATCATTCAGGCTTTAAGTAATAATACAAACATTCACACTTTGGCCCCCGTCTTCAAAGACCATTCAAGAAACATCAAGAGAAAGGTGAATAAGTTTAAAAACTAGGGAAACGTAGACAGGAAAACTGGATCAGGACGTCACAACAGGGGATCATCTTTTCAAGTGATCAATTAGAAAAGATCCAAACTCAATTCATAAGACGTTTGAAAAATTGAGAGTAATTCAGCAATGAGTGTCAAAAGAGCAGTGAAGAATGACTTGAAAATGAAATAGTACGTGAAACGTGTGAGACACCGTGTTACTCCAGGATAGAAAGTTAGAAGGTTAGAGAGGGCGAAGATCATGTTGAATAAATTGGAAAATCATCCCGGAATAATATATATATATATATATATATATATATATATATATATATATATATATATAGTTATTTTGCTTGCTGGTATCGGTTTTTTTTTCTTTGGACTTGGATGCTAGACGATTATTTTCGGCTAACGCACATGTTCTTGGTTCTTACATTTTTATATCTTTTTTCCCTTTGGTATTGGTTTGAATATTTGCAAATCAAGACACCGAAGGTTTTCTGGGCGAGTATAATGTCTTATACTTATAAGATTTTACTACTACTACTACTACTACTACTACTACTACTACTACTACTAATATTCCGCTTTAAATTATGACAACCCCACCTTACCCTGACTTGACATCTATGAAAGTAACTCTATGTTGATACATATCGTTAGCAGACAGCACCCCTACCTATTTAAAAAATTCACCACGACTGTCACCATGGAAATTTTTGATTCCTATTAAAACACGTAAATTTCAGAAATAAGTTATTCCAAAAAATTCGCTTGAAGATGAAACAGAGCTCACTTTAACTCAATTTAATTGATTTAATTTAATTATTATTATATTGAAGATTTCGGCTCTTGTTTTTGAAACATGAGACCTCTTATGTAGCGTGTTGGAATCGTATTTTTAAATATATAATTATATATATATATATATATATAATTATATATATATATATATATATATATATATATATATATATATATATATATATATATATATGATCGACTCTCCCGTCGAGATTCGACGTATGAGGGTCAAGCAGATCAGTTTCCAGGAAACCGACAGCCCGACACCGGCACATGAGATTTGATTATAGTGGTGAAGGCCTCGTGCAGGACCATCCACACTTTTTGGAGGGACGAATACAGAGAGCTGGTGCACCGAATGCCACAAGGTTCCCAAACGACCCTCCGCATATATCAATACTCCATGAGCTTCCGATCCTTAGCTATGATTAATTAATAATGAACATGTCATTTTCTTTTATGATCGATTTCATCACAATACTTCTGTTAAGCTTAGAGAGTAATTATAGATTCTTATTACCCAAAGTTTTGTCCTATAGTGTTATAAAAGCCTCGGTGAATTCTAGTAAGATAGTAGGTTGGTGCAAAAATAATGTCGTTTTCTCACATAGTAACTTATGTGAGAAAACGACATTTGCACCAACCTATTATCTTTAATTATTTCTAAAATACAACGTTCAGACCTTAATCTGACAATTGGACAATTTTGTGATCACACGATTTGGACACGTTTGCTCTCTCTCACGCTAGGTTCATATGTTACGTTTGCTCTACTTAGCGTACTGAGGACTTTATTTAGTTACTTTTGCTTTACTCGTGCTGGAGGAGGTTTTTTTTCTTTGGACTCTGAGCTTGAATTCTGGTCCATTGTTTACGCCTCAATTACATTGTCTTAGTTCTTTTTTTTTTATCCCTTATTTCAATTACAAGTTAAAATAACTAAGTTTTTCCAAACGAGTATAACTATTTATATTATTATTATTACTATTATTATATATCTATATCTATCTATCTATCTATCTATCTATCTATCTATCTATCTATCTATCTATCTATCTATCTATCTATCTATCTATCTATCTCTCTCTCTCTCTCTATATATATATATATATATATATATATATATGGTTGGATAGATGTGAGCTTGTGACCCTGGGTTTCACGCTTTAGCGATCGTCAGACAAACTGATTAATTTTTAAAAAATTTGGTTTTATGTAGATTGCGTGTATTGGTGTTATTGTGGAAGTGGTGGGGGAAGCTTCGTCGTTTTTTCATCGTACTGACGCAAACATCGATGTATGCAGACACATATACATACTTATACATACATATGTCATAACCGAAACTGCCCACATATGTTTATATATGTATGAGTCCCGACGGACGACTAAGTATGTATATGTGTCTGCATACATCGATGTTTGCGTCAGTACGATGAAAAAACGACGAAGTTTCCCCCGCCACTTCCACAATAACACCAATACACGCAATCTACATAAAACCAAAATTAAAAAAAAAATAATCTGTTTGTCTGACGATCGCTAAAGCGTGAAACCCAGGGTCACAAGCTCACATCTATCCAACCATATATGTTAGCTCTATCCCTGATATTGAGCGCTTTCTAATAAGTACCGCGTATATAATATATAAATAATTATACA
>OZ010602.1:79964561-79967061 GCA_963932145.1 Acanthosepion lycidas | reverse complement strand
ATATACATATATATATATATATATATACTGTCGGATCTATATCCATATATTTGCTTACATATATATATATATATATATATATATATATATATATATTCAGACATTTTTTATGTTTATACGTTCTTTTTATAGATACAAATATTTAAGTAGATGGTCTTTATAATAAACGGTATTTTAAACATTTACCGGCCTGAATGTCCGAGAAATTTTCATAGAAAATATGCGTCCTATGAAAATTTCTCGGGCATTCAGGCCGGTAAATGTTATTTAATACTGTTTACTATAAACAGAGCATTTACTTAAATATTTGTATCTATAAAAAGAACGTATAAACATAAAAAATGTCTTAAAAAATAATTGTCGGATTTTGTCCATGTCATAATATATATATATATATATATATATATATATATATATATATATATATACACAGAGAGAGAGAGAGAGAGAGAGAGAGAGAGAGAGAGAGAGAGAGAGAGAGAGAGAGTGAGTGAGATTTCATTGCCCGGTAAATTAAATTTAAAGAAAACAAAAGCCAACAACATGATAACACTATTTGTAATAAGAGTGATAATATTTATTATATATTACCCTTTCGACTAAACCGAAGCACGAAGAGAAATATTTTTATGAAGGAATTTTCCGACTGGAATGTAATTTATTCAACAATATAAATTTCAAATTTCATTAACCGGCCTATTAAATCTACATATTATTAGAAGCACACGTGGAACACCATTGGTTTCGATGTATAATATCCTATGTCGATATCACAACTCGGGGTTTCATGCAAACGTGCAATCTTCAGGTGCGAAAAACCCACTGACTGTTAAAGTGTTAAGAAATTCGCGTTCTCGTGGTGATGATTTAAATTTGCGTGTCAAGACTTGTTTATTTCGTTATTGATGGCAATAATATTATAATAAATTATTTAAAATTTATATCATTAAGTTCGAAAGACGAAGAACGTTTTTTATGTAAAATAAATTTTAATTTTTATATTTTTAATTCCTTGTCTTTCGAACTTCCCAAAACACTTGTTGACGGAGAAGAGTTATTACGTATTATTAAGTTCTTTGTGCTAAATTTAGTATAAGTCTGCTATATATATATTATTTACATTATTCGGTCTATTGTTCTCATCTTTGTCGCCATAATTAATACAACGGTCCGGCCTTCTTCAAGTGGTTGGGATGTCGAATTAACCCTTTATTTCCTCAAGGACACATGACACAGTGGATACAGGCGTTGTATAGATCCAGTGGCAGGACCTAAAAAGTGTGAGTTCAATACCCGGTTAAGGCAGTGGAGAACTTTCAGAGGGAAAATAAACAGGAGATAACTGATAGCTGACATCCATTAAACGTGGCACGTGGAACTAGAACAGTCTACCCCAGTGAGCGAAATAAAGGGTTCAGTTTGACATTCCAAGCACCTGAAAGAGACCGGAGCGTACAACGGCCGAAACGTAATAAATTTGGCAACAAAGATGAAGGCAATAATCCGAATAATGTACATAATGCCTCATCTCATAAATATATATATATATATATATATATATATATATATATATATATATATAATATTTATTTTATATTTACACACGCTCTATCTCTGATATTGAGCACTTTATCCCATAAATATAGCACACCTTAAGACTATATTTCTTCATATATATATATATATATATATATATATATATATATATATATATATATATATATATATATATATATATATATATATATATATATATATATATATATATATATATATACGGGGTGTCCATAAGGTTCGTGTGTACTTTAAAAAATTTATAACTTTATTTGTATTTGCGATAGAAATAATTTGACAAAAGGATTAGAACGAAGTAAATCTATATTTTTTTAAGGTTTTATTGAAATTTTATTTAAATTTAACATGTCCTCCATCATTAGCAATACAAAGGGTAATACGATTTTGCAGTTCATGGAAAAAAATTGCTAACTGATTCACAGTAATACCTGAAATCACATTAGTTATTTAAGCTATAATTAAAACTAGGTACATTAAACTTTATAACATATTTTAGAGATTATTTCTATCGCAAATACAAATAAACATAATTTTTTTAAGTGAAAGCGAACTTTATGGACACACTATATATATATATATATATATATATATATATATATATATATATATATATATATATATATATATATATATATATTCTCTCGACTCTCCTGCAGAACCATCCACCTGGTGTTCTACGTGCCACAAGGTACCCAAACGACCTTCCGCAAGTTTTGAATTCAGTGTTGTCCTTCTCCTAGACCAGCGGCCATGCATGGCTATAGAACACTGTCTGTCCTGCTATTTACCCCTAGCTGGAGGGAGAAGAAGATGATTAAAACCTTTCCCAAAGGTATTACCACGTAATGGATTCGACTATAATGAGTTCGAACTTGGCTCTCCGATTCCTCCATCGAAGCTGCTAGCCATATATATATATATATAT
>OZ010602.1:79942061-79962061 GCA_963932145.1 Acanthosepion lycidas | reverse complement strand
GAACAGCAGGGATATCTGAGAGGTTCATATCGTTGCAAAGATCAACTACTTATAAATAAAATGATGCTAGAAAATTATAGGAAAAGAGGCAGAAATCTCAGAACTGTTTGGATAAATTACCGTAAAGTCGTTCATTAAGAACCATTCGCTTGGATCCTTAAGGTTTTAGAAATGTGAAAAGTGGCTTCGGTGAAGATCACACCAAAGTTAATGACACTTCCAATTGTTTGAATATCCGATGGGAAATCTTTCAAGGAGACTCCCTGTGATCACTTCTGTCTGTCCTTAAACCCCATTTCTCATGAACCGTTATAACTATTGTGGAAAAATTGACGGTTCAGGTGTAAGGAGTAGATATTTATCTTGGGTCGTTGTTCTGAAGTGTTTTATTCTTTTTTCTAATTTTTTATTTTATACTTATAAGGTCTCATGACTTGTTATCCCCTGTACACTGAAGTGGTTATATAAAGTGAATATTTTTCCCCATTTTTTTTTTTTTTTTACTTTTGTTATCTGACGGAGAAGCTACGTCTCGGAAGTGGATATTTTTTCCGCTACTTAAGGTAAGTACTTTTGCTCATTTTCCAAGCCTGCACTGTCACAGATTTTTTTTGTTGTTGTTGTCTTGGGTCGAAATGTTCTCGATCCAAGAAAAAGAAAGTCTTAAATCTCCTCTTCTACATGGTTGATATCAAGCACTTTGCCAAAGAGTGAGTTAAAGGGTGTCCTCAATAGTGTAAAATGTTTCAGTGATGATTTCAGATTAGCTAAATGTTCAGAAGTAGCATTCAAGAAAAGGAGAATTACAGAAATACACTCAATAGATGAAGATTTTATCACAAAGATTAGAGAACTAGAACAAGAGGAAGCCTATGAATACGTAGAAGTCAGCGAAGAAGATGGAATGCAGTGTACCCAAATGAAGGGTACAGTAAGAAAAGAATACTACAAGTGTGTTTGTCTGGTGTTAAATACCGAATAGAATTCACAAGACAGAATATCAGCCATAAACACTTTGGCTGTTCATGCGGCGCAATAAAGTTTCAACATTCTAAATTGGACTATAGCTGACATTATGGATGTTAAAACGAGAAACCTCCTCACTTGCCACCACATGCATCATCCTAAGTCTGATGTTGATCGTCTGTGTGTTCCCAGATCCGAAGGAGACAGAGTATTAGTTCAACTAGAACTGTCTTACAAACCTACAACAATCGGTTTTCAAAGATACCCAGAAACTGCAGATGATGACTTGTGTTAAAGAACATGAAAAAAAAAAAAAAAGAAACTTTATTCAGTAATAAGGGAAGACAGGAAATACAAAAGGGAATTTTAAGTAGATGAAGAAGTGTAAATACACATTAATACACCGATTGCAGCGGCAAAAAAAAAACCTAAAAAAAGAAAGCAAAAATACAATGGACCAAATGCAAAATCGATGGCAAAATAAGCCTCTTCATGGCCAATACTCAGTCCGTGCCAAACAAGTTGATGGAGATAAACCCTGTAACCATCCTATGCAGGGTTAAAAACTGAAACCGAAGGTTTTATTCTTGCTGCACAGGACCAGTGCTTGCTAACTAGAGATTACTAAGCACGTATACTGAAAATCCAATAGACTCATTTAAGGAATCCTTGTTAACCCATGCCTTAAAGAAATACAAAATAATGTACTCACAATTAGAGCCCACACCTTACGAAGGACATTATCTATGTGAAATATGGGCGATTTTTTTTTCAAAACTGCTCTGTGGAAAATATCATTATGCCATTTCTGGCCTTAGGTCTCTGGCTGGGACCCGGAAAGAAATGAATATACACCAGAAACCAAAAGAAATAAAACAATGATAATAATAACTAACTAGAGAATACTGAAAAATTGGGTTAGGCCGGAATGCAGATTCTGTGATAAATATCCAGGAACAATTGACCAGCTTGTATCAGGTTTCACGGTTTTAGCACCATCCGAATATAAAATTCGGTATGACAGAGTGCGCCAATAACTGCACTGGAGAATATGCAACTTTTAAGGGAAAGAAAGTGCAAGAAAGTGGTATGAACATCACCCAGACCCAGTTACAGAGATAGGACCTGTAACAATTTTATGGGACTTTAAAATACACAGACAGAACAATCAAACCTAATCGTCCAAACATCGTGATCAAAGACCACAAGAACAGAATGTGCCATCTTATTGACATGGCAGGCCTATCTATCTATCTATCTATCTATCTATCTATCTATCTATCTATCTATCTATCTATCTATCTATCTATGTCTGTTCATTATCTATCTATCTATCTATCTATCTATCTATCTATCTATCTATCTATGTCGATTCATTATCTATCTATCTATCTATCTATCTATCTATCTATCTATCTATCTATGTCTGTTTATCTATCGATCTATCTCATCGCCTTCCATTCTATCTATCTATCTATCTATCTATCTATCTATCTATCTATCTATCTATCTATGTCGATTCATTATCTATCTATCTATCTATCTATCTATCTATCTATCTATCTATCTATCTATCTATCTATCTATGTCTGTTTATCTATCGATCTATCTCATCGCCTTCCATTCTATCTATCTATCTATCTATCTATCTATCTCATCCTCTTCCATTTTATCTAACTAATATTAGTCTTACCATTACTATTATTAGAATATATATGTGAGTATGTAATTATTTTTCTTCTTCTTCTTCTTCTTCTTCTTCTTCTTCTTCTTCTTCTTCTTCTTATTATTATTATTATATTTTCGTCTTTCTCGGAGTCGGTTTGTTCAACTTCCGTCTGTGTACACATCTTTGAACATTTCGCAGTTGTCATCCGAAAGAAAGAAAGAAAGCTAGCTATGTCTGTTCATTATCTATCTATCTATCTATCTATCTATCTATCTATCTATCTATCAGAACAATCAAATCTAATCGCCCTGAAATCGTGATCAGAGATCCCCAAGAAAAAGAATTGTGCTTTCTTATTGACACGCCAGACTCCGCAGAACGTAATGTAGCTTTGAGATATTCAAAAAACCATCAAAATACATTTTATAGTAAAAAATACCAACTCTCTAAAAATCTTGTATCATATGCAAATTAGACAAGTATAAATAGAGAACAACTGGCGAAAATAGGGTGGTTATGTCTAGCAAACTCGGTTGCTATTCAGGACACGGAGAACTGTACTACGACTACTACTACTACGCAGAGAGGTATGAAAAAAATAACACATACCTTTACACGAGAGTTTAAAATTATGTACAATGTATCTGTCGTTGAAGGCATGTAATTGCGGGCGGGATATTTACAATGCATAATCCATATGCTGCTAAACAAAATCAACCTCCTCCAGAACCAAAATGCTAATGTAGATCAATTCGCGACCCACCAGTTACTAAATCGTTTAAGATATTTACTTGTGAATAGAATTATTCACCCCCGCTTCCGTAATTACAAATAAAGCTGTAATGCCTAAAGTTTTCATGGAAAGTTAATGTGTATTTTTGATTTGATAGAATGTGCAGTGATACCAACAATAATTTCAAACAATAATGAAAAAAAAACAAAAAACATTTAGCATAGGACAAATTATTCGCCATCTTGTCTCCATAATCAATTGTGTAACGTTTATTCTTAATTATCACTGTTAATCGTTTTTGATAGTTTCTTACGAGATCACTACACACACTGATAAGTATTTGCTCCATTCTTCCTTGGTGATAGCTTCCAGTTCCTCTAAATTCAAAGGACTTATATCTCTTACTTTTTTCTTCAAATATGACCATAAATTTCCAATAGGGACAGGACTTTGTGTGGGGTACGCCATTCACTTAATTTTGCTGTCATCTAAATATTTTGTAACAAATCGTGTCGAGTGTTTCGTGTCCTTGTCGTGTTGCAACGTCCAGTGAGGCCCCAAAGACATCTTTTGTGCACTTTGTTTTATATGATTTTTAAGAATAGCTAAATGCTGCCCTTTATCCATAATCCGGTACCCTCACCGGTTCCCCTGGTCTAGAAGCAGCATAACATCTCCAGATCAGAATGTTCCCACCAATGTTAATTGTAGTGAGGGCATTTTTGGCTTTCCAAATTTCATTCATTTCCTTCAATACATAAAGGGAGTCCCTGTGACCAAATAAATCTGGCCATAAAAAGGAGTTCCACTATTTACTCTCGTATTCTAGATGGCTTCTAGCATACGGTAATCTGCATTTTAGGTGATTAGCCTTAAGCAATTAACATTTTCTTGGATGACAAACACGAAGTCCTTGATGAAAGTATCTACTGACTGTATTCGTCGACACATTCAAACCCGATGTCTTTTATATCAGTGACAATGTTCTTTGTCATTAAGTGAGGATTCTTCGGGACATCTCTAACAATTTTCATTTCCATTCTCCCAGAATTTAACCATTTTCTGCCACTTCTTAATTTATTCTCAACACATTGTGTCTCGTTCTACTTCTTGGTAATTCTACGAATTGTCAATCGAGGAAAATTTAAATGCTTGGAAATTGTTGCATATCCATCACTTTATTTGTACGCATCAACTGTCTTCATTTGGAGATTCTTGCCAAGTTCAGCCGTCTTCGCCATTGTTGTAGAACGAATGAGTTATCGTGGTACCTGGCACTCACATATTGTCTTCTTTTAGAATGTTATTGAATCAAATCAATACTATTTCATTTTCAAACGGTCTTTGTATTAAATGTCAGATTCAGAAAAGAAATTACAATTGCCATAGAGCAATATTATTTCATAATTTCCATAAGGAACGAGGGGGCGAATAATTCTGGACTGCCACAGTTTTTATAAAAATCTATATAGATCAAAACTTCTAAAAAATTTACGAATTATACAAAACTAAATATAGAATCATCTATGGTAAAATCTTTAAGTACTTGCAAATATTCTTAGAAAACATGCAAATATTCAGTGGGGGCTAATAATTCTGTCGATAAATGTAAGGTTCAGATTAAAGAGTTTATTCTTTCTGCAAAAGACCCGAGTCTGCGTATATACAACTACCAAGTTAATATCTTGCATAATAGTACGCGCGCCAAAATATGGTTTTTGTGACCAATACATTGAAAGTATTGATCACCTTATCCCCAGAGGTTCAATGCTCACGCCCGATGAGTACAAAACCGTCATGACAGAGTAGGTCGATATCTGAATTGGAAGATCTGTCGTCAGTACGGAGATAAAACAGCTGCAAACTGGTATGAACATCGTGCTGAATCAGTAGTTGAGGGAGCAGATATTACCATCCTCTGGGATCTTTCTATCAACACAGACCGAACAATACAAGTAAATTCCCCAGACATTATTATCAAAGACAGGAAAGGAAAAAAGTTTGCACACGTATTGACTTGAGAGTACCAAATGACAAAAAAAAAAAAAAAAAATCTCTACGAAGGTTTTTGGAAAAACTAAACAAATGCAAAAACCTGGGAAAAAATAGGAAATTTTGGCACAGTAAAACCAAAAGTTAACGTGTTGTAGTTGAAGTTCCGGGTCTTATAATAAAAAAATCAAAATATCAAAAGCAAATCGTAAAAATTCCAGTGTACCGTTCTCTCCAAGTAATCTAAAAAGATATTTCTGACAAGCACAGTCAATATAATGCGAAGAGCTTTGTCTATTTAAATTTTTGTTAAGAGCTGTCTTTTGGTTAATTAAATGACACATTAATAAAATAAGACCCTTCCTTTCTTCCAGGACCTAGTCGGCTATGATCCAGTATAATGATTAAAATAATGTTTTTTAATAATAATAATAATAATAATAATAATAATAATAATAATAATAATAACATATAATATTAATAGGATGTCCAGAACCAGTAAAAAATGAATATACCCACAGTCATAAATAGGTAGCGACATATGTGCGATGGAAGATACGCAAGAAGCACAAAATCGAAACCACTGAGAGATGGTATGAGCACCAACCAGCTACATTTACCAAAAATAACGATGTAACTATCTGGGACATGCCAATTCAAACTGACAGGGAAATAAAAGCCAACAGGGCTGATATTATCATAAATGACAAGAAATTCAGGAAATCCATGCTTATTGACATACTATCTGAGAGAAACACCGCCATGAAAATTGTCGAGAAATTGTAGAGAAATTGTCCAAATCAAAGACCTGGAGATCGAGATTAACAGGATGTGGGGAATGAAAACTCAGACCGTACAAATAGGAATCGGAGCTCTGAGCTTCGTGGGAAAAGGAATGAACAATTTTACTAACAGTGTCCCAGGGAAAATCAACATACAGGTTGCCCAGAAGATCACCCTACTAGAAACATCACATATACTAAGAAAAGTGCTATCAATTAAATGACAATTCTCCTACAGAGCCTAAGGACCATAGTTTGACCCGGTTCAACAGGATACAAAGCAAGAAACATAATATACACAAATAATAATAATAATAATAATAATAATAACAATAATAATAATAATAATAATAATAATGATAATAATAATGGCATAAGGAGCATATTTTGGACTCGGCTGTACAGGATACAAAACAGGTACATAATATACACAAGACGTATGAGGATCTGACAGCTTATTGATTCAGTTTGTGCGATATTGATTCAGTTATGAAAGTTTGTGAGTATTGGGAAATTAGATCACTGTTAGATTGCCTGACCTTTTAGATCTTGCTCTCGCTTCTTGAAGATGATTCAGACATGCAAATCTCTCTTATATCCGGGTTTCTCTTATATCCGGGTCTATTATATCCGGGTTACACTGTATTAAAAAAAAGGTCGAAAAGAATTAATAAAATCGTGTTAGAGGTGTGAGATATTATGTATATTTATTTACTTATTGATTTATATATATATATATATATATATATATATAACTGGCTCTCCCGTGGGTTTCGACATATGAGGATCTGACAGCTTATTGATTCAGCTTGTGCGATATTGATTCAGTTATGAAAGTTTGTGAGAATTGTGAAATTAGATCACTGTTAGATTGCCTGACCTTTTAGGTCTTGCTCTCGCTTCTTGAAGATGATTCAGACAAGCAGATTGAAAATTGCTGAGTCCACTAAAACACGTTGATCTCTATTCTACCCACTCCAAAGCTAAGCGCTCAAGGGTGTTATGTGGTATATTGACTGCTGAAAAGTTGCTTTTCAGCTTATCTTAGCCATGGGCGTCCTACATTCCTGTAGCCCTGATCTAACTGTCTGTACATTAGGATTTTGGGTATCCTGTGATCAGACATTTTAAAGACATGACCAGTCCAGCGTAACTGAGACTGTATGATAAAAGTCTCGATTCCTCCAATATTACAGCTGTTAAATAGGTCTAGGTTAGATGTCCTATCTTGAAGCTTAACTCCACAGATTGCATGCAGACACTTTTTATGAAAAACATTTAGCTGGCGTATATGTTACCTGTATGGAGTCCACGACTATGAGCCATACAAAAAAATGACAAGTACAACAGCTAATGTTAATCTTGCTTTTTAAACTTATATATATATATATATATATATATATATATATATATATATATATATATATATATATATATATATTGCTTCTTTTTAAATACAAGTATCCACTAAAATTAGCGGTGAATTAAAAAAAATCTGTCGGATTAATATATAAAAACCCCATGATATTTACGTAAAAGCTAAAACACCAGCCAATCTAGCAACTCGGGTTTCGAACATGAGATTTTCTCAGACAAGTGGAAGGATGTACAAAACAAATAAAAAATTATAAGAAGACAACAAAAATTATATATATATATATATATATATATATATATATATATATATTAGGTTGGTGCAAAAATAATGTCGTTTTCTCACATAGTAACATATGTGAGAATACGACATTATTTTTGCACCAACCTAATATATATATATATATATATATATATATATATATATATATATATATCCGTTGTGTTCTTAAATTTTTTTCAAGGCATACATTATGAAGAAATTTTCTGAACGTTCTATATCTCTAAGCGCTTCTATTTTTACTTTTAACTGAATGTTAAATAAAATAAATTGCTTAAATAAAAAACAAACAACCTTAACCGCAGTACTTTGTCAGTCGTTTTTAACGATACTTGTATAAAAAATGTATTGTTGCCCAAATTCACAATGACACACACATACACATATATTCTGTTTATACATTATTTTATAGATACAATGCTCTGCTTTTAATTCAACAGTATTATGCTCGATCGAAAAAAATGTTGAAGATTGTATGTTTATAAAGAGTAATTTGAACTTTATTAACCAGGCGCTTCTCTGTAGCTGAATGGTAATGCACGTCAGATACAGGTTAGGTTTCTATCGGAGAACGCATATTTTCTACGAAAGTTCTCGATCAACAATCTATTCTATTTGCACATGAAGATTGTATCTGCCTATAGACGTTAAATATTATGTATATTTACGAATACTATACTATATACTATATGTTATGGGCCTGTTCCTTGCACCACGGTGATAGTCCAAGGTAGAATCAATAAAGAAGAACTCGAACACGGATATGGAATAACACAGATATATTACAAACAGGAATATATACAGAGAAGTAGAAATGTTAGTATGAACAATCAGGTTTAGTAGAGAGAACAATGTAGTCTCGACCAGTATCACTATTCCAATGTCTTGCAGTACTTGTCTGAACGCGATTCTGTTTCGGACTGCCTCTGACTCGAATCGAACTACTGACTCTACTGACTCCTTGCCTACTCCTGAGGCGCAGTAGTTATTAAGCATGGAATAGTCGATTATTAATATTATTATGGGTAAGATCCCATAACAGTATACTATACAGTAATATATATAAAACTATAATATATACTGTAAAATATAATATCTATATAATACTACAATATACACTATAATATATAATAATATATATCAATAATACTATAATATATACTATAATATATACTAATAGATATATATATTATTATAATATATACTATAATATATACTACTATATATAACATATAATATATACTATAATATATACTAATATATATGATACTATATTATAGACTATAATATATACTAATATTTATAATATTATAATATATACTATGATATATACTAATATATATATAATACAATAATATATACTATAACATATACTAATATATATAGCATATCATATATAATATAATATATACTGATATATATATATAATACTATAATATATACTATAATATATACTAATATATATAACACTGTAATATACACTATAATATATACTAAAATATATAATATAATGTATACTATAATATATACTAATATATATACATAATATAATATATACTATAATATATACTAATATAAAAATAATACAATAATATATACAGGAATATATAATAATATGTATATAATACAATAATATAAACTATAATATATACTAATACATATATTTATAATACTATAATAAATACTATAATATTTACAAATATATATATAAATTATTATAATACATATTATAATATATGCTTATATATATAATACTATAATATATACTAACATATATAATATTATATATACTATAATATATGCTAATATATACAATATTATAATATATACTATAATATACACTAATAGTAATATAATACTATAAGATAGATAGGAAGGAAGGAAGGAAGGAAGGAAGGAGTAATGGATAGCGGCTTTGATTGAGGAATCGGAGAGCCGAGTTCGAATTCCAGTCGAATCCATTACATTCATTTACGTGCTCATACCCTTGGGAAAGGTGTGAATCCTCTTCTCCCTGGGTAAATAGCAGGACAGACTGGGTTCTGTAGCTTTGGATGGAAACTGGTCTAGGAGAAGGACAACTCAAATTCAAAACCTGCGGAGGGTCGTTTGGGGACCCTGTGGCACTCAGTGCACCAGGTCTCTGCATTCGGCCATTCAAAATGTATGGATGGTCTCGCACAAAACCTTCACCACTATAATCAAATCTCATGTGATTTTGTCGGACTGTCGGTTTCCTAGGAACGGATCTGCTTGACCCTCATACGTCGAATTCGATGGAAGAGTTGAGAGAGTATATATATACATACATATATATATATATATATATATATATATATATATATATATATATATATATATATATATATATATATATATATACTAATAGGTATGTTTCATAACACTGAGCACTGTAACACTTGAAATGAAAATATATTTTACATATCTAAAAATGCACATATATATATATTTATAATGCTCTTGTATTATATATATATATATATATATATATATATACATATATATATATATATATACCCTTGCTTTTATTCTCTTCCTCCTTCTCCTTCCTTCTTCACATCCCCCTCCTCCTCCCTCTCTATCACACCCAACGTTGTACGATTGTTTATTTTTGAAAATAATGATATAGCGTTCATTTTTTTAATAAAGCGTTAAGAGGTCCGTTGATAAAAATTGCCTGAAGATACCTTGAGGTTTAAACTAAGGTAGCGGATTCAACTGACCTTCTAATCTGTAAAGTTAAAAGTTCTACATTCCCCAAGTCTGATTCATCTCTGACCATATATATATATATATATATATATATATATATATATATATATATATATATATATATATATATTTAAGTTATAAGGAACTTGGTAAACCGAATTGGTAAATCCAAAGAGGATGAAATCCTGAGAGATGTTAGGACAGAGCTAATATGTAATGAAAAACAAATCACTTTAATGTACCATTACGATAATTTATTTCACCTAAATCCTTTTTTAAGGATTCAGGATCATCAGGTAAATCTTCCAACAACGAATTGAGAAAAAAAATGGGATTAGAAATTGGTGGGTAGTGTAATTTTTGTAATTTAATAGAGGGGGTTGAGAGTGGTAGTTAACCAGACAATATAAAGTATAGGGAGGGGTTAATTTTATATCTCTCTTAAGTATATTTTATATTGGAGTAGGAGGAGTGACAGAAAACTTGACCTCTTTAGATGGTTAATAAAACGGAAATGAATTGTAGAAAATGTATACAAGTGAGTCTTACGGTAAAGAGAGGGATAGGGGGAGGGGGAAAAAGAGATGGAGTTGTTATAATTTTGTTTTAACAAAATTATGTAAAAGATAGTTTACAATGTTTGATAGAAAATTCGATGTCTGAAAAAAATTTTGTTATTAACTTAAATATTTAATTTTTTAAGTAAGTAGTTTCAGGACTAAATATAACTATTATTGTAATAAACATATTTATCTAGGACATAAAGAAATATTTAAAATCTTAATAGTTTATTCACCCGACTAATTGTATTTCCACAAAAAAAAAAAAAAAAAAAAAAAGAAATATATATATATATATATATATATATATATATATATATATATATATATAACATCTATTTTAATATTTAAAATTAATTTATGAATGCAATTTATTTATTACATTGGTAAACTAAATTAAAGATTAGGTTTCATTATTTAATAGAATTTGAGGGTAATATTAATTTTCATTTATTCATATATGCCTCACAAATGCATTCATGTGAATCCCTACATACATACGATCATTAACAAGTAAAAAAAAAAAAAAAAAAAAAAAACCTTTGAGATAATTTACACAAAAATTCATTTATCCTCGTACATAAACTATATATACATTTTACAATCTTTATCTATATTTCAAAATATATATAGATTTCACAGTTAAAATTTAATTTTATCAGTGTGATTTCGGAAGTGTTTCATTTTAAAGGAATTTAGCTAATATTATTACTATTATTAATAGTCAAAGAATGGTATATTTAAATTTAAATTATCAATTTAGAAATGAAACTTCCTTCAGAAGAAAACAAAATTTAAACTATAGAATATTACAAAAGAAGGACATTACAAATTAAGAAAATAAATTAAAATGTCATTAGAAAGACCCAATATTCCATTTAAAATCAATTCATGCACGTACGCACATATATACATACACACACACACACATATATATACATATATACATACACACACACACACACATATATATATACACATATACATACGATCATTAACAAGTAAAAAAAACAAAAAAAAAATTAAAACCATAGAAACACTTGAGATAATTTACACAAAAATTCATTTAACCTCGCACATAAATTATATATACATTTTGCAATCTTTATCTATATTTTAATATTTGAAATATATATAGATTTCACAGTTAAAATTTAATTTTATCAATGTTATTTCGGAAGTGTTTCATTTTAAAGGAATTTAGCTGATATTATTACTATTATTAATAGTCAAAGAATGGTATATTTAAATTTTAAATTTAGAAATGAAACTCCCTTCAGAAGAAAACAAAATTTAAACTATAGAATATTACAAAAGAAGGACATTACAAAATTAAGAAAATAAATTTAAAATGTCACTAGAAAGACCCAATATTTCATTTAAAATCAATTTATGTACGTACGCACATATATACATACACACACACACACATATACATATATATATACATATATACATCCACACATACATATATACATCCACACATATATACACATATACATACATATACAATTCATATATCCATATACAAATCTATATATCAAAAAATTAATCTAACCATTTAATCATCCGTATATATATATACAGAGAGAGAGAGAGAGACATACTCATATACACATACACACCCTTAAATAGATATACATTTATATATAAGCACAAAACCCTATATACAAAACAAAATATAAAAAGAGTACAAATATACATATATATATATATATATATATATACATACATATACATATGTACACTTACCAAATATAAATTCTAAGGTAATTACGTCTATATACATATATAGATTACAAGTAGTTTAAAACCATAAAAACACATGTTTAAGTACATGTACACACACATATACTTGTACATACATATATAATATACATATACATACAAAACAAACATTAAAACATTTATACATATACATCCACACCCATGCAGCATACACGTTAAAAAAATAAAAAATATTCAGTATTCAAACATGCTTCATATTAGTATATCTATACTCACACACGTATATATATATATATATATATATATATATATATATATATATATATATATATATATATATATATATATATATATATATATATATATATATATATATATATATATATATATATATATATATATATATATTAGATTGATGCAAAAATAATGACGTAATAATGTCGTTTTTTGACGTTAAAATTACGGCAAAAAACGACATTATTACGTCATTATTTTTGCACCAACCTAATATATATATTACGAAATAGACAAAGCCCGACAATTTATTTATTAAAGACATTTTTATGTTTAACGTTCTTTTTATAGATACAAGTATTTAAGTAAATGCTCTGTTTATAATAAACAGTATTAAATAACATTTACCGGCCTGAATGTCTGAGAAATTTTCATAGAAAATATTCGTTCTTTGACAGGATTCGAACCTGCATCCCATACGGAACCGTCATTTACGCTGACGTGCCTTACCGTTAGGCTACAAAGAAGCGCTCGGTAGGTGAGGTCTAATATATATATATATATTAAACGTATCATGGATATGGTTCAAGATTGTGTCTCCAGGTATTTTTTGAACTCACTAATTTGTCGTATAGATATTGATGTGAATTATTTTTTGCCTGTTGCTCCAATGCGATATGTCCGGGTGTGTTAACATTTAATACGCTTCAATATGTGAAGGACAGTGATGCGAAGATAAAGTTAGTAAAAAAAATGGTAGAAAATATTTCAGAAAGCAATTAAAATACCCGACCCCCATCGAAAATCTGATGTTCGGCCATTCGAATAAATGTTTTGGAGTGAATCAGGACGAAAAATTTTCTACACTGTTACACTTGTACGCACACACACAAGTACAGAGAGAGAGAGAGAGAGAGAGAGAGAGAGAGAGAGAGAGAGAGAGTGGGAGAGAGAGAGAGAGAGACAGAGAGAAATACACACACACACACACACACACACACACACACACATATATATATATATATATATATATATATATATATATATATATATATATATATATATATATATATTAAAGAGCAGATGTAGATCAATTATGGATCGGTATCCGATAAGATAAAGAACATATAAGAAATATTTATCAATTTCACATGTTTCGTTTGTATTAAAGTTTTGTCAGAGATTATTTTTCCCTCAAACGGTAACTAACGAAGCTTTAATAAAAATAAAACAGATGCTAGATTCGTTTTCTTTTTGTCCTTTATCTTTTAATATATATATATATATATATATATATATATATATATATATATATATATGCAAGAACTGCATGAAACTCGGATTCGTGCTCTCGTCATTGCATATTACGTATATTCACTATTATATATATATATATATATATATGTGTGTGAAAAGTGTGTGTATATAAATATAAATAAATATATATATGTATAATTAAATATATATATATATGTATAATAATGTATAATGTATAATTAAATATATATATATATATGTATAATAAATATATATATAAATATATATATATGTATAATTATTTATATATATATGTATAATTATAATATATATATATATATATATATATATATATATATATATATATGCATACATATATATACACACATACACACACACACACACACATATACACATACATATATATATATATATATTTATATTTATATGGATGGAGTGGAGTAATGGATAGTATCTTGGATTGAGTAATCGGAGAGCCGAGTTCGAATTCCAATCGAATACCCTTGGGAAAGGTGTGAATCCTCCTCTTTCCCTACAGCTATGAGTAAATAGCAGGTCTCATAGCCGTGGACGGCAACTGGTCTAGGAGAAGGACATTCAAAGCCCTAAGGTGGATGGACGGCACTTTGTGCTACCTTCCGGCAACACCTGCAGCCACGCTGGTGCCAAACTGTATTGGTTTATCCTCTTCTTTAGACTCTGCTAGGCAGCCCTAGTTCTCCATATATCCCGCCCAGGCTCGTAGCGCAATTCGCTACTCTATCGTCTCTCGAGACGAACGGACGGATGCCGACGGATATATGATATGAAGATATGAAAAATTTGGTAATCCGTATGGGTAATCCCACGGAGGATCAAATCCTGAAAGCTCAATGTAAATCCAGAGCTAATATTTTAAAGAAAATCAAACCACTTTAAGATTCCATTGTAATAATTTATTTCACCAGAGCCCTTTTAAGGGACGCTGGATCATCAGATAACACTTCCAAAAAATGAAACGTACGATGAAATGAAAATTCACACGGTAGAATTAAGTTTATGTAATTTAACAGAGAGGGTAACGAGGAGTGGTGTGAGAGACATGGTCTAGTGTAGAGAGGGTTTATTTTAATATTTTTTTCAATCATACTTAGTATTGGGGGAGGAGGGACCAGACCTTGACCTATTTAAACGGTTAACTTAACGGAAGTGATATATTAAAATGGGAGGGAAAAGAGAGAAAAAGAAAGAGAAAAAACAAATAATAAGGTGGAAGTAAAGGGACAGAAGCTGTAATTAGGTTTTACGTAGGAAAAAAAAAATATATTACATTGATCACTATTTTGTATATATATATATATATATATATATATATATATATATATATATGTGCCAAGTCTCTGTATTCGGCCCTTCTCCCGTAGACTTGCCTTTCACTTGGGCTTTGCTGACGTTTCTAATCTCGACATGCTCACGAAACGAGAGACCCAGGTAGTTTCAAAATTTTCATATATATATCTTATGTGTATTTAGGCAGAAAATGCTTTTTGATGCTTTTTTGAAGACAACAAAGATTTTGTGACGATTAATTTCAAAATTACGAATAATCCTTCTCAGACAAGAAGGAAATTCCCTCAGAAATTGTCCGAAATTCACTTCGGAAGAAAAGTAAAAGAAATATGGTCCAAGCTTTCAATTTACTTAAGATCTCATCAGGGAAGGTATAGACAATTAGTATACATACAGCAGTAAACGGCATCATCCGAAGAGGTTTGGATGCAGCTGGGTTCCCTTCCCAAATTGAATCTGTAGGCCTCAACCGTGGTGAGGAAAGCGGCCTGATGGGATTACCATTTTACCTTTTAAATTGGGAAAATTGTTGATTTGGGATACGACCTGTACTTAGATCAGGTCCTCGGTTGAGCTGGGATCTGTCACACGGGACGCGGAGATAAAAAATTATAGTTCTCTTGCTGATAAATTTATTTTTACTCCTTTGGCAGTTGAGACTTCTGGGTTTATTGGCCCTCATTCGATGGCGTTCCTTCGGAGGATTGGTGCGATTGCGTCTCGATTAAGGGACGAGCCTCGCGAAACGGAGTGGTTCTTGCAGCGTGTCTCACTGGCGATGGTTCGGGGTAATGCTTTCTCCATCATTGCGGCTGGCAGAGGATAGCAAAAAAAAAATTAAAAAAAAGCATTATTTACATTATTCGGACTATTGTCCTCATCTTTACGACAACGTTTTGGCCGTTGTACGCTCCGGCCTTCTTCAGGTGGTTGGAATGTCGAACTTAACCCTTTATTTCGCTCACTGGGGTAGACTGTTCTAGTTCCACGTGCCATGTTTGATGGATGTCAGCTATCAGTTATCTCCTGTTAATTTCCCTTTGAAAGTTCTGCCTTAACCGGGTATTGAACTCACACTCTTTGGGTCCTGTCACTGGATCTAACCAACGCCTTTATCCACTGTGCCATGAGTCCTTGGTATAGCGTACAATGGTCGAAACGTTGTCATAAATATGTCGACAAAGATTAGGACAATAGTCCGAATAATGTAAATAATGTACATAATACCTCATCTCAGAAATATAGACAGACTATAAATAAATAAATAAAAAAAAAAATAAAAACATTTGTTGATATTTATTGTATAAAGTATACAATTTTGGCATAAGGCCGTGGACGGGAAATGGGTTAAGGCTGGTCTTCACTGACTATCTTATACCTAGGTAATACTGCAATGGTATAAAAATTTAACCATGGTAGACGATAAGTGTTTTTATTAATAGATATTTATAGGTACAAAAAAACGTTACTTTGCTTCGTTTTTACTATTTGACAATTTGTTTTATTATTTATCTTTCAATTTTTTTTAAACAACAATAATAATAATAATAGTAAAATTTTCTCTTATATTTTATAATAATTTATACTTTTTAGCAATATATTGCACATTGATGACGAACCGTTTACTCTGACATCCAGTGTATGTTCTATGCGTGTAGGTGGCAGTGGGTAGAAGTAGTACTTATATTACACGGCTGCTGCTCTTATTATTAAGATGGACGGGCAACACTGGTCTTCACCCATCCCCTAAATCTCTACACGCCAAACCCTGTAAACCGCTTTATGAGGTGAGCTAAATCACGTGAAATTACTATCGAAAGGCGCTGCACTGTGCTCTTCTAGTACCGGAGAGGTATAACTCCGTGATAATAAAACCTGAGGAGTGTTGTTCGTGGCAAATATTTGCACCAACTCCTTGTTATCAGCATTTCCAATAAGTGTGGCTAGTTCTACACAAGCCATTCACCACTCTAAACAAATCTTTTGTGTTGATAGTCTTCAGTTCAGTTTTGTATTTCTTCTTTGCTACTCCACTGAGCAACAAGTCCACTGGCGAGAGAGTTAAGGTGATGGGAACAGGTACAGGATTAAAAACTGAATTGAAAGACAATCATACGTCTAAAACGACGGGCGAGTCCATCATTTATAGATATTTTGTTCAAATAAAAACATTGTTTCATGGAACTAGTGAGTATAGTGACGTAAGCGAGGTGTGACGTAAGCGAGTGTAACGTAATCAATTGTGACGTTTTTTTTTATATATATTTGAGAATGTGTGCTCTCAAATTATAATTGTTTTTATTTATCGATGGTTCTTTTTGTTGTATAATTATTGTTTACCTGGCTTATGTCAGAGGGTATCCCCCAGACGAGGTTCTGCCGAAGGGCAGAGTCTCGTCTTGGGAAACTGACTCCGTTTTTACGTGGTCTATAGGCAATTTTTGTCCGAGCATACGGGCTGGGAAACCCCACTTTAAACTCGGCCTTGTGCCACATCTTGCTGCGTGGGGCAGCGGGTAAATAATTATTGTTTAAGAGACCATGAGACTGTTTTTACTATTTGATTCTGCTACCATTTTGATATTGTTTGTGCTTGTTTTGAAACATGAGAACTCTTATGTAGCGTTCTAATCATATTTTTAAATAAATAATTATATATATATATATATATATATATATATATATATATATATAAATCGTGGATTGTCTCGTCGTTAATCGACGCGGGTTGTTGATCCGGGTCTACTGGGGAGCTGTTTACGACGTATGAGGTTCTATCACCTCAGTTCCTACGACCTGACAGCCAGACACCTGCACATATGATTTGATTATAGTCGTGAAGGATTTGTGAAAAACCAACTACACTTTTTGAAGGGCTGAATACAGACACCTGATGTACCGTGTGCCACAAGGTTCCCAAACGACCCCTCGAAAGTTTTGAATTCTGAGTTGAGCTTTTCCTAGACTAGTTGCCACCCAAGGTTATAAAACCCAGTCTGTCCTGTCATTTACCCATAACTGGTGGGGGTGGGGGAGAAGAAGAGTATTCATAACTTTCCCAAGGGTATTATCACGTAAGTCAATATAATTCGAACTCGGCTCCCAGATTTCTCAACCCACGTTGGAGTAAAGATACACACACACACACACACACATATATAATATATATATATATATATATATATATATATATATATATATATATATATATATATATATATATCAATAAAAAGAAAGAACAGTAAGATATATAATTCGGTGTTTTTATTGATATTTTTTATTTTCATTTTTACAAAACATTGCCCAATGTAAATTTACAGAGCATAAATATTATAAATTAAATGAAATTAAAATATGGACTTTTCGCTACGAAGTAATAACCATGTTTCAAAAACTGAAGCTAAAAACTATAATTATATTAAAAGCATTAGTTCCGTTCCATCTTCAAGCGAATATTGGATATTCGCTTGAAGATGAAACGGAACTAAAGCTTTTAATCTAATTATTTATTTTAATTTAATTTTAGTTTTAATTTAATTATATAATTAAATTTGAAGTTTTTAGCTTCAGTTTTTGAAACATACGATTTGATTATAGTAGTGAAGATTTAGTGCAGAAGCAACCACACTTTTTGAAGGGCCAAATACAGAGACGTGCTACAAGGTCCCCAAACAACCCTCTGTAGCTTTTGAATTCAGAGTTGTCCTTCTCTGAGACCAGTTACCACCCAAGTCTGTCTATTTGCCCATAGAAGCCTGTTCTGCTATTTACCCACAGGGAGAAGAAGAGGATACATACTTTTCCCAAGGGTATTACCACGTAAATGAATGTAATGGATTCGACTGTAACTCGAACTCAGTTCTCCGATTCCTCAATCCGAGCCGCTTCCTTTTAATATATATATATATATATATATATATATATATATATATATATATATATATATATTATATATATATATATATATATATATATATATATATATATATATATATATATATATATATATATATATATGGTAGACTCTCCCGTCGTATTCGACGTATAAGGGTCAAGCAGCTCAGTTCCTAGGGACGGACAGCCCAGACACCAGCACATATGATTTGATTATAGTGTTTGAAGGTATTGTGCAGAACCATACACACTTTTGAAGGGCCGAATACAGAGACTACGTGCCACAAGGTCCCTAAACGACCCTCTTTAGGTTTTAAATTTAAGGTTTTCCTTCTCCTAAAACAGTTGTCATCCAATGCTATATAACCCAATCTGTCCTGCTATTTTCCTCGTAGCTGCAGGGAGATGAATAGGATTAATACCTTTGTCAAACGTATTAGAACGTAAG
>OZ010602.1:79892938-79940438 GCA_963932145.1 Acanthosepion lycidas | reverse complement strand
GAGAAAACGCCATTATTTTTGCACCAACCTAACAGATAGATGATTGGGAACAGACATGGATAGGTAGATATGAATGAACTGAAATATTTAGGTATCTATCTGGCTAAATATATATTAACTTACACTGCTAGACATCTAGCTAGATAGATATAAACATAATGATCAATATTCAGTGCAGATTTAGATAGATAAATAGATAAACACATGCATACATACATATTTCTGAGCAGACACACTCACACTCACTCACTCACACACACACACACACACACACACACACACACACATATATATATATATAGATACAGTATTAAGAGCAGATATGGATAGGTAAATATGAATGAACTGAAATAGTTAACTACATATAGAAATATATTCTGCTAGCTAGATAGATATAAACACAATGGTTTACATCTAGTGCAGATTTAGATAGATATTTCTGAGCAGACATATATATATATATATATATATATATATATATATATATATATATATATATATATATATATATATATATATAGAAAGAGAGAGAGTGGGGGTAGAGATAGATAGATATAAATATAAGGATATACATCTAGTGCATATATATATATAGAGAGAGAGAGAGAGGCAGAAGGGTAGAGATAGATTTATATACAGATAGATAGATACATACATATTTCTGATCAGACAGATATATATATATATATATATATATATATATATATATATATATATATATATATATATAGAGAGAGAGAGAGAGAGAGAGAGAGAGAGAGGGAGAGGGGAGAGATAAATACAGTATTTGAGCAGACATGGATAGATAGATATTAATGAACTGAAATAGTTATGTAGTTGGCTAGATATATACTTGCTCTGCTAGCTACTTAGATATAAACATAATGATTATATATATATATATATATATATATATATATATATATATATATATATATATATATATACAGAGAGAGAGAGAGAGAGAGAGAAAGTGGGTTGAGCTAGCTAGCTAGCTAGCTAGATAGCTAGATAGCTAAATAGATATGCACCGTATTGGGAACAGATAGGGGCAAGTACATATCTAGATAACTGGTTAGTTCGATATTAAGTTACTCTATTTCCTTACTAACTAGTTACCAGTTTGCTAGATAGATATGAACAGAATGAATTAGATCTGAACAACTGAGATAGATAGATAGATAGATAGATAGATAGATAGATGAAGAGTCTGAGATAGATAGATAGATAGATAGATAGATAGATAGATAAATAGATAGATAGATAGATAGATGGACAGACTGATAGCTTGTTATACTGATTGACTTACCATCATTGACTGAATTCATTTTTTATTGTCTTGTCTGTTTATGTGGCCTCTTTCACGTTTTACAATCTTCTTCAAGTTTTAATTCATTGATTTTGTTAACTTTTCAACTGTTTCAAGTTTAAATCACTTGCGACAATTTTCTCTTCTTTGCTTGTGTATTTTTTTTTTACCCTTTTCATAATCATCCCTTTTAGTGTTGAATCATAAATATTCTCTTGTAGATTCAATGAATTTGGTGACTTTGAAAACTTTTTTGACTAAGTGGTTAAAATGGGATCGCACCATGTTTGGCATGTAGGTACACCTTGCTTGTGTTGTGTAGCACTCAAAAAATATCCTGTGTTTTGAACATGCAATAATTCCCTATATATTCTTTCACGCCATCATCAACTTTAATTTAAGAACCTTTAATTTTTCTGCTTATAATACTAACCCCAAATTTATTCTACCTCCTCTCTTATTGTCTTCTAAGTCATGCTAAATGAGTATTTCAATGAAGAGCTTAACATGCCTAGCCATCAAGTCCATTCAATATAGGCCTACATTCAACCGTAAAAATTAGGTAATTCTTCAATTAAGCAGCGTAAAATAAACTGCTATTCCCTGAACGGCGTAAAATGAATAATCCCAAGGTATAAACTTTTATTACAATTAAACATTATTACAACTGATAATGGTTGACTCCGCAGCGAATAAATGCTGGAAACACGGGACAGTTCTTGTACCACTGACGCCACACCAATTCGTGAAGATGGAACGTGAACAACACCTCAGAATTTCCAAACTATCGACGGATTTTATTCTCTAAGTACATCCAAAGATTCTTCATGCTTTGAGTATGGATATTGTCCTCATCTGGATCCACAAAATACCGCTGATGAATAACGACGTTATATTCTCGATTCTAGCCCAACCATCTGAAGCAATATGGCTTCCAGGCTGAAGAAACCGTACAATTTTCTCTTTCAGAGTTTCTTTGATGTCGTTTTAAAATTAAAAAAAAACATTTGTTGCCACAGATGACAACAGCGTATAGGTTGTTTGTGAGATTAGCTGCTAATTTGATCCTTGCGAACTGATCAAATATAGTATCGAGACAGATTAATGGTGGATTATGCAGTAAATAAATGCTAAAAACCGGGATTATTCTTATATCGCTGACGTCACACGAATTCGTAAAGATTTGATGCGAACAACGCATCAGATTTTCCACGTAATGAGTATGGATGCGGTCATCATCTGGATCAACAAAATACCGCTGATGAATAACGACGTCATGAGAATATGTCCTGTGATTGATTTTCCTCGAATCCAGACCAACCAACTGAAAAAATATGGCTTCCAGGTTGAAGAAACCGTACAATTTTCTCTTTCAGAGTCTCTGCTTACCGATACAGCAACTTCGCTAAGAAGCATTTTCTTGAACCTTGTTTCATATCGCCGAATCCCCAATGGCCATGGCGCCTTTGGCCACCGTGATATTTATTATGAAAAAAAAAAAGTGACAGTTTATTTAACGCTGCTTATGTCAAGGATTGCCGACTGAAGGTCTGAGATAAGATTCCTTCTACTCTGATATAGACACAGCATCATATGTGATACAATATATAGCTTGATCTGGTGTTTGGTGACTAAGCCTTTGTTCTGTAGTGGGTCGAGTCGGTTGTATAGGTACGTTCAGAGAGGTATAGGGTTAAGATGTCATGACATGTGGCAAATTTTATATATATCTATATATATATATATATATATATATATATATATATATATATATATATATATATATATATTAGTAACGAAAATCTTGGTAATCCGTATGGATAATCCCAAAGAGTATGAAATTCTGAGAGCTCAATGTTAATTCAGAGCTAATAATTTGAAGAAAAACAGACCACATTAAGACTCCATTGTAATAATTTATTTCACCAGAGACTTAATTTTCCCTGGATCCTCAGACATCCCTTTCAAAAGGTGAAACGAAAAATGAAATTAATATTTACACTATTGATGGGCAGTATTAAGCTTATATAAGTTGACATAAAGGGTGGTGAGGAATGGTGTGAGAGACATGGCCGAGTTTAGAGAGGGAAGGGAGTGTTTTAAAATTTATTTTTATATTTCTTTTGATTATAATACTTAATACTGAGGAAAGAGGGTGTAAGGATCAGACACTGTCCTATTTAATCGGTCAGCTCAACGGAAATGATATGTTGAAAGGGAAGGAGAAAAATGGGAAAAGAAAAAAAAAGGGGGGGACTAAAGAAAAAAGAGATGTACTTAGGATTTTCGGAGGAAGAAGAGGGGTGGTATAGCTTTAGCAATTTAGATAAAAACAGATTTTAATGTTTGATAGTGATTTAAATGTTTAAAAAACTTCATGATATAATATATATATATATATATATATATATATATATATATATATATATATATATATATATATATTAAAAATATGATTTTTCATGTTTCAAAATCAAGAGCCAAAAACTTCAATATAATTGATAAAATTAAATTGAATTAAAGTATCAAGCTCTGTTTCATCCTCAAGCGAAATTTTTGGGAATTCTAAAAATTTCGCTTGAGGATTTCGCACACAGACACAGACACACGCATGCATATATATATATATATATACATATATATATAGTTAATGCGTTATTTTTATACATACAAATATTTTGGCACATGCTTTGTTTTTAATAAACAGTATTAACAATATTTACCGAGAAACATCAAATAAAATATGTATCCTTCTGTTTATCAATGTTAAGATTCCTCTGTAGTTAAATGGTATAGCACGTCATGAGAGTATAATCCAACTATCTGAAATAATAGGTTGATGCAAAAATAATGACGTAATAATGTCGTTTTTTGACGTATTTTTTAAGATCAAAAAACGACATTATTACGTCATTACGATGAGAAAAAAAAAAAAAAGCAAAAAACATATAAACACTTAAAAGATATAAAATGACAGTTTAGTTTATTTTAGTTTAGTGCAAAAATAATGACGTAATAATTTCGTTTTTTGACGTTAAAAAATACGTCAAAAAACGACATTATTACGTCATTATTTTTGCCTCAACCTAATACCATTTAAGTGAAGCAGAACTTTGATATTATTTTACGCCGATAATATGAATAATGACCAAAAACTTATGGCTAAGAAATCAGTTTTTGTGTCGTTCTTTGATCAACCTATATCTTTCTCTTTGTGATATTAGTAGGTTGGTTAATTTTCTATCCTTAGCTAATGTTTCTTATTTTCTAGATCTTTTCTCTGTGCCATTTGTAAGTTCAAATATTATCTTGCTAGCCAATAACTTTTTCTTGTCAGTCCCCAGCCATTTTACCTTTGCTCAAATCTATTTTGCGACGTTTTGTTTCGTTCTATTCGTGTTTTCATTTTTACCGTTTTGTAATCTCTGTTCAATACTTTTTAAACTTATAACAATGTACATCCACCCCTTTGTAACGTATCAATATATTTTCTATGTCATATCTTTCTTATAACTCGTGGAGATGCTTATACAGTCAACGAAGGAATTATTCATACACTCATCAATTTTGAATATTTTTATCCATTTCTCAGAATCTAATGCTCGTATGATGCCAGGATTTTTATATGTTAATAAGCACACACACACAAACACACACACAAACACACACACACACACACACACACATAAAAAAGGAATATAAAACTCAATTTTCAAAACAATAGGTTAAATAAAACAAATTCGATATGAGAATTATGCAAAAATATCTAAAAGACAAAATTACTCAGTATGAAAATTAGAAAAAATTGGAGAATTTTCGCAATATTAAGTGTCAATAGCATCGACTCTCATCTTTATAACTTGCTGCAATCGTTTTCTAATCTTTTAGATGAGATTTGAACAAGTCTTTTCTGGGATTTTCTTCCATTCTTTTCTTCAATGATTACACGTTCTAATTCCTGAAGGTTCTTTGGTGACTGACAATTTATTCGAAATTTTAATTCTTGCCATAGATTTTCAATTGGATTCAAGTCAGTACACATTGAAGGCCATGGCAGAACTGTAATTCTCTTTTTCTGAAGACACGCAGCCACTGATATAGACGTATGTTTGGGATCATTCTCTTTCTGGAAAGTAAATCGCTGGCCTAGATGAAGATTTTGCACTGATAGTTTTAAATTTTCATGCAGAATTTTTGATATAGTCATTATTCCTCTTATTGCAATTTCCAGTCCCCCTTGAGGTAAAACAAACCCAAAGCATCATCGAGCAGCTTCCATGTTTTAATATTGCCACTGTGTTTTTTGGGAGGAAAGACTCACCTTTCTTGCGCCAAATCGTCTGTACATCATTATGACCAAAAAGCTCAATTTTTGTTTAATCTCTCCATATTACTTGTTCTCAAAAGCAGTTTTCTTTGTCCAAGAACGTTTTGGCAAAATTAAACCGAGCAACAATGTGACATGATTTGTGAATAGGATTTCGTCGTGGTCGGTTTCCATACAACTGATATCCAGTTAAGCAACGTTGTATTCGGCGATTACTTACGCTGATACCCATCGTATCCAAACTTTTGGCGATATCTTTCAAAACAACTCTTGGGTTTATATTAACCTCGCGGAAGTTTTCGTGCAGTTCTCGGTGACAATTTGGGTTTTCTTCCACCCCTAGGAAAATACTCTGTCATGCCAAACTGTTTAAACTTTTTTTTATAACGGACTGTACCATATATATATATATATATATATATATATATATATATATATATATATATATATATATATATGGTTGGATAATAAGTACCGCGCATATAATATACAAATAATTATACATATATATATATATATTTATTTATATCTATATACACACACTTTTCCCATATATATATATATATATATATATATATATATATATATATATATATATATATGAACGATTTAATTTTTTTGTACACATATATGTTTCTTTAGACATGAAAATACACACACACACACAAACGCACACACACACACAGATACATATATATATATATATATATATATAACGTATTTTTGATGTACAGTCTTCTCTGCGATAAATACATATGCGTGAGTATTTATATACGCATTCACTATTCTACTCTTTATACACACACACACACATATATATATACTTATGTATCTGTGTCTATATATATATATATATATATATATATATATATACACTCGCACATACATACACACACACACGCATATATATATATATATATATATATATATATATATATATATATATATATATATAATACGGAACCAAATAACAAATCCTGTTCTTCTTTCTCCTAAATCTTGCGAGTGATTGATGGGAAATGGCTGCGAGCAGATGGTAACCGAGAAGACAGTCAACCCGTGGGGACCAGAACCATACTTTGTTCTCTTCTCAGAATATGCTAACATCACCAGAACACACAAAAAAAAAACGTCCCCCCAAAACTAAAAGCAATATATATAAAGGATACAAAATCTCGCACATATTCACCTGTCGATTGATCCAATATGTCTACAAAGTCCTTACGCAGTGGAGATCTTTTGTATAAGATATAAATATCAGACATAATGCAAACGAATGCAGATTTATTCGAATTACTCTTTGAGGTGCAATGATTTGAGCGGGTGTCCAGCTTTCCATTAGTACAGTCGGAATGGTACCTCGATATGGTGCCATGCTTAATAAGATTGTCTCGCTAGAACAGTTGCAATTGAGTAGTCAGTTCGATCCTCACTGGGCAACCCATAGTTTACTTATGTCACATCTAAGTTACGTTTAGTAAATCCCTATTAGAACAATCGGAATTCTTATTCTCAATAAAAGACGCACAAAGTATTGACTTGCAACAGATAAAAGTCAGTCATACATGTGCCACACTCAGACGATCATGTATTAGACGATACATGACTGAGGAAGAGTTTTCCGGAGTAGGTTGCTATTTCTTTCTGCGGTAGACCAGTTGCCATCAAAGGCAAGCAGGTCTGTCCTGCTATTTGCCCATAGCTGGGAGGGGGAGAAGAAGAGGATTCATAAGGATATTAGCACGTAAGTGAATGTAATGAATTCGACTGGAATTCGAACTCGGATCTCAGATTCCTCAATCCGTGCAGCTATCCAATACTCCACCCTGACAAAGGTGATCATAGCGAATATCGATATCCCATATTTCGTATCATCACCGAACAGCAGTTGAGAAATTAGTAATAAATTTCCTTACGCTGTAGGAACATCGTTCCTTTAAAACTTAGCCTTGTGCCAGATTAATCACTATCTATCTATCGATCGATCTATCTATCTATTTATCTATCTATCTATCTATCTATCTATCTATCTATCTATCTGTTCAGATCTAATTCATTCTGTTCCTTTCTATCGAGCTGACAAGGTAGATAGCTAGTTTGTTCATATCTATTAGATAGATCTATTAGATAGTTTGTTCATATCTATTTGCCTATCTATCTTTCTAAGGCTGTTCACATCTATCTATCTATCTATCTATCTATCTATCTATCTCAGTCTGTACGTACGTATCTATCTATCTATCTATCTATCTATCTTTCTTTCTTTCTTTCTAAATATAGATCATTCTTTTTATATCTATCTAATCTAGCTATCTAGCAGAGTAAGTTAATATATATCTAGCCAGCTACCTATTTCGGTACATTCATATCTACCTATCCATGTGCCAAATTAGTCACTATCTATCTATCTATCTATCTATCTATCTATCTATCTATCTATCTATCTATCTATCTATCCAAGTAAAATAAAATAGTAAAAATAGACTTATGATCCTCTAAGCAATATTCATAAAACAAAAACTGTGATTTATAAATAAAAATAATTTTAATTAAAGAGCTTATATCCTCAAATATATATAAATAAATAACAGACACACACGTCACACTTGAACAGTGTCATAACATTTTTTCCGTCCGTCAAAAAACTGACCATTTGTTTCTACGTACCCTGATAATAACTTAATAATACTTTTTTTTAAATAATTTCAAACCAAGCAAGATAATAAAACCACTAGGATGCAAGGGTTCACTGAGTGTTATGACAAAAATGAACACTATTCAGGAGAGAGAACAATAAAAGAACAAGAATTAAGAAGGCAGGAGATAACGATTGACATTGCAATTAAATGTGAGAAGATCAAAATTGAGTGGAAAACAAGAAGCCGGAAGATAGTACCACAAGCAAAAATTGAGCGAGAACAATAGAAGAGTAATCAGGAAGACAGTACATAACGATTGGCATTTCATTTAAATTTTTGAAGATCAAAGTTGAGTGGAAAGCAAGAAGCCGGAAGAGATTTCCACAAGCGAAAATTGAGTGAGAACAATAGAAGAGTAATCAGGAAGACAGTACATAATGATTGACATTGCATGTAAATTTTTGAAGATGAAAGTTGAGTGGAAAGCAAGAAGCTGGAAGAGAGTTCCACAACCGAAAATAGAGCGAGAACAATAGAAGAGTAATCAGGAAGACAGTACATAATGATTGACATTGCATGTAAATTTTTGAAGATGAAAGTTGAGTGGAAAGCAAGAAGCTGGAAGAGAGTTCCACAACCGAAAATAGAGCGAGAACAATAGAAGAGTAATCAGGAAGACAGTACATAATGATTGACATTGCATGTAAATTTTTGAAGATGAAAGTTGAGTGGAAAGCAAGAAGCTGGAAGAGAGTTCCACAACCGAAAATAGAGCGAGAACAATAGAAGAGTAATCAGGAAGACAGTACATAATGATTGACATTGCATGTAAATTTTTGAAGATGAAAGTTGAGTGGAAAGCAAGAAGCTGGAAGAGAGTTCCACAACCGAAAATAGAGCGAGAACAATAGAAGAGTAATCAGGAAGACAGTACATAATGATTGACATTGCATGTAAATTTTTGAAGATGAAAGTTGAGTGGAAAGCAAGAAGCTGGAAGAGAGTTCCACAACCGAAAATAGAGCGAGAACAATAGAAGAGTAATCAGGAAGACAGTACATAACGATTGGCATTTCATTTAAATTTTTGAAGATCAAAGTTGAGTGGAAAGCAAGAAGCTGGAAGAGAGTTCCACAACCGAAAATAGAGCGAGAACAATAGAAGAGTAATCAGGAAGACAGTACATAATGATTGACATTGCATGTAAATTTTTGAAGATGAAAGTTGAGTGGAAAGCAAGAAGCTGGAAGAGAGTTCCACAACCGAAAATAGAGCGAGAACAATAGAAGAGTAATCAGGAAGACAGTACATAATGATTGACATTGCATGTAAATTTTTGAAGATGAAAGTTGAGTGGAAAGCAAGAAGCTGGAAGAGAGTTCCACAACCGAAAATAGAGCGAGAACAATAGAAGAGTAATCAGGAAGACAGTACATAATGATTGACATTGCATGTAAATTTTTGAAGATGAAAGTTGAGTGGAAAGCAAGAAGCTGGAAGAGAGTTCCACAACCGAAAATAGAGCGAGAACAATAGAAGAGTAATCAGGAAGACAGTACATAATGATTGACATTGCATGTAAATTTTTGAAGATGAAAGTTGAGTGGAAAGCAAGAAGCTGGAAGAGAGTTCCACAACCGAAAATAGAGCGAGAACAATAGAAGAGTAATCAGGAAGACAGTACATAATGATTGACATTGCATGTAAATTTTTGAAGATGAAAGTTGAGTGGAAAGCAAGAAGCTGGAAGAGAGTTCCACAACCGAAAATAGAGCGAGAACAATAGAAGAGTAATCAGGAAGACAGTACATAACGATTGGCATTTCATTTAAATTTTTGAAGATCAAAGTTGAGTGGAAAGCAAGAAGCTGGAAGAGAGTTCCACAACCGAAAATAGAGCGAGAACAATAGAAGAGTAATCAGGAAGACAGTACATAATGATTGACATTGCATGTAAATTTTTGAAGATGAAAGTTGAGTGGAAAGCAAGAAGCTGGAAGAGAGTTCCACAACCGAAAATAGAGCGAGAACAATAGAAGAGTAATCAGGAAGACAGTACATAATGATTGACATTGCATGTAAATTTTTGAAGATGAAAGTTGAGTGGAAAGCAAGAAACTGGAAGAGAGTTCCACAACCGAAAATAGAGCGAGAACAATAGAAGAGTAATCAGGAAGACAGTACATAATGATTGACATTGCATGTAAATTTTTGAAGATGAAAGTTGAGTGGAAAGCAAGAAGCTGGAAGAGAGTTCCACAACCGAAAATAGAGCGAGAACAATAGAAGAGTAATCAGGAAGACAGTACATAATGATTGACATTGCATGTAAATTTTTGAAGATGAAAGTTGAGTGGAAAGCAAGAAGCTGGAAGAGAGTTCCACAACCGAAAATAGAGCGAGAACAATAGAAGAGTAATCAGGAAGACAGTACATAATGATTGACATTGCATGTAAATTTTTGAAGATGAAAGTTGAGTGGAAAGCAAGAAGCTGGAAGAGAGTTCCACAACCGAAAATAGAGCGAGAACAATAGAAGAGTAATCAGGAAGACAGTACATAATGATTGACATTGCATGTAAATTTTTGAAGATGAAAGTTGAGTGGAAAGCAAGAAGCCGGAAGAGATTTCCACAACCGAAAATAGAGCGAGAACAATAGAAGAGTAATCAGGAAGACAGTACATAATGATTGACATTGCATGTAATTTTTTGAAGATGAAAGTTGAGTGGAAAGCAAGAAGCCGGAAGAGATTTCCACAACCGAAAATAGAGCGAGAACAATAGAAGAGTAATCAGGAAGACAGTACATAATGATTGACATTGCATGTAAATTTTTGAAGATGAAAGTTGAGTGGAAAGCAAGAAGCCGGAAGAGATTTCCACAACCGAAAATAGAGCGAGAACAATAGAAGAGTAATCAGGAAGACAGTACATAATGATTGACATTGCATGTAAATTTTTGAAGATGAAAGTTGAGTGGAAAGCAAGAAGCCGGAAGAGATTTCCACAACCGAAAATAGAGCGAGAACAATAGAAGAGTAATCAGGAAGACAGTACATAATGATTGACATTGCATGTAAATTTTTGAAGATGAAAGTTGAGTGGAAAGCAAGAAGCCGGAAGAGATTTCCACAAGCGAAAATTGAGTGAGAACAATAGAAGAGTAATCAGGAAGACAGTACATAATGATTGACATTGCATGTAAATTTTTGAAGATGAAAGTTGAGTGGAAAGCAAGAAGCTGGAAGAGAGTTCCACAACCGAAAATAGAGCGAGAACAATAGAAGAGTAATCAGGAAGACAGTACATAACGATTGGCATTTCATTTAAATTTTTGAAGATCAAAGTTGAGTGGAAAGCAAGAAGCCGGAAGAGATTTCCACAAGCGAAAATTGAGTGAGAACAATAGAAGAGTAATCAGGAAGACAGTAGATAACGATTGTCATTGCATGTAAATTTTTGAAGATGAAAGTTGAGTGGAAAGCAAGAAGCTGGAAGAGAGTTCCACAACCGAAAATAGAGCGAGAACAATAGAAGAGTAATCAGGAAGACAGTACATAATGATTGACATTGCATGTAAATTTTTGAAGATGAAAGTTGAGTGGAAAGCAAGAAGCTGGAAGAGAGTTCCACAACCGAAAATAGAGCGAGAACAATAGAAGAGTAATCAGGAAGACAGTACATAACGATTGGCATTTCATTTAAATTTTTGAAGATCAAAGTTGAGTGGAAAGCAAGAAGCCGGAAGAGATTTCCACAAGCGAAAATTGAGCGAGAACAATAGAAGAGTAATCAGGAAGACAGTAGATAACGATTGTCATTGCATGTAAATTTTTGAAGATGAAAGTTGAGTGGAAAGCAAGAAGCTGGAAGAGAGTTCCACAACCGAAAATAGAGCGAGAACAATAGAAGAGTAATCAGGAAGACAGTACATAATGATTGACATTGCATGTAAATTTTTGAAGATGAAAGTTGAGTGGAAAGCAAGAAGCTGGAAGAGAGTTCCACAACCGAAAATAGAGCGAGAACAATAGAAGAGTAATCAGGAAGACAGTACATAATGATTGACATTGCATGTAAATTTTTGAAGATGAAAGTTGAGTGGAAAGCAAGAAGCTGGAAGAGATTTCCACAAGCGAAAATTGAGTGAGAACAATAGAAGAGTAATCAGGAAGACAGTACATAACGATTGGCATTTCATTTAAATTTTTGAAGATCAAAGTTGAGTGGAAAGCAAGAAGCTGGAAGAGAGTTCCACAACCGAAAATAGAGCGAGAACAATAGAAGAGTAATCAGGAAGACAGTACATAACGATTGGCATTTCATTTAAATTTTTGAAGATCAAAGTTGAGTGGAAAGCAAGAAGCTGGAAGAGAGTTCCACAACCGAAAATAGAGCGAGAACAATAGAAGAGTAATCAGGAAGACAGTACATAACGATTGGCATTTCATTTAAATTTTTGAAGATCAAAGTTGAGTGGAAAGCAAGAAGCTGGAAGAGAGTTCCACAACCGAAAATAGAGCGAGAACAATAGAAGAGTAATCAGGAAGACAGTACATAATGATTGACATTGCATGTAAATTTTTGAAGATGAAAGTTGAGTGGAAAGCAAGAAGCTGGAAGAGAGTTCCACAACCGAAAATAGAGCGAGAACAATAGAAGAGTAATCAGGAATACAGTACATAACGATTGGCATTTCATTTAAATTTTTGAAGATCAAAGTTGAGTGGAAAGCAAGAAGCTGGAAGAGAGTTCCACAACCGAAAATAGAGCGAGAACAATAGAAGAGTAATCAGGAAGACAGTACATAATGATTGACATTGCATGTAAATTTTTGAAGATGAAAGTTGAGTGGAAAGCAAGAAGCTGGAAGAGAGTTCCACAACCGAAAATAGAGCGAGAACAATAGAAGAGTAATCAGGAAGACAGTACATAATGATTGACATTGCATGTAAATTTTTGAAGATGAAAGTTGAGTGGAAAGCAAGAAGCTGGAAGAGATTTCCACAAGCGAAAATTGAGTGAGAACAATAGAAGAGTAATCAGGAAGACAGTACATAACGATTGGCATTTCATTTAAATTTTTGAAGATCAAAGTTGAGTGGAAAGCAAGAAGCTGGAAGAGAGTTCCACAACCGAAAATAGAGCGAGAACAATAGAAGAGTAATCAGGAAGACAGTACATAACGATTGGCATTTCATTTAAATTTTTGAAGATGAAAGTTGAGTGGAAAGCAAGAAGCTGGAAGAGAGTTCCACAACCGAAAATAGAGCGAGAACAATAGAAGAGTAATCAGGAAGACAGTACATAATGATTGACATTGCATGTAAATTTTTGAAGATGAAAGTTGAGTGGAAAGCAAGAAGCTGGAAGAGAGTTCCACAACCGAAAATAGAGCGAGAACAATAGAAGAGTAATCAGGAAGACAGTACATAATGATTGACATTGCATGTAAATTTTTGAAGATGAAAGTTGAGTGGAAAGCAAGAAGCTGGAAGAGAGTTCCACAACCGAAAATAGAGCGAGAACAATAGAAGAGTAATCAGGAAGACAGTACATAATGATTGACATTGCATGTAAATTTTTGAAGATGAAAGTTGAGTGGAAAGCAAGAAGCTGGAAGAGAGTTCCACAACCGAAAATAGAGCGAGAACAATAGAAGAGTAATCAGGAAGACAGTACATAACGATTGGCATTTCATTTAAATTTTTGAAGATGAAAGTTGAGTGGAAAGCAAGAAGCTGGAAGAGAGTTCCACAACCGAAAATAGAGCGAGAACAATAGAAGAGTAATCAGGAAGACAGTACATAACGATTGGCATTTCATTTAAATTTTTGAAGATGAAAGTTGAGTGGAAAGCAAGAAGCTGGAAGAGAGTTCCACAACCGAAAATAGAGCGAGGACAATAGAAGAGTAATAGAAGAGTAATAGAAGAGTTTATACTAACAGTTTCTTCTGTCAGCTATTTCGCCTGTGAAAATTTATTCCTCTTTCTTGCTTTCCAGTCAAGTTTGATCTTCAAAAATCCAAATGCAATGTCAATCGTTATCTTCCGCCTTCTTAATTCTTGTTCTTTTATTGTTCTCTCTGCTGAATAGTTTTCAATCCTTATCTTTTGACTTAATTCTTGTTCTTTTCCTCATATTCTCTAACACTCAATCATTTCCTTGCGTCTTAGCGGCTTTATTGCCTTTAAACATTATAAAATTTAGTAGCTCATTAATATATATCTTACGATTCACACGGATAAAGTTTCTGGCAGAATGAGGCAGTGTATAACCTCAAACAGCTTTTTCTGTCCTTCGCTTAGTTTCATGGTAATTGTTACCCCATTATGAATTTAAGCGCAGTACTAGGTTGGCAGCTAGGTCCCATCATTTTAATAGATTTAAAATAGGTTTTATACTAACGGTTTCTAATAACACATCTATCGCTTCAAGAACTCATTCCCAACTTTGATCGTCAAATTTTGAAGTCCATCATTATCTTCTATCTTTTTCAAATCTCTCTTCTTTGATTGTCTCTCTCATTTATAATGATTTATCACTATCAGTAACTCCTGGACAATTCCTCCTCTAAAAAGTGCCAGCATATATCTCAATCTTACTTGGTGTCTATCTTATGATGTTTTTTGTTTAGGTGCTGGTAGTGTAAGGGATATCGGCGCCAAAACTCGAATCGGCGGAACGGTTTTAAATTTGTGGGTAGCACACTTGTTCCCTTTTGAATAAATGCTGATGGGGGAAAGCAGGAATTCATTTCTATTCCTGAACAGAAATTGGTTAAATAGTAGAGTAAACTTGGCTCTCTAGCCTTGGGTGGAATAAATCTAAGAAAGGGAAAACTTTGAATTACAAATGTCTTCGAAGTCAACGTGAAAACACTATACTATACCCTCCCCAATATATATATATATATATATATATATATATATATATATATATATATATATATATATATATAGAGAGAGAGAGAGAGAGAGAGAGAGAAAGAAATTTGCAGATAATATAGAAAGAGAAATCAAGAAGAAACATTATCGTGTAGGGACACGGCATTTTTTAAAAATGGGAAAATGTTTATGTTAACTCTAGGCTTGAACAGGTTAAGTTTGTAGTGATCGGGGAAGCATCCTCTTGGGAGTGTGTTTCCCTTGTGGTGTCCTCCATCTAAAGAGTTTATTGCGGACTCTTCCACTTACTATAAAATTAGTAGGAAAGTAAGCCTCGGGGGAACAGTAGTATAGATTGTTCATTACTGCCGAACTCTCTGACTTGAGCAAAGAGGAACCCGGACGAAACTTTGCCCTTCGGCAAAGCATCGTCCGGGTTTCTCTCTGGGAGGTAGACAGACCCTGAACCTGTTTATACAGGTTGAAAGGGAATATTTTTGGCCGAGCCTATGGACTAGGAAGAACCACGTTAAACTCGGCGTTGTGCCACATGAATACATCGTGGTGGGGACTGTTAAATATTAACAGTAGTATAGATTGTTCTATCGAGGCTGTGACACTTCGCATCTGCTGCCCTCTGCCTTTGGGCAGAGAGGAACACGGACGAGTCTGTGCAGAAGGGCAAAGTTTCGCCCGGGGTGGTAGACAGATCCTGAACCCGTTTATACAGGTTCAAAGGCAATATTTTTGGCCAAGCCTACGGACTAGGAAAACCCACGATAAACTCGTCCTTGTGCCACATACATCCCTCGTGGTGGGGGCTGTTGAATATTAATAGTAGTATAGATTGTTCTATCGAGGCTGTGACACTTCGCATCTGCTCTCGAATTCTCTTCCTTTGGGCAGAGAGGAACCCGGACGAGGTTTGCAGAAGGGCAAAGTTTCGTCCTGGGAGGTAGACAGACCCTGAACCCGTTTATACAGTTTCAAAGGGAATATTTTTGGCCGAGCCTACGGACCCACGTTAAACTCGGCCTTGTGTCACATCTACTCTCGTGGGCTGCAGCGGGCGGGGGGTGCTACTAAATATTAACAATCTAATAGATTGAACGCTGGTCAACCGACACACATTCCAAAATCGCGTAATACTCTTCTGTTGTATTTCCTGTTCAATATACGATTTATCGGCAACCTCTTTTTTTGTAATTTCCTAAGCATTTAGTTGGTTACAAGATTTGCACAGAACAGCTATTCGTGGGAAGAAACTGAGTGGAACTTACTTCTCGCCGATGAAATACGGAGGGAATGTGGTTGCTTCGTTACGATGTAAATGGCATGGCGGGTTATCTAGCCGTAAGGTTAGACCTGGCTAGGCCAAAGAATGTAGTTCGCCCGAGTATTTTTTATTGAAGTAGCGATAGAGCAGTGAGAGGCTCACCACTTACTTTCTGTGAAAGAGACGTTGGGCGGTGGGAAATAATTCGTCACCGACAAGGACGCAGGGATGCTTTTGAACTCTATCGAGACGGAAAAGTGAGGACTGGGCAACTCCCACCAAAATATGAGACCAGTGATCCGTTTTCGGCACGATCTTGCTCTTGCAAAGTTAGAGTATAGTAGGTGGAATCAGGTACTTTCTGGAGCGGTAAAGGAAGCCGAATATTTTATCTGCATCTTTAGCAGATCTTTGGCTCATATGTAAGAGTTCAACGAGAGGTCGGCTCTGACCTTGGGGCCCAATATTCTCCCAAGGCATAGTTTCTCTCCAAGGCACACTGGCAGTATTTCGCGGGCCGAATGGCGGCGATAGAATATAAGTAGTTTAGTTTTCGAAGTATATATCTGTTGTTTCAAGTTTCTTTATCTTTGAGAACTGATTGATTTTTTTTATCCGAAATTCGTTTACGGTTTATCAAACATTTGATGTTATCTAAAGTCGAGGCACTTTTTATAGTAAGATTAATTCTTTTTTCGTGTAAATATTGCATTAAGAAGTTTTCAAAATAACAATTTTTCCAGTTAAAAGTCAAACTGTTTAACCCATAGCTTGATAGAGAAGATACCTTCATGCATTTTCTAAGGTGATTTGTTTGAAATTAAATGTAACGAATTTGTCTCTCAGTCTTTAGGTTCTGAGCCACTAAACATGTGCACCACCTCCACATCCGATGAAGGAGTATTAGAAAGTTTAATATTACCTGAATACTGCAGGGAAAGTCAATGACGTATTGATATGTCGCCTGTCTGCTTTCCACCAGGTCGAATCGTAAGGCTTTAAGTAAGTCTATATTTCCGTTTGTTTTAACGTTTCACAACCAACCAACGAACAAAGAGTGACGCGTGTTTTTATATAATCTGGTTTTTCCTAAGTAAAAATGGAAATAAATTCAAATCTTAACTTATGAACGTGAAAAAAAAAAAAAAGGCGAGAAAATAATATATTGAAAATAAAAAAAAATCTGAATAACTCTTGTGACGTTTGGGACAGACTGTATATACATATATATATATATATATATATATATATATATATATATATATATATATATATATATATATATATATATACACATTTTTTTCTTTCAGTCTGTCTGTCATTCCATAGCTTTTCTATCGGAAAAATAATGCTCTCTCTGTCGCTCTCTCTCTTTTTCGCAAGTGTTTCCCACCCCGACACGTCAGTCCACACTTTCTTCAACCCGTTTCTCCTCAAGGCACCTCCCCTCGAAAGTCGTATATAATCCGTGTCATGTTTAAGTCATTGGGCATGAAATTGTAACACATTGGTTGATATTCAACCGGAAATGCCCGAACACGTGATCCATTAAGCAAGCCACGGGGACAAGCCTCCTTCTCTTCGTCCCTTGTCGGCGATTGTGAGCTTTGGGAGGGACGTTATCAATTACGGAGGCCGCCAAATAACATACATCATCTCGTCTCGCGTCCTCGCTATTCAGACAAGACCGTCACTCGGTTGGGGGCGCTCATAATGTCAAAATGTGTGTCCTGTTTTTTCGGTCTCCATTCACTAATATTTTCTATGTGTGTCTGTATGTGTGCGTGTGTCTGTTTTTAGTAGCGCCTTTTCGTGTGTTTGCATATGCTGCACGCTCACATAGGTATATTCTAAAATGATTTTATGTTTTCCCTGGCCGACATCTTTGCAAGTCAGCTTCGTTCTAAAATGCGTCTCTCTAAAATTCAATGTAGGAAAGTGTGTTGTGGTGACGATCAGAAATATGTTGAAATGCACTTACACACTTAGATGGAGTTTGCCTTAATCAAGTAAAAGAACAAAGAGACATGGGGATTCTGGTTTCATTTATCACCAAGATCACATATTTCTGAAATCACAAGGAAGGCCAATCAAAAACATAGATACGATCAAACGTTGTTTTACGAATTCTACTCCCCAAATCTTAAAACCCTTTACTGGAAACCTATTCAACCAAATACTTGATTATGGAACTGTTATCTGGAGCTTAAACTACAAAAAAGATATCGACTCATTGAAATCAGCCCAGGACAGGTGTTTAAGCCAAGCTACATATGAAATCGATCTACTAACCGTTTAGTCCAAATGCCAGTTCACCGATCTCTTTGACGTACACAAAATATTGAATGGTTATTGCAAAATAAAAGTGTGCACGTTTTTCTCATTCTCAAAATCTGTTTCATGCTTGACGCAATCGTGAGGCCACGACTGCTATTTTTTTTCTCGGCTATTTATATATACGGGTCAGTGGTGCATTGTGGGTATTCTATTTTGGCGGTTATTTTGCCGGAAGTCGTTTTTTTGTTTATTTATTTGAGTTAAATTATTTTGCTTATCTTTATTTATTTTTATTTTTTATTTTTATTTCTTACCTTATATATATTTTTTATTTTTATTCTAATCGGTGTTTTATTAACGTAGTAAAAATTATTTTGGCGGGATAAATTAAAAACTGTTACCGCCAAAATAATAGTTAGAATAAACTACAACAATCAACCCCAAAATTGAATAAATAGCTTTATCTTTCCAAACCAAACAAACCATTAAATAAGCGATATAAACATATATATATATATATATATATATATATATATATATATATATATATATATATATATATATATATATATATATATTGATATCTAAAAGCTTTTTATGCTGGCCTCAAGAGCATTTTTGGTCCTCAGAAAAGTAGTGTTGCTCCTATCTCCACAGCAGATGGTGAAACTCCCTTGACGGATAAATCAGACATTTTCAATCGCTGGAAAGAGCATTTCGAAACTGTGTTAAACACCACTTCGGTTACTGATGAGGAAGCCATCATATCAATTGAGCAAAATCCTGAAATTCCGGAGTTGTCTTTTGAACCTACTTATCAAGAGGTAAGTGACTCCATTAAGCAAATCTCATCTGGAAAATCACCTATTCCTAAGGATCCTATTCCACCCGAAGTGTATAAGCATGGTGGCCAAAAGTTGGTAAAAAAGTTACATCTCCTTTTTGTGGAGATATGGAAGGCAGGCTGTGTCCCACAGGATTATAAAGACGCCTCTATCAAACACCTCTACAAAAATAAGGGTTTCAGGTGTGTCTGTGATAATCATCGGGGGATATTCCTACTTTCAATTGCAGGCAAAATCCTAGCGAGACTGATTCTAAAAAGAATCATTATACATCTTTTTGACGACATCTATCTTGAATCGCAGTGTGGTTTTCGGTCGGGTCGTGGCACCATTGACATGGTATTTTCTCTTCGTCAAGTTGCAGAGAAGGTTCGCGAGAAAAAACAGGAGTTATACATAGTGTTTTTTGGACTTGACGAAGACCTTTGACACTGTGAATCGAGAGACTCTTTGGCAAGTCTTGAGGAAACTCGGCATCTCTGAAAACATGCTAACGGTCATCATCTCCTTTCATGAAGGAATGAAAGCTAATATCGTGTCTGATGGTATTATGTCGGAATCCTTTAATGTCACAAATGGCACCAAGAAAGGTTGCATCATGGCCCCTGTCCTTTTTGTCCTTTTCTTCTCGGTGATGCTGAAATATGCATTTGCAGACACAGAGAGTCGCGTCAAGTTTCAGTTTCGAATAACTGGTGGTCTCTTCAAAGTCAAAACCCACCTTCGTACGCAAATTATTCGTGATTTGTTGTTTGCTGATGATGCTGCTCTTGTAGCGACATCCTTTGAGGAGGCCCAACATCGAATAAATCGTTTCTCTGCTGCATGTAAAGCATTTGGTCTTACACTTAGCATAAAGAAAACTGAAGTTGTGCACCAACCTTGTCCTACTCCGAAGCAATTGCGTGGTGAGAAACAAAAACCACCAGTCTACAAATTTCCAGAGAGACCATTGAAAGTAGAAGACAAAAACCCCTGAACTATGTAAAGTCTTTCATATATCTTGGTAGCAAAGTCAACTACAGCGGAACTTTAGATGATGAAATCATGCATCGGATTGCTAAGGCTACCAGTGCTTTCGGCAAACTTCGCCATCGGTTGTGGAATGAGCGGGGTATTCGACTGGATACGAAAATTCGGGTTTACAGAGCTGTTGTCCTTGCCATCCTTTTGTATGGCTCAGAGTCATGGACCCCATACAGGTACCATATACGCCAGGTAGATGTTTTCCATAAAAGCTGTCTGCGGGCAATCTGTGGAGTTAAGCTTCATGATAGGACAACTAACGTAGACCTGTTTAATAGGTGTAATATTGGAGGAATCGAAACTTTTATCATACAGTCTCAGTTACGGTGGACTGGTCATGTCTTGAGAATGTCTGATGACAGGATACCTAAGATCCTAATGTACGGCCAGTTAGATCAGGGCTACAGGAATGTAGGACGCCAATGGCTAAGATACAAAGACAAGCTAAAAAGCAACTTGTCAGCAGTCAATATACCACATAACACCCTTGAGTGCTTACCCTTGGAACGGGTAGAATGGAGATAAACGTATTTTAGTGGACTCAGCAATTTTCAATAATGCTTGTCTGAATCATCTTCAAGAAGCGAGAGCACGATCTAAAAGGTCAGGCAATCATCTCATAATCCTCACACTTGCTCCATATGTGGCCTCCTTTGTAAATCACTAGCGGGTCTTAAATGCCACTTAAGTTTATCGCAGAAACTTTCTTAACTGAATCAACAAGCTGTTAGATTCTCATACGTCGAAACCGACGGGAGAGTCCATTATATATATATATATATATATATATATATATATATATATATATATATATATATATTGATATATTTTTAAAGAGTAGATTTACTTATCCAACAAGTATTTAAATATGGGGTTGCTATCTTGAGCTAACAGTACGAAAAAGATGCCGACTCATTGCAATCAGCCTAGGACAGGTGTTTCAGACAAGATACAGGTGAAATCAATCTAGTATCCATTCAGACAAAATATCAGTTCCCCGATTTTTGTGACGTATACAAAATATTGAATGGTTATTGTAAAATAAAAGTGTTCAAGTTCTCTTTCTCAAAATGAACAATGCGTGGTCACCCACCCAATTTGATGAAATGACAGTGGCAAACGAATGCAATCTCCAACTTCTTTACCCTGAAGCTGATAGACAGGTGAACCTCATTAACTCTGCAGTTCCCAACCCTTTTTTCCTTAAATGCACCCGTTTCGACAAATATCAGAATGACATTTCCACCTTTCCAAAACTCAAAAGGGGCATTCCAAATAATATGCATATATTATTGAAAATCTTCACGTCCATTTGACAAGTTTGTCCATGTTTGCCAAAAAATCTTCTAACTGCTGTAAAATGGCAAACAAATTAGCCTAGAGCGCTTGGGGCTGTAGTCATTACGGACCGATCTTACACACCCATCAATGATTTTGATTGGACATCTGACTCAAGAAAAGTTCAAAGTATGGAGCCAGATTTTGATACGAGGACGATGTATGTTGGTTTTAGTTTTTTTTTTTTTTGTGTGTGTGTTTTACGACATATCAAGCTCAATAGGTTATTTAATGCCGAAAAATCTTTTATTGCTGGTAATATTTTTTTTCGTCAAAAATCTAATTCTGGTAATAATTTTTTCCTTAAAAAATATATTGCTGATACTTTTTATTTTACAAAGTATTCCTGGTATTAAAACCCATTTTTACCCCAGTTTCGGGGTTAACTATTTGTCCATAGCTGGAACCCTAACACGTGCTACCATCCCAGGTCAGAGTTGACCTGGGAACACCATCAATTTAAGAGGTAGTTCAACGCTCCTCAAAACCTCCTGATCAGAGGCCTTGATGAAAAAAAAAAATGTTATTTTTTTCAAAATATGATTCCTTCGCTACATAAGACTTCTGTTTTATCCTCAAGCGTGTTCTTTCCTATTTTTCTACATACCAGCACACACATATATACTCTTCAGTGTGGTTAGACATCTGATGGTTTGAAGCCGGGATCGAAACCCGACCGATTTGATATCAGCCAGAGATTCCAACACTAGCTCATCGGCAGCGAGGAAGGTCATTTTTAACGTTTTCTATGTAAAATAAGTCAGTGGCCCGGAAAGCTCAAATCAATTCGGTTGAATAGCAATTCGTTAATAGCGGTGAGACACTGTTTTTAAAATTACCCTTTTCTCATGAGAGCTCAACTAGATTTTCCGGGAACATATATATATATACATACATGCATACATATCTATCTATCTATCTATCTATCTATATATATATATCTATATATATATATATATATATATATATATATATATATATATATATATATATATATATATATATATATATATATATATATATATATACCGTGTGTAACAACAAAATTGTCCAAATCGTGTAACAGCATGCTAAAATTCTCCATCAAATGAAATGTTTAATATCTAAAATAACTCTAGACTAATTGAGTTGCTTTTTTTTCTAGTTGTCTGATAAGAAGTTTTAGCCATTTTGACAAAATTTGTTGTAAGGATCCCTAAAAAATCATTTGAGTTATTCAGTTAGAAAGAGACCCTGTGAAAATATTATTGTGTCAGCCTCACTATGTCTTCACAACTGAGCAATGATAAGAGGAAAAAGATCATTCTGTCCTCCAGTAATAGTACCAACATTCGTACTCTGGCTTTCATCTTCAAAGTCTATTCATCAACGATGAAGAGAAAGAGGAATAAGTTTTGAAAAAAAAAACAGAAAAGAAAAGAAAAAGAGAACAGTAGAAAGGAAAACTGGATCAGGAGGTCACAACAGCAAGAGGGATTTTCATTTCAACTTAGAGCTAAATACATTCCTATTGTCCAAAGTAAAATATGATATAAATACCTCGTTGAATTCCGGTAAGATATCTTTAATCATTTCTAAGATACAACAGTTCAATGCTTAATCTAAAAATTAGACAATTTTGCTTTTCTGCGATTTGGACAATTTTGCTGTCACACACACACATACACACACACACATATATATATGCTACGAATAGTGGATTTCACTCAATCTGTTCTTTCTCTTGTATATATACATATACATATATATATATATATATATATATATATATATATATTGTCATCCATAGACTGACTGTTTCACATCCCATCAGTATGGCTAGACGTACGTTTGCCTATAGCTCAGATCGAAACCCGAATGGATTGGCAATCGGGTATTCTACCACTAAGCTGTTGGCGCACGGTAGGATGAAAGTGAATTTAAGTGTATTTATTTATAGATAAACACAAAGTGACTGGGAGAACTTGATTCCAATTACAGAAGAGTCTTGCATTATTAGTAATAGTGATTGTTTACAAAGCCACACTTCCTCCTCAGAGCTCAACCCAAATAAATTTTTCAGGAGCATATATATTGTCATCCACAGACAGACTGTTTCGCTGTATCACAGCTCATCAGTGTGGCTAGACGTTGGTTGCCTCTAGCTTGGACCGAAACCCGAATGAATATATATATATATATATATATATATATATATATATATATATATATACTACAGTTCAAAAATTTCAAGCCACCCCTCATGAGATGAACTTGACGAAAGAGTAAAAAAATGAAAAAACATCTTAGATTCATGGAAAAAAGAATGGAGTCAATTATGAAACTTATACTTTGAGAAAATATACTTTGCAACTAATGCAAAAAATTGCGCTGCAGTAATCAAGGCTAAAGCAAAATCTAATCAGAAAATCTTTTTTTTCTTGTCTTAATAAAATTTCTAAGAAAAAATCACGTCTCATTTTTTTTTTAACCATGTATAATAATTTTCTCTTATTTAATGTAAAAAAAAATGTTCCTTGATCTAAGCTTTCGGCTCAATATAATAGAATATCATTTTTGATGGTGAATATCTTTGTTTAAATCTCCATATAACCACTCTGAAAAAATAGTTTTTGTATAATTTATATACCGAAAAGAAAAAAAATTATAAGTTCACATGAGAAATTGTATAAAAATAAAATCAAAGTACCTTGTCTGTCATCTTCAATGAAACGTGCATATATATATATATATATATATATATATATATATATATATATATATATATATATATATATATACAATTTAATTGTTCACAATGATTCTTCCCCTATCTCCGTTAGTGATTTGTAAAAAGCTAACATAATTTACAAATTCAAGTGCCCATAGGGAGATTGTATTTCCAATGGATTAAATAATATTTACGTTGGTCACACCACAAACACGCTTTGACGACGCTTGACACTACATTTGAATGGTTACTCTAACGTTTTTAGGCATTTACAGCAACACGACTGGCCACGTACAAAATTCTGGAAAATCCTTGTTGAAAACACAACTATACTTAAACATGGAAACAATAAACAAAAACTAAAAATTCTTGAAGCCATATACATAAAACAGTTGAAACCTAACCTGAACAAAATAAACTATGAAATCTCCACAAATATTCTTAAATGCCTATAATTGATAACAGATGCCATTGATTTATACCAACGGCTTCCCATACTTAATACTTCTCGTTTTCAGTCTCTCGTGCTCATGTGTGACGTCACGAGCTGCGACGCGATTTTCACTTCCGCGTCTCGTATACACGAGTTAGTCGTTACTGTGAAATTTTTCATGCAACAAAAACAGACTATCATCATTTTTCCGTGTATTGGTTGATATATTGAAAAGTAAGCGTCATCTTTGATTATGGCTTATGTAAGCCGGAAGCTTAGATTGGATTTAAACATGTATCAATATGGTGATTTCCTTTTGCCTTTCAATGATAATGTTATTAAGCTTATCAGACAATATGAAAGGAACTTACTTAAAATAAATAGACAAAATTTGTCTATATTATTTAATGAAACATGCATCAATGAAAAAATTGCTCCCTAAATATACACAATATATATATATATATATATATATATATATATATATATATATATATATATATATATAATTTGGACGTATCTATTTATTTTAGTTTTTTAATCCTTTCAAGTCCATGAATTAAGTTCTTTGTCACTGTAGAGAAAACAAAACGAAGGAATATAGCAATAACGTTCTTAAATATTTGTAACAGCAAAGTTTTATATGAAAAATACTAAATTAAAAAACTATAATCAAAAAATCTTTGAAAAAGAAAAAATATTTAAATCTTTTTAAAAAATCACATAACTCCCTTGCATAGAGTTAAAAATGTTTTGAATTTACGGTGTTAACTCATACGACATCCATAGATATGCAACCCTGATGATGATCTCAGATGGGATTGAAAATAGGTGGGTAAATAGAATTATTTGATAGAAAATTTTGCAAATATTCCTCGTCAGCCACCAAGACATTTATTTGTGAACTTGAAAGGATTAATATAAATTACATATTTCTAAATTTGAGTATCAGTCTATATTTCTGAGATGAGGTATTATGTACATTATTTACATTATTCGGACTATTGTCCTTATCTTTGTCGTCATATCCTGCTTTCGGCCTTGTGCCACATCTACGCTACGCTTGGAAAATCACTATAACATTCAGCCGTTCTATTTAAGTTTTTGTTTTGTTTCAGTTTATTTATTTATGTTATAAACCGTACCTATGAACACAAAATGGGTATGCACCAATTTTCATTAATACGTTGGATGCTATTGTAAGTTGGGGCAATATGCTGTATAAGTAGTCCACCACTAGCAGTGGTTTACCTACTTCACGGCGCTGGCGAGTATTGTATTTTGTTGATGTTATAAAGATTACCATTTTATTTCCAACCTCTGTTTTGTTTATTCCTCATTCAGTAACCTTTTCTAGTTTACAACATTTTGGTGACTAGGATGAGAAATTGACCCCAAAAAGAAAAGATGTTGACTCATTGCATAGTAAATCTAAAAACGGGTTTGTTATATACCATACCTATGAATACTAATGAGCATCTCCCAATCTTCATAAATACGTTGGACACTATTGTAAGTGGAGGTAATATGCTGTATAAGTAGTCAACCACTAGCAGTGGTTTACCTACTTCACGGCACTGGCGAGTATTGTATATTGTTGATGATATAAAGATTACCATTTCATGTTCAACCTCAGTTTTGGTTATTCTTCATTCAGTAACCTTTTCTAGGTTACAACATTTTGGCGACGAGGATGAGATATTGACCCCCCCTCCAAAAAAAAAGATATCGACTCTTTACAGAGCAAATCTAAAAACGGGGTTGTTTTATACCATACATATGAACATTAATGGGTATTCCCCAATCCTCATGAATACGTTGGATACTAGTGTAAGTGGGGGTAACATGCTGTCTAAGTAGTTCACTATTAACAGTGGTTTACCTACTTCACGGCGCTTTCGAGTATTGTATATTGTTGATGTTATAAAACTTACCATTTCATTTTCGTTTTGGTTATTCCTCATTCAGTAACCTTTTCTAGGTTATAACAATTTGATAATTAGTTATTAATTAAAAGAAATTACTGTACATATATTTAAGTTTACAGACATCACTCATCATGACAATTTTGACTGTAGATTGGGGGACTCTTTAGCCTTGTATTGTGCGATAGTTAGTAAAAGAATTAAACTAAAACAGGAGTTTGGGAGACATTTAAAATCATTGAATATTGGTACAGCTGCATCTTGTATTCTCAATTGCAAATACTGTAAAAAATTGATGGAAATAAAATTTAAGCCGCATGCCAATATAAAAAAAAATCAACGAAAAAATATTTCTTCAATATTATCTCATAGTCTCAGACAAAAGTCATTTTTTTTTTTTGCTTGACTTTCTATTTTTCTTTCCGCTGGTAAACAGGGCAGCACATTGTCGACGCTTGCGAAGTAGAGGGTTGGTCAGAGGTTATTAAAAGTGAACGGAACGGCCGCCGCCTTCAGTCTTCTCTAAGGGACAAAACAGATCAGGGGTAAATGTGGCTACCCTAGGCGCACAGATGGCGAGACACGTGCAACTCGCGGACAAGTTCCTATTCTGACCGAATTGAACTTCTCTCTGCGCAGCCAATTGTTTATTTTGGCCTGTCAAGGGCGCACGTACAAAGAACACCGGAAGAAGCTGACAAGAGCAAGCGTGCACAGACATTGATATTCGAACGCTAGAACACGGAAGTACGCAATTTAAAATCACTACGCACATACATACTTGCATTTACAATGATATACACACAAGAATATGCAATGACATGCACAATTATGCATTCATATATATATATATATATATATATATATATATATATATATATATATATATATGGTCATCCACATACAAGCCTGTTTCGCTGTATGACAGCTAGTCAGTGTGTCTAGACATACGATTGCTTCAAGACAGGATCGAAACCGATCTGGCATCAGTCAGAGATCCTAAGCTATCGGCGCACGCAGAGAAAAGGAAATTTTGATGTATTACTATATCCGAATGTATTTTTTAATACATTTTTTATGTTTATACATTCTTTTTATAGATACAAATATTTAAGTAAATGTTCTGTTTATAATAAACAGTATTAAACAGCATTTACCGGTCTGAATGTCCGAAAAATTTCCATAGAAAATATGCGTCCTCCAACAGGAATCGAACCTGTATCCTATACGGAACCGTCATATAGCCTGACGCGCCTTAACCGATTGGACCACAGAGGAGCGTTCGGTTAGCAAGGTCGATTTTAATGCTAACCGAACGCTCCTTCTTTGACACAAAATTAATGAACTGATGCTTTCATTCACGGGGCTATTTTAAGGTTGGACAATCCTGAGTGTAGAACTTGGAGTCTTAAATCTGTTATGCCGATTGATGAGTGCTGCTCTTACTCTTCACGCTTCACTGCACTCGCCGAGTTTTCTCTTTTATTCTAGTTGTTGTTGAAGCTTTGCGGTCATTTCAGTTTCTTTATTAACGGATCTCATATCATATTTATTTCTATATTAAGGAAGTCCTCACGTTGATTATTTCAAACGTCTAACACTCCACTGTTTCTACCTGACCAGCATTCCGCAGTGGGTGATTATGTTTAGCTCCATACATGATCAGCCATAACTGATTCCATTGATTCATCCATAATTAATATTTTCAATGTTATTGCAACCTTAAATTTACTTGTGGATAGTTTTATGTTTTTGTTGCAACTTCAAGTACTGGAGTACATACAGTTCTTGGCCATGTTCTCTCTCCCTTCGGCATGACTTGGCGGATATCGATTTGTAGAGTAGAGCTGTTTCTGGATATTGTCCCGATGTTGCACGAACTGTAGTTCTTCTGAACCTTTTTCTGATAAGCTCTTTCCGGGCTTCCACCTTGACTATTCTGTTTCTGCCTGCAAAAGCTGTTATGCATCCAGAGTAGTTGTTACTATGTAGGGTACTTTTGATGCTCATTGTTTCTATATGTCTGGGTCACCACTGAAAAGAGTGCCTGGTTCTACACAAGCTTTCACCATGAATTATATGTAAAGGATAATCTGGCTGTTCAATTTAAAGGACTGAAATGTTGAACCCTCACACGTCAAAGTCTTAAATAACACTAGCTTATTAAACAAGAGAAAAGAATTGATGGCAACTTGTAAGCATAAAAATAAATATCTGATTAAATACGTTGATCCAGATTAATTTTTAATCTAAATTACGTTTTTTTAAATAACAATCTGCCTTTATGCTAAAAAATAATATTCACAACTTTGAAATATATCTCCGTTAATATATATATATATATATATATATATATATATATATATATATATATATTAACTGAAGCTTAGCTTCTGAGCGAGTAGAATGGAGATCAACGTGTTTTAGTGGATTCAGCAATTTTCAATCTGCTTGTCTGAATCATCTTCAAGAAGCGAGAGTAAGATCTAAAAGACCAGCCAATCTAACAGTGATCTCATCTCACAAACCTCACACTTGCTCCATATGTGGCCTCCTTTGTAAATCACTAGCGGGTCTTAAAAGCCACTTAAGATTATCGCACAAACTTTCATAACTGAATCAATAAGCTGTCAGATCCTCATACGTCGAAACCGACGGGCAAGTCCATTATATATATATACATATATACAAATCCCGTTTATTTTAAATACCAAATACATATTTAATAATTACAAAAAAAACAGTATAATATACAATTGCACCAACATTGCGATAAACAGATATATTTAAAAACGGTCAGTCTATACACAGAACCTGAAGATTGCGATGTGCTTGAAACTTCGAGTCGGGGTATCGGTGAAGGATAATATATATATATATATATATATATATATATATATATATATATATATATATATATGAAAAAATTCTCAGAGTTAACCTGTAGTAAAAGACAATACTTATAAATGTAAAAGACAATAGAAAAACTGTAATATTAGCCGACGCGTTTCGTCCAATGTGGATTTTTCAAAGCAAAAACGAATTAAATTTATTAAAAGAAAGTAACTAATAATAAGAAAACAAAACAGTTGCTAAGGACATTTTGTTTTGTCATTATTAGTTATATTGTTTTAATAAATTCGTTTTTGCCTTGAAAAAGTCCACATTGGACGAAACGCGTCGGCTAATGTTTCATTTTTTCTACTGTCTTTCACACACACACACACACACACACACACATACATACATACATATATATATAAACATATATATATATATATATATATATATATATATATATATATATATATATATAAGAAAAAGAAAGAACAGTAAAATATATAATCCGGTGTTCTTATTGATATTTTTATTTTTACAAAACAGTGCTCAATGTAAATTTACAGAGCATAAATATTATAAATTGACTGATTTAAAATAAGGTCTTTCGCTACACAGTAATAACCATGTTTCAAAAATAGAAGCTAAAAACTTCAAATTTAATTTTGTAATTAAACTAAAACCATTAGTTCCATTTCCCAGACGACATGCATTTAACGGATGTCAGAATTCGTTGAAAAATACATCCCTACCCTCCCTAAACTTAACCCCGTTTTTGAATGTAAATAATAACTGATACAAAAAAGTTAATGAAAATGAACACGCTACCAACCCATGCCTGAATGAGTGGATTTCTTTGTATCCTTGTGAATTATGAATTTTTGTGTGCGTTTAAAACTCAGTAAATCTTTAAAAAAATAAGTTACTCCAATATTCGCTTGAAGATGAAATGGAACTAATGTTTTTAATTTAATTACAAAATTAAATTTGAAATTTTTAGCTTCCATTTTTTGAAACATGGTTATTACTGTGTAGCGAAAAACATATTAAACCATATAATTTATAATATATATATATAACGGAATATGGCCCACGTGTGTTTCTTGTAATATGTAGATTCAATAAGTCGGTTTATTATAAATTATATGGTTTAATATGTTTTTCGCTACATAGGTTTTTCGTTAATATGTTTTTCGCTATATATATATATATAACGGAATATGGTCCACGTGTGTTTCTTGTAATATGTAGATTCAATAAGTCGGTTAATGAAATTTGAGGAATCAAAAGACAACAGAATGATAAATATTGGCAATAGGATTGATGACATTCATTATATATTAGCTTAAAAGCCGCCTTATCAGGCAGCATTTAAGATAGTTCCTGCAGAAGGTTCTTGATTGGGCCTTCACCACAATAGGTAGGTAAGAGTAGATGCGATATTCAATAATAAACTAAAAAACTCAAAACTGATCGCTGCATTTAAGTATTGCATTAATATATAAGCTCAACTTTTAAAAGTTCAACGATAATTCTTCTGGCGTCACTTAATTTAAAGATAGTTTGATGTACGTAGGTCCTTACTATCCGTAATATTATTTTTATTTCATGGATGACTTTCGTTGGATTTTGCAATTAATTTCCATTATTCCCAAATTTATTTCCAAGTTATAAAAACTGATGTACAAAAAAATAAGTCGTAGAAATAACGAAGGTATATTACACGAAATAATAATACAAGATGTGGAAGGTGTTAGTATGACTGTCAGTCTGGTTTGGAGTGAACTACTATCGGCTCGACTCGATTCGACCTTCTCTCTTGAAAGGCGTAGTATACATAGTGTTAGGAAGAGTTCATTCTGTAGTTATAGGTAAAGGCCCATGACAACACTGTAACTTTAAAAACACTAAATTTGTAATTTGAACATGAGCTATTGAAGGTTTTTTTATCAGTAGAAGCCAAGATGGCGGAATCTGAAAACAATCAAAGTAATGAAAACATGGGAATCCAAAATTTCAGTATTGCGGGTCCGGCTCCGGCCTGGAATGTTTTTAATTTGCTCACGGAGTTGGCCTGATTCCAAAATGGTATGATATGCATGGTATGTATTACTCTTGGAGTAAAGCGGAATAAGTGCGACACACTGACACACTGACATTCGCATTTTTATTATATAGATTAGTTGGTCTTTTGTCTAAATAGATGCACGAAAAGACAGATATTAAAATCCGTATTTTAAATCTCTTACGAATATACGTATTAATTCCTGGCTACAATCTATCTATCTACCTATCTATCTGTCTATTACAGCTATGTTCATTACCTATCAATCTTTCTACACACACACACACACACACACACACACACACATATGAATTGTATTGACAGTAGGAAGAACAGACATCTTCAGTTTTATTTTAAACATATATGTATGTGTTCGTTAAAGATGATAAACTACATGCATATATGAACAGATTTGAATCAATATATATATAAGTTTATTTATAACTGCATATGCTATCTATCTATCTATCTATCTATCTATCTATCTATATATATATATATATATATATATATATATATATAGATAGATAGGAGATAGATAGATATATGTGTGTGTCTGTTTGTGTGTAAGTGCGTGTGCGTATATGCATTACATATATTTAAAAATTATGTGATATATACAAGAAATATTGCCTCAAACGTGATATCTGAATGTATTTGCATAAATATATTATATATATATATATATATATATATATATATATATATATATATATATGAAGCCATTAAATTTATTGCATATTTTTTGTTAGGATTTGCCCCGAATTGGAGTGTCCATTTTTTTTCTCTACTTTAATTTACTTATGTCGTCACATCTTCTTGCAACACGTTTGTTTATTTATTTATTTTTTTTTATTTATTTATTTCTAATGGAATTGAGGGATTCTATTTAGGGGGTCATTCCTATTTTCGCCTTTTTTTTATCCACTCTTAGAGAGTTTTTAATTTTACTTTCGATTCATCAGCTTGAAACAGAATTCAGTATGGAATGCTGTTCGAACACGCAGAGAAAATATCTAAGAAGAAAATGACATAAGTGTACACACAAGCTGTTTCGCATTATCACAGCTCATCAGTGTGACTAGACACCCGACTCCTTCAAGCCGTGATCGAAACTCGTGCGATATGGCGTCAGTCAGAGACACAACCTAAGCTATTGGCGCACGGCAGAGAAAGGGAATCTTTTTAACGTGTTATATATGTGATGTATAACTGACAAATCAGCAGCCAGAGTGCTCAATTCATATGAAGAGCGATGCGTTATAAGCAGATACAGTTACTTTTAAAAATTCCTTTTCCACATAGGGTTCAATCGGCGAACGAGAGCAAGTATATATATATATATATATATATATATATATATATATATATATATATATATATATATATATATAACTTAAAATAATAAAACGCTGAAGGGAAATAATCACAGACAACACAATTGAACACTTTTAACATATATTTGATTTTAAACAACAATTTTAGTGTTTATTTACTTCGTTACTTATACATACATATATATATATATATATATATATATATATATATATATGTATGTGTGTGTGTGTGTGTGTGTGTGTGTGTGTGAAAAATATATAGAAAATAGGAAATAACTCGTTAGGTAAATAATCCAAAGTTCTTTAGTATATTTGTTATTATTTAAAAAAATAGTGCTCGATACAAAAGTAGAGCATAAATATAATTATTTATTTAAAAATATGACTTTAACACGCTACATAAGAGTTCTCATGTTTCAAAACAAGAGCCGAAAACTTCAATATAATTATTTGAATTCAATTGAATTAAAGTACTAAGCTCTGTTCCATCTTCAAGCGAAATTTTTTGGGAATAACTTATTTCTGAAGTTTACGTGTTTTATCAGCATATTCATTATTGAAATCAAAATTTCTATGGTAACGGCTAGAGCAATTGTTCAAAGAAAAGGGGCGTAAGGGTTAATAATTTGTATCAATATCTCAGTTACATTCACAGACGTCAAGTCAGGGTAAGGTTGGGGTGTCTAAATTTAAAGCGGAAGATGACATCGTCTAGTCTGGTTAAGCGTCTATGGAGATTTATTTATTTTATTTTATTTTTTCTGAAAGGGTTTTGTGTATATGAAAACAGTCGTAAATCGCTAACATTTGTTTTTTGACGACTTCATAAAGGGTTATCTTTTTTTGTAGGGCATTTAAACTATTTATTAGGACTATGGAATTAAAAATTTGTTTTTTTTTGTTTGTTTGTTTTTATGCTAATTATTCAATGCAAAAATTTGATGATGTCGGCAGAAAACCGTTAACTCCTGTCTCTTGTTTAATAGATTTTTATTATTTAGAAACTTAATAATGTGTAGTTTTTCATGTAAGCATAAAGTGCATGGGTCATCCCAAGTTTTACAAGTTCTAGTTTTGTTTTACTTTTGGTGTTTTATTCATTTCCTTCAAATGCCAAAAATATTTAGATAGACATGTCTGATTTCTTTTATTTATATTCATACAAGTGGAATCGACCAGTGTGTACTTGTACTGCTGTCGGTGAATACCCGGGAGGAACAGTAAGGGAGATACAGTGATACAGTGATACAGTGAGAGAGTGAGGTAACCGCTTTGTAGGAGTCACAGTTGCGAGCACGTAGAGTCAGAAGGAAGTCCTACTTCGATACTGAATTTCCCAGACTGTATACATATATTATTATTGCTACTAACCACATTTCTGGATCTACTAACCGTATTACCAATTGTATTATTATGTCAATACATTTATTTGCTATATTTCATTCTTGCGTTTGTCATTCAATTGAGACCAGATTCATCCTGGAATCTACAACAGCTATAGAACTCGGCCTGTCCTGCTATCTACACACAGCTGGGTGGGGAGAGAAGAAGAGGATTCATACCTTTCCCAAGGGTATTAGCACGTAAGTGAATGTAATGGATTTGACTGGAATTCGAACTCGGCTCTCTGATTCCACACTCCGAGCCGCTATTTCATCGGCTAAGAAACGGATGTAACTGTGAATCTGACGTGCACCCAACACCTTAATTTATAACTCCCGTCACGATCAGCTTATAATGCGCAGGGTGGTTTTTGGATATATTATTTAGGGAAAAATGTCTTATAAGCAGTGATATATGATAAGTAATTTATAGGAACGAATTGTAACATTTCAAGAAATAATTTTGATAAAAAAAAACAAACAAAAAAACAACGGAAATTATTTACGGCTCAAACTCATAAAGCCAACCGTTTTCTTGGATCACTGGTTAAAAATGTCTTCCAGGCAATGAATTCTTTAGGTCTTAAAGACGACAGTCCTTCATCAAACCCTATACTATGGCGCTGCAGACTCATAACCCAGAGATTTAACAAATAAACAGTAACAGAAAACACATCACTTGAAAACTTCTGTCAATAACTAGAACGGGTTTTACGCGTAAATAGAAGGGAAAAATAATGATAAAGAGAAATTGTGGCACTTAAACATTACATTAAACAAAAGGTTAGGAAGGAAACTGCAATCAGTACTGAAAAGAGTTAATGGATTTGAGAGGGGTATTTACCTGAAAGCCCCTTTTCAAGAGAAAGACTATTGAAGTTTCAACGGAAATGAACGTTCTATAAATAAATACCTAAAGTTTCCTGTATTTTTTTCACCATAATCGTTACGATTAACAAATTGTAATAACAGAAATGGATTAAAAATTACTTTACAAATTTTCTTTTACCCCAAGCAAGGCGAAACTGTCACCATTACACAAGGAGGGGGTTTACAGAGAGTGAAAGTGAGAGAAAAGAGCGATTGACAAAAGGATAAAAAATGAACAGGATTAAATAAGATAGAAGATGGCAATTGACGTTGCTTTTAATTCTTTTTTTATGGTTATCAGTGAAGCAAGTAAACGGAAGAGAGTTAATCAGGCGGGAAGTGCTAGAAAAGAAACTGTTAATGTAGGAGTGGTAGTTACATTTAACTATTTAAAAAGTAAAAGGGTGGGACCTAGATGCCAATCTAGTAACATGCTTAAATTCATGTAGTCGGAAGACAAGGGAAAATAGATCGTCGGAGCAGTTACCATGAAAAATATTCGTAGAAAAGACAGAGGGAAGCCGCGTCACATTTGTAAAAAAATGATTGCAACTGAGATGTCAAATCAGGATCGATATCACTGCAGATCCTTTCGAAATCTATTGAAAAAAGATACAAATATATTGTAACCTGGAGAAAATATTTAAGTTTATTAGAAATAATAAAAATAATGACGTAATAATGTCGTTTTTTGACGTTAAAAATACCTCAAAAAACGACATTATTACGTCATTATTTTTGCACCAACCTAATATATATATATATATATTACGAAATGGACAAAGTCCGACAATTTATTTATTAAAGACATTTTTATGTTTTAACGTTATAGATACAAGTATTTAAGTAAATGCTCTGTTTATAATAAACAGTATTAAATAACATTTACCGGCCTGAATGTCCGAGAAATTTTCATAGAAAATACAGCGTAAATGACGGTTCCGTATAGGATGCAGGTTCGAATCCTGTCAAAGAACGAATATTTTCTATGAAATCATAAATGCGTATAAAGTATTTTCTATATAAAAAAACGTATTAGCAAACATGGAATAATGGATTTTCATTGGTCAGCACTTAAGGCGCGTGTTAATGGCAGAATAAGGCTGTATTACTGTTTTAACCTAGAAAAGGTTACTGAATAAGGAATAACCAAAACAGAGGTTGAAAAGGAAATGGTAATCTTTATAAAATCAATACTCGCCAGCGGCGTGAAGTAGGTAAACCACTGCTAGTGGTGAGGTACTTAGACAACATATTACCTTACAATAGTATCCAACGTTTTTATTAGGATAGGGACATACCCATTAGTATTCATAGGTATGATATATAACAATTACATTTATTTCTACAACGACTACATTATTTTGGTTATTTAAAAAATGTTTCGCTCCAAGCAAAGCAATGAAGACATTAACACGCAAGGGATTACTGGGAGTGAAAGAAATTTAGAAAACTATACTGTGGAGAAAGGACAACAGAAAGAACGAAAGAAGCTGGAAGAGAGTTCTACAAGCGAGAAATAACTGTTAGTATAAAAATTATGGTTACACTTTAGCAATATCATGTGTAAAACGATGAGACCTATCTGCCAATCTAGTACTGCGCTTAACTTCGTGAAGTCGCGGTTCAAAGAGGAAAGCTCATCCAGACCGTTCCCATGAAAGCGTTTATAGAAAAACCGCAAGAAAGCGACATTATGGCGGTGAGAAAGTTTTTGAAGTATCGGTAATATTGCCGATTAGTCTTTGGATTTTGGATTATCATCATCACCACCATTGTTATTATTATTATTATTATTATTGTACGTTACGCCTTGTCATAGATAGCGAACGTTTCCGTTTGGATGGCGAGGAATGACGGAAAAGACATAGCAGAGACGCTCTTTAGTGTCAGTGAAAAAAAAAAAGAGGAGACTATAACGTTTTCATGTTTAACTTTTACTTCAGTGAATTTGAAAAAAAATCTTTTCATTTGTACCCTCTTACTTCTTTAAATAATAACCTGAATTCATTCTTATGATATTTATTGCAATATTTTGTCAATTTTGAATCTTTTTATTTGTACCCTCTTACTTCTTTAAATAATGACCTGTATTCTGATGATTGTTATTGCAATATTTTATTAGAGCTGTTATGGTCAAATATTTAACGATGCAATAGGTTAATTTTCACGGGTATGTTATAGTCGTAGAAATCGCAAGGATTTTATACAAGCGTTAATTTAAGAATTAAGATTTATCAGAAATAGAAAAACCGTGACCTCTTCACGGGTACTGTTCGTTGAAATGATCCAGGTGAAGACAATATTCAGTTACATATATTATTTTTAATTTTGTTAACGGTAATCATTGCGTTTTGCGCGAAAGAAACAATTAGTCGATCATGACTCCTAGAAATGTTTTGAAAAACAGAAATGACTTGTTGGGAAAGATGGTGGGGTAGTTTCCAGTTTTCGTTTTCTTAGACTGGTTACCAACTAAAGTTATAAAGATCATTTAGTTTAGTCCACCATTCGTTCTTGCTTTGAATATTGCTGTTACATCTGGTCTGGTGCTCCTGGTAAATAATTTAGAAATTCTTGATAAAATCCAAAGAAGAATCTATCTTACATATTTATAAGTCTACCATTCATCCTTGCTTTGAATATTGCTGTCACATCTGGTCTGGTGCTCCTGGTAAATAATTTAGAAATTCTTGATAAAATCCAAAGAAGAATCTATCTTACATATTTATAAGTCTACCATTCATCCTTGCTTTGAATATTGCTGTCACATCTGGTCTGGTGCTCCTGGTAAATAATTTAGAAATTCTTGATAAAATCCAAAGAAGAATCTATCTTACATATTTATAAGTCTACCATTCATCCTTGCTTTGAATATTGCTGTCACATCTGGTCTGGTGCTCCTGGTAAATAATTTAGAAATTCTTGATAAAATCCAAAGAAGAATCTATCTTACATATTTATAAGTCTACCATTCATCCTTGCTTTGAATATTGCTGTCACATCTGGTCTGGTGCTCCTGGTAAATAATTTAGAAATTCTTGATAAAATCCAAAGAAGAATCTATCTTACATATTTATAAGTCTACCATTCATCCTTGCTTTGAATATTGCTGTCACATCTGGTCTGGTGCTCCCGCTATATATTTAGAGATTCTTGATATAAGAAGAATCTGCAATGTTATTAGTCCGGACATGGCAGCTCGGTTTCAGTCACATTTCCACCGCCGTAACGTAATCTTTTCATTTACATTTCGTTATATAATGTCCCGCATTCTTATCTATGATTTTTATTGCAATATTTTGTCAATTTTGAATCTTTTTATTTGTACCCTCTTACTTCTTTAAATAATGACCTGTATTCTGATGATTGTTATTGCAATATGTTATTAGATTTGTTAAGGTCAAATATTTAACGATGCAATAGGGTAATTTCCAAGCGTGTCTTATATTCGTAGAACTTACAAGAATTTTATTCAATCTTTAACTTAAGAATACAGATTCATCATGAATATCAACAATATTTCCTGGGTACTGTTCGCTGTTATGATCCGGGTGAAGACATTATTCAATTACATATATTTCTAATTTCGTTATGAACAGAAATCGTTATATTTTAAGCGAAAGAAACATTTTTTTTTAAATCTCATGTTCTTTGAGGATATAGACGATCATGGCTCCCAAAACTGCAATGACTTCTTCAGAAAGATGGTGGATTAGTTTCTTGTGGTCTTCGTCATGGTTTGCATTTCAGTTTTCGTTTTTTTAGACTGGTTGCCATCCAAAGCAAGAAAGACCAGTTACTTAAGTCTACCATTCGTCCTTGTTTGAATATTGTTTCCACGTCTGGTATGGTGCTCCAGCTATAACTTTAGTGATTTTTGATAAAATCCAAAGCATCTGCATTGTTATTGGTACCGACCTGGCACCCCGGCTTCCGTCACTTTCTCAAAGCAGTAACATACGTTCCCTGTGCCTTTTCTATAAATAATTTCATGGTAACTATTCTAATAAACTCTCGCCTATGGTACCTAGACATTATGAATTTAAACCCCATATTAGATTCGGGACAAGGTCACATCATTTTACAGTAGAAATGGCTAGATGTAAGCAAAAGTTCTTCCATCGCGCTTCTTACTTGTGGAACTCTTGCTTTCCACTCAACTTTGATCTTCAAAAATTCAAATGCGATGTCAATCGTTATCAACTGGCTTCTTAATCGCCGTTCTTTTATTGTCCTCTCTCCTTAATAGTAGTTTTTCGCATATTCTCTAACATTCCAATAACCAGTTGCAATTTGTTGAATCTCATGTTCTTTCAGGATATAGCCGATCATGACACCCAGAACTGTTTTGTAACCAACAAAAACTTCTTGGGAAAGATGGTGGCAGGGTTTCTAGTTTTCGTTTTCGTAGACTGGTTACCAACCAAAGTTATAGAGATCAGTTAGTTAAGTCTACCATTCATCCTTGCTTTGAATATTGCTACCACATCTCGTCTGGTGCTTCTGCAATATCTTTAGTATTTCTTGATAAAATCCAAAGAAGAATCTGCAATGTTATTGGTCCGGACCTGGCATCTCGGCTTCAGTCACTTTCCCACCGCCTTAACGTAATCTTTTCATTTACATTTCTCTCTATAATGGGCAGCATTAATATTTATGATCGGGTTTAAAATATTTGGTTAAATTTGCTAAGTTCAAATATTTAACCAGAGAATAGGATAATTTCCACGTGTACCTTATTGCTGTGGAACTTACAAGAGCCTTATTTTTTTCAGTAAATACTAAGACGCACCAGGAAAATAAAAACGGAAGTCCGTGAAATTTCCATGAGTACACCTAATTATTATTAGTACTATCATTATTATTATTATTCGATGGAAGAGGATGAGGGTGATTTTTATACAGAGGTCATTAATAAATAGAGAACAAATATGGGGACCCAAAGTGAACGAAATGAACATTAAAAAATTGTTTTAAGTCTCATCAACGTAATGGCAAAATGAGGAAGAGTCAAAAAAACAAAAAGGCATGAGGCAAAAAATTGGAAAATAGGGGTGGGGTGGGGTGACGTGGGAAATGTGGTAATGGATATTTGTGTGGCCACAAGGACCATTTACAAAATGATGTCTTTGCATTCGAGTCTGAATAGATGGGAAGAGAGAAGATAAACGTTAAAGAGACATAGAGAAAGAAATCGACAGAGAGAGAGAGAGAGAAAGAGAGAGAGAGAGAGAAAGAGAGAGAGAGAGCAAGAAATAGGTGAAGGTAAAAAAAGAGTGAGAGAAGCAGGTAAAAGAGAGACAGAAACATAGAATAGAGAGGAAAGTGAGAAAGATAAACCGAAAAAGAGAAAAAAAAAAGAAAAAAAAACGAAGAAAAAAGAAAAGAAAGAGGAAGAGAAAGAAAACTCGAGAGAGATAAGCCAAGAGAGAAAGAGAAAAAAGAGAGAGGGAGAGAGAGAGAGAGGGAGGGAGAGAGATTTGGGAAAGAGTAAGAACGAGAGAGGTACTGTAGAGAAACAGACTCTGAAAAAGAGAAAAACGGGAGTGTGTGAGTGAGAGAGTGAGAGAGAGAAAGAGTGAAAGTGAGAGAGGGAGAGAGAGAACAAGAAATAGGTGAAGGTAAAAAAAAGAGTGAGAGAAGCAGGTAAAAGAGAGACAGAAACATAGAATAGAGAGGAAAGTGAGAAAGATAAACCGAAAAAGAGAAAAAAAAAAAAACGAAGAAAAAAGAAAAGAAAGAGGAAGAGAAAGAAAACTCGAGAGAGATAAGCCAAGAGAGAAAGAGAAAAAAGAGAGAGGGAGGGAGAGAGAGGGGGGGAGAGAGAGAGGGAGGGAGAGAGAGGTACTGTAGAGAAACAGAACCTGAAAAAGAGAAAAACGGGAGTGAGTGAGTGAGAGAGTGAGAGAGAGAAAGAGGGAAAGAGAGAGAGAGAGAGAACAAGAAATAGGTGAAGGTAAAAAAAAGAGTGAGAGGAGCAGGTAAAAGAGAGACAGAAAAATAGAATAGAGAGGAATGAGAGAAAGATAAACCGGAAAAGAGAAGAAAAAAAAAACGAAGAAAATGAAAAGAGAGAGGAAGAGAAAGAAAACTCGAGAGAGACAAAGGCCAAGAGAGAAAGAGAAAAAAGAGAGAGAAAGAGAGGGGGAGAGAGAGGGGGAGGAGAGAAAAAAAAAGAAAAAATCAAAAGAGAGAACGAGAGAGGTACTGTAGAGAACCAGAAAAAGAAAAAAAGAGAGAAAAACGGAAGAGAGTAAAAGCAAATACATAAAAAAGCGAGAGATAAGAGTGAAAAAAGAGATATATAGATAGATAGAGAGATAGAGAGAGAGAGAAGGGGGGAGAGGGAGATTTGGGAAAGAGTGAGAACGAGAGACGTACTGTAGAAAAACAGAACCTGAAAAAGAGAAAAACGGGAGTGTGTGAGTGAGAGTGAGAGAGAGAGAGAGAGAGAGAGAGAGAGAGAGAGAGAAAGGGAGAGAGAGAACAAGAAATAGGTGAAGGTAAAAAAAGAGTGAGAGGAGCAGGTAAAAGAGAGACAGCAAAATAGAATAGAGAGGAATGAGAGAAAGATAAACCGGAAAAGAGAATAAAAAAAAAAAGGAAGAAAAAAGAGAGGAAGAGAAAGAAAACTAGGAGAAAAAAAGGGAAGAGAGAAAAAGGAAATACATAAAAAAGCGAGGGATAAGAGTGAAAAAAGAGATAGATAGATATTAGGTTGGTGCAAAAATAATGACGGTTTTTGACGTCAAAAAATACGTCAGAAACCGTCATTATTTTTGCACCAACCTAATAGATAGATAGATAGATAGATAGATAGAAACAGAGAGAGAGAGGGAGATTTGGTAAAAAATGTGAGAACGAGAGAGGTGTGTATGTATGAGAGAGAGAAAGAGAGAAAGAGAGAGAAAGAGAGAAACGAGAGAGAAAACTAGAAAGAGAAGAGAAAAACAAAAAAAAACTGAAAGTGGGACCTATAGAGACAAAACATCTACATAACACAAAAATGACCCCCCCTCTATGTGCTGTAATGGTTAACCATCTTGTCTCGCTAGATTAATTACAACTGAGTAATGAGTTCGATCCTCACAGAGTGCCCTATACTTTTGACCTAGTGCTAATTCTAAGCTACGTTTGGAATATCTTTTAGTCACCTCAACGTCGTGTAATGTTTAGCAAGCTTGTCTCGGTAAATCAATTACGACTGAGTAGTGAGTTTGATCCTCACTGGGTGCCCCACACTTTCGGCCTTGTGCCACACCTAAGCTACAACTTGATGCAATGGTTAGTAAGCTTGTCTTGCTTGATCAATTACGACTGTGTAGTGAGTTCGATACCCACATGTGCTCCACACTTTCGGCCTTGTGCCACACCTATAGCTACGATTAGAAAATCATTTAGGCACTTCAACGTGCTGTAAGGGCTAGTAAGCTGGTCTTGCTTGATCAATTCCGACTGGGTAGTGAGTTCGATCCTCACTTGGTGCTCCACACTTTCGGCCTTGTGCCACACGGCCCGTTTAGGATCAAAGTGTAGTATCTGTGCTTTGTGATCATCCGGGCTGGCTTCTGTCGGACTCTTTTATGCAGAGAGGAACTCGGAGGAAGCTTTGCCGAAGGGCAAGGTTTCCTTCGGGGAGGTAGACAGGACCTGAACCCGTCTAGGCGGGTTCAAAGGTCATATTTTTGGCCGAGCCTACGGGCTCGCGGGCTACCCACATTAAACCGGCCTTGTGCCACATTTAATCCTCGTGGGCGGATTAATAAATACCAAGCTACGATTAGAAAATATATGTACATATATAGTTCTAAGGACAAGGATCATAATTTTATTGTTAAAATAGCTACAAAAGTATCACGTTTAAAATCTAAGATTTTAGGCACCATTCGGCGGACACTTCTTCAGAAACAAAATCGTCGGCATTATAAAGAAATTTTTTTTAGCAACAATTGATACGAAGACATTAATTACCAAGCTGATGTAACACTTGCCTGACCGGGAACAAAAATTAGTAATTTTTTTTCTCCTCCAATTGCTAAATTTTTCTTAACAATTCATTTTATAATGCAGACGATTTTGTTTCTGAGAGGGTGAGAGTCTCCGACTGATGTCAAATCGGTCGAGTTTCGGTCTAGGTTTGAAGCAATCAAGCCACACTGATGAGCTGTGATACAATGAAACAATCTGTCTGTGGATGACTATATATATATATATATATATATATATATATATATATATATATATATATATATATATATATGTGTGTGTGTGTGTGTGTGTGTGTATACTCTTAAGTTGTGCTATATTTATGGGATAAAGTGCTCAATATCAGAGACAGAGCGTTTGTAAATACAAAAGTGAACATTGAAGTCAACACTTAGACGCGACAGTCTGTTTCATGCTAGAAGTCTAGCATGAAACAGGTTGTCGCCACTAAGTGTTGACTTCAATGTTCATTTATATATATATATATATATATATATATATATATATATATATATATATACGAAGAAATATAGTTTAAAGGTGTGCTATATTTATGGGATAAAGTGCACAATATCAGAGATAGAACGTATGCAAATATAAATATAAAATGGACATGAAGTCAACACTTAGAGGCGACAGGCCGTTTCATGTTGGACGCAATCGTCTGGCCGTCTAACATGAAACAGCCTGTCGCCTCTGAGTGTTGACTTCAATGTTCACTTTTATATTTCTATCTATCTATCTATCTATCTATCTATCTATCTATCTATATATATATATATATATATATATATATATATATATTATGGGGGTGCGTGTTTCTTGTGTTGCTGTTTTAAAATTTGCAGTATTTATCAAAAAAGAGCGCCAATATAGGCCATAGAGCAATCCTAGAGATAGACAGTGCATATCATAGATATGAACATTGTATGCAGCCTGTCATATTCCCGCCTTAATCGATCTTCAGACCATGTAACACAACTTCTTTCACGCGCTCTAGATATATATCCCCTGAATGACTAATGAATGTGGCGCATATAGGAAACCATGCGTTCACGGTTCTTTCCTTAAGGGCATATACTTTAGGTTACCTTTAGCTTGCTTAATTTCTTTATTTATCATTTCAATTTTATTATTTTATTTATTTAGATAGTTTTCTATATTTTAGTTTATAAAATAATATTTACGGGATGAAGGTTATAGTCTTTTACTTAATATCTGAGTTGCGATTGATTTATAGGTAGCTTAGTAGGAATTTGTTTTCGTGTCTCTATTAGGAAATGAGATGTGATCATTTATATTATTTATTATTTGTTATTATTTTATTATTTATTTCTTAATTATTTATTATTTCAATTTTATATATTTTATTTATTTATTAGTTTTCAATATTTGATACGGTTATAAATTTTGGTTTATAAAATAAAGTTTACCTGATGGAGATTATGGACTTTTAGTTTTGACTTGTGAAGTGGTTTATAGGTGGCTTAGTAGGAAATTGTTTTCGTCTCTACATTTGGAAATGAGGTTTCTTTATGCGTATATTCTGGGATTATCGATATTTAATCTTCTAGTCAAAGGTCAGGTAGTCCTGAGTTGTTCTTTTTTATTGATTTTCACGTTATTTTTTGTGTGTTCTGATTTGTGCTTCTGTGTTCCTATACATATTTTAAGAGTGTCGTACTATTTGCGTATTTTTTGGCTGTTTTTACATTTCAGACCGCAATCACTTTATGGACACCGTGTACATATATATATATATATATATATATATATATATATATATATTGTGTGTGTATTTAGGCAGCATTTTTCATTCATACATGTTGCATTAAATAATATAGACAAGAATTTACATAAAATAGACAACACTTGTCTATATTATTTAATGAAACACACACACACACACACACACACACACACACATATATATATATATATATATTGTGTGTATTTAGGCAGCATTTTTCATTCATACATGTTGCATTAAATAATATAGACAAGAATTTGCATAAAATAGACAACACTTGTCTATATTATTTAATGAAACATATATATATATATATATATATATATATATATATATATATATGTGTGTGTGTGTGTGTGTGTGTGTGTGTGTGTGTGTGTACTCGACTCTCCCGTCGAATTCGATATATGAGGGTCAAGCAGATCAGTTCCTAGGAAACCGACAGCCCGACAACAGCACAAAAGATTTGATTATAGTGGTGAAGGTTTCGTGCAGAACCATCCACACTTTTTGAAGGACCGAATACAGAGACCTGATGCACTGAGTGTCACAGGGTCCCCGAACGACCCTCCGCAGGTTTTGAATTCAGAGTTGTCCTCCTGCTAGACCAGTTGCCATTCAAGGCTTTAGAACCCAGTCTGTCCTGCTATTTACACACACACACACACACACACACACATATATATATATATATATATATATATGTATATATATATATGTATATGTATATATGTATATATATAAAGAAAGAAAGAACAGTAAGATATATAATCTGGTGTTATTTTTACTTTTGCAAAATAGTGCTAAATGTAAATTTACAGAGCATTAATATTAAAAATTCATTGATTTAAAATATGTTTTTTTCACTACACAGTGAATTAATATGAAAAGCTAGAAGATGTAAGCCATTGAATGACCCATGTCCTTTGTACTTACATGAGAAACTATATATTACTAGGTTTATAAAAAATAAAAGTTTACTAAATCAGAGAAATGAATTAGCTATTTTTGCCGTCATTGTCATAAATTTTACTTAAATAATATTTAAATATAAATTTAAAAAAAAAAAATGTGACCGCGTAATGTACATACTTATACTTGATGTGTAAATAATTTTACATACTGTAAGTAATTCTAATACGTTTATTTGTTTTAAAAAGAAATATAGTATATTAAAAATTAAAAGTGAAAACATTTTTCAAATCGTAGTTAAACAAAACGTATTCTAACCTAAACACTCCTACAAAAATCTTCAAGTATACAAATAGAAAAAAATGCCGTAAGAATTTTTGCCGTTAATAAATTAAAAAAAAAATCCAGACGACATTCATTTAACGGATGTCAGAATTCATTGAAAAATACATATCTACCCCGACTAAAACGTAACCAATAACTGATACAACAAAATACAGCGATAATGAAAAAACACCCCTTGTCTGGATGAATGGATTCCTCTGTATCCTTGGAAACATGAATTATGAATCTTTTCTGTGCATTTTTAAACCAGTAATTTTAAAAATAAGTTACTCCAAAATTCACTTGAAGATGAAATAGAACTAATGTCTTTAATTTAATTACAAAATTAAATTCGAAGCTTTTAGCTTCCATTTTTGAAACATGGTTAAACTGTGTAGCGAAAACAAACATATTCTAAATCAATTAATTTATAATATATATATATATAACGAGAACATCAAGACGACCATTATTATCAGGTCCTGAGTTCGGTCTTTAACCTTGTATACAACATTACCGTCTTTTTATTGTCGTCAGATGGACAAGTATATATATATATATATATATATATATATATATATATATATATATATATATATATATATATATATATATATATTTACTTGTTCATCTGACGACAATAAGAAGCGTGGGGCACGGTAAATTGCTTACGTTTAAAAGACGATATATATATACATACATATATATATATATATATATATATATATATATATATATATATATATATATATATATATATATATATATATATATATATATATATATATATATATACTTGTCCATCTGAGAACAATAAGAAGCGTGGGGCACGGTAAATTGCTATATATGTAATTTTGTGTACCATTGTAAGGACCGAACTCAGGACCTGATAGTAATGATCGTCTATGACGATCTCGTTATATTTCCATTCTCTTAAGAACTGCATAGAAAAAGAAAGAAAAGAGATTAAAAAACAAAAAGAAAGTGCATATCAATTATCCCAAGGGTGATAAATTCCTCTTACTGCTTCCCGACCC